>CM037781.1:33946858-33996858 GCA_021229015.1 Solen grandis | reverse complement strand
AATCTTAGCAATATTATTGTATGAGCAAACAGGGGAGACCCTGATCAGTGAGCTGTCTGATTTGGGTCTGCTTTGTTTACCAACGCATCAATTTGCGTCTGTATGCGGTAAAAGAATTGTGTAGATGGCTCCAAAACAGAGGTTAAACATCTAGAGAAATGTTTATTTCGTTTTGTCTGTACTGACTGCTTAAAAGGGACTGGTCGTTTGGTAAAGGTATGTGTGACATTGTGCATTTGTTTTGATTGAAAAAGTCATGACAAATCCTTGCCCTCGACGGGTTTCGAACCGAAAGATATGGGTTCGAACCCCGTTTAGGGCACGGTTTTTCATGACCTTCCCAGGCGCCAAGAACTGGTCCAACCCAGGAATCAGTTTTAAGTTGTAAGATCTTTTTTCCCATTTGATGTAATATAAATAACTTTAGCTTACACTTGTTTTGCAGTGTGTTACAAAACTTGTACATCCTGGTGTTGTGTGTGCTAGTCTGGTGGCGACCTGAGCGGACCGAGGAGACAATCAAAGACAGGATGGGCCTGGTACTCATTTCCGTCTCTCTGTCTTTCAAATTCTCTCTATCCATTTGCAATAACATGTGTTTATCTGTCATTCTGTCCCACTGTTTTCTACCACTTGTCCGTAGAGTTGTCCTTCACTATATTTATCTGCTAGAGTCCAAGTCGGTCAGCCCTCCCAATCTCATTGACTTTCTCTCCATATGTCTGTCTATATGACACTTGCTTGTCTTCCACCTGGTGCGCTGTCTGCCTCCATCTGGCTGTGTCTGTTTAATATTGCGCCCATGTTTGGTCTCTTTTGTTTTTTTTGATGTTTTTTTCTGCCTGTCCTCAGAAGCTAGAAAATATTTCACATTGCTAGCAACCATGTCGAATATGGAAACGTCCCCCTGGTTAAATTAACCGAGAAAATATAATTATAATATCGACTTCATGATACTCGCTATGAAAAAGAACGGTTTTATTTTCATCATTTAGATTTACATTTGCCCACATTCAGGTAAATCAGATTAGAGAAAAAAATATGATGTGTTGCTGTTATTGAGTGTACTGTCGCCACGAAAGTGCGATCCACAGTTCGAAACAGGTACGGCACTAGTGTGAGAACTACTGACACATCGAAAGCCTCCTCTTCTAGGTGACCAAACTTGGACTAGAACCCAAAACGTTCAGTACTTTAGATATTGATATTAATGCTATTATATGAGATGATACATGTGATATTTTATTATTGTTTCAGTTCTTTTTTACGACAGTACAGTGGGCCTTCTTTGCCCTTTTAGACGCAATCTTAACATGTGAGTAATTTATTACACCCTTACTAAGACACCAACTTGCAAACAACCCTGACTTCTACCTCTGAGCGTATTTATTTATTTATTTCTTTAAGTATTCTAGTTCTGTTGAGATTAATAACACTATGTCTACTTGAGACAGATAATTATATTGCTACAATATCGCAGTATAACGTCATAGACATGTGAAATGATACTCCACACAGCCATTTGTTCCTGACATGGGACCATCCAGTCTCGGGGCTACCCTATTTAAATGTTGAGCCCCAAGTAAGGAGATAAAAATACCCTTTTAAAGACTTTGGTATGTCGCGGTCGGGGATCTAACCCATGACCTCCATCCAACAGGGGATGGTACTAGATTTCTGCAGTTAGCAAAGCCACAATACGATATTTTATAAAAAAGCGATAATCATGGTACACATCAGCATATTACGAAGAGACTGGGTAAAGATATATCAGCTTTTAACAGAACACAATCACATTTAAAGTAACACGGAGTAAATAAAACAAGTGGACGTTACTTCTCTTCTGGGTCGCTCAGGGACTGTGGTGGTGCCCAAATCCACGCCTGGGTTCCACATCAGTATTTACGTAATTAAACGTATTTTCTGCATTTATTGCGCAACTCTAGGTATTCTCATAATGCATCTGGTTCCCTTCAGTCCCAAAGGAGCTGTTAGTGATACAGAAGGAGCGGGGTTACAGACTGTACGGGATGCTGGCGTTCTGTGTGTCCAAGACGGTGACGGAAGTGCCCTTGGCCGTCATACAGCCGGCGATTTTCATGACCGTCATCTACTGGGTTGCGAATCTGAACAGTTTACCGGCTTTCTTTGGCTCACTCGGAGTCCTTTGTGCTGACGTCATAGCCGCTCAGGTGATTTTTCGTTTGTATCCCGTGTCATTGGCGAATTGATAAAGTATTGTTGGCTATCCGGAGGTTAGTCTATCCATCTTTGTGATGATATTTGAACAGTTTTACAGATTTACTTAAGTAACGTAAGAGTTATGGCCTTTAAGCTTGAAAAAATGCACAAAATGTGTTTTGACCAAGAAATGGATGAAACTTAATTATGTATTACTTTCATGTCCTGATAAACATGCAGTTTGTATGTGGTCACTTTTGTTACACAAAAAATATTACCTTTGAATTGGTGTTAAGTTTAAATGTACATCAACATGTATTCATGAATTTGTTTATTTGATTGTTAGGTTTAAAATCCCACCGACAGTATTTCAGTCATTTGGATACTATGTCTTCCAGGGACAGATATAGTGCTGCCACACTGCAGTATCACGCCGTAGACATGTGGCATGATACCACACCCAGTCACATTATCCCAACACCGGACCAACCAGTCCTTGAAGTACCCTGATATGCTTAGTTCAAAGCAAGGAGGCTCTACCCGTACTGCATTTTTACAACTTGCGGGATTCAAACCCAGAATTTCATAAATTTATGCTAAGGAACTTAATATTCAGAAACTCTTATTATGTGTGTGTAAAGAGAGGCGTACTGGTAATGTATAATAATCGATAAAAATTGGTACTCAGCAAGACGTGTATATTATATGTTAAAATAGTTACATTAGATCCTTCCGAACTACTTGAACTTTTTAAAAAATATTCATACACTATTAAGTCTTGCTGTTGAAAACTCAATTGTGTGGCTTTCTCTTACAGAGTATCGGTTTATTAGTCGGGACCTTGTTAACACCGCCCTGGACAGTCATGGTTGTCTCCCTTGGTCTTCTCTCCATGATGTTGCTAGGTAACTTGCAAGCTCTCCAGTATTTACCCGCTCTATCACAAAAAACAAAACAAAAAAAAAACAAAAAAAAAACGTAAAACAATGTTTATCAGAATGGGAAAACAAGTAATTAAAAAGTCAAAGACTGTTTCCTTTTGAAAAGAAAAATCGAAAATGCTTTAATTACATCTTAATATTGCACAATACGAATGTATCAAAGCAATTGTTTATATATGTATTTGTCCAATCGAGGAATCGTCAATAGGAATGCATATAAGTTCAATTCAATTCAAATTTTATTTATTGTCGGAGACATATTCAAAAAAAAATATTTAAAAAACAACAACAGAAAAAACATTAGCTATGAATAGCTATGTACCGACACTCAATAAATGCGTAACATTTAACACTTAAAGCGTAAACATACATTTTAAAATGGACATATTTGCCATTAAGTCATAACGCTTATAGTGTGAGAGAGTTGATTGTTAACTTTTGTACATCAATGAAAAATAAGTCTGATCACAACGTACATAAATACTCAAATCGCATGGTTTTGTAATATGATTAAAATAGCATACATGTATATTATTACACCACTGAAATATCAAGTCTTTATCAAAAGTTGTAATAAATTGTTTTCCATTTGAATTGAAAAGGAAAAGAAAATATGATAAAGATAGACTATTAAGGTGGAATCATACCTTTGAAATGACGTCGTTTTCGACGTCAAAACCGACGTTTTGGTGAGATTTAGGGTGTGCCTTTCAAAGTATGTAAAAAACGACATCATTTCAAAGGTATGATTCCACCTTAAATTTGAAAAACAATATTTTTGAAATCTTACCAAGGGGTCAATAATCACACCGATTACGAGTAATGGTTCCGCTACATTTCGGAACTCGTGGCCTTTAACGAAGATTACCAAGGTTTCCTAATGTTTCATTAGGGTACCTTGGTTATCTTGGTAGAGATTAAGTGGTCCGAAACGTAGCGGGACCATTAAAGGTATCTTACCTTAAATACTACAAGCACAGCTTAAATTAAGAAATGAAGAATGATATTGAGTAGTGGCTGGTTCCTTGTGGCTTTCAGATCCATCAGCATCTCCAAATTGGTTGGTTGGTTGGTTGGTTGGTTGGTTGGTTGGTTGGTTGGTTGGTTGGTTGGTCGGTCGGTCGGTCGGTCGGTCGGTCGGTTGGTTGGCTGGCTGGCTGACTGGTCGGTCGGTCGTCGGTCGGTTGGTTGATTGGTCTTGCTTCAAAAGAATCTAATGAGTATATTGACCTTTGTAAATAAAAATGGATGTTTGTCAATGCGATAAGTGGCCCTTGATTTACTACGACCATACATGTATTACCAAATACCGGATATGTTTGATTTCAATCAAAATAGCAATCTGAGTAGAGAATAAATATCTTAAAATAGTTGTTTACATACATTCATATTACGAACTATTTTCTCAACCTCAAAGTGTTCAAAATGATGTCGAGTTCAATGGAATTGTAGAATGATAAAAATAAGACTTCATGTAGATACCAGATACAATTTAACATTGTACTGCATAATCACAAATATTCGCTAGGGACTGATTTTCGACGATTTCGTTGAAGTCTTTTCCCATGAAAACCAAACCACACGGAACTGTGCCTTCAGAAAACCTCACGTGTTTATCTAATCATGCATCAACAAATAAATGTTTTTTCAGAAATTGACTTAATCACAGATTCCACGAAATTTAATGTCAGCGTAAATTAATGATTTTAGAGTATGGACATTTATAAATATTAACTTTAAATGGTATATAATTCAACTTTTTATTATTTACCGTAGAACTTAGTAGAATTGTGTATAAACAAATAGGTTAGACCCTGATCAGACAGTTCTCAGAAAGAGCTCTCTGATCTGGCTCTGCTCTATTTGTTAAGGCGTGGAAACACATCTAAATGCGATAATGGGTTAATAAACTTCTGGGAACGGCTTCTCTTGCAGGTGGCGCTTTTGCTACCCCACCTCATTGGTTACTGTGGGGAAAGTATGCCTCCTACTTCACGTATGGACTGAATGGATTTATTACGCTAGAATTTGGCGATGCGGAGCCTATTAGGTATGATATTTTTTATTTAAGTGTCAAATTTCACCAACAATTCAAAGTAATACTAAATACTTAAGGACGATTTTCATTAGTCTTGTTTCTCCGATGAAAATACTCAAATATTTCATTTCTTAACAATTATTGTTAGTTGTTAAGGTAATAATTCTTCAGCTTAGTCATGTTCTTGAATATTTCATAGAATATTAATGGTGTAATGTATATCTAAGTTGTTTAAGATTTCAACTATTATTAAGCGCTAAGTATTGTTGGTGATATTCGAGCCAGATGAATTATTTTTTATAACTGTTTTTTGTTGTTTTGTTTGTTTGTTGTTGTTGTTGTTGTTTTTTGTTGTTTTTTTCCAATATGCACAAAAGTTTACATACATATATTTTTATATAACCAATAAAGCAATTAAAAAAACTATTGATTATATATAGTTCGCTTCTATGACAAGTATTGAGATACGAGATCTAAAATATTATTTTAGAGTACAATCAATAATTCAGTTTTGTAATGTTTTCACTAATGTTAGCCTAACACATAATTTTAATTGTGTAACCACTTGTAAAATAAAGCCGGTCACAATCGCCGCACTGTACGGTCGTTGGTTCGATCCCTGGTTGCGACATATCAATGTCGTTAAAAGAGTACTGGTGTGTTTGGCGCTTAGCAATCAAGAGTAGTTCCGGAACTGTCGGAGTTACGTGACTGGGCGTGGTATCATGCCACATGTCTACGGCGTGATATCGTATTGAGGCATTATCATTGTTTCAAACAGACAAAAGTACCTAAATGACTGAAATACTGTCAAATAAAACATAAATATTATATAATAAGGTACCATTTTAAGTGCAATATATAGAGGATATTTGTTTGCTTTGAGTGGATATTGAATATATCTCATCTGGGGAAGTGATATAATTTCAAGAGTCCAAAAGTGCGCAGCGCGAATGAGAATATAAAAATCGTATCACTTTGAGGTGAGATATTTTCCATATCCACTCAAAACAAACACATTTTTATTTTATTTTATGCTAACTGATGACGACAGGATGATACTAGTTTGTTTAATCGTTCCTTTGCACACGGGAATGAATTCATGTTCTTTTGAATAAACATTTTGTCCGCCATATTAGTTAGTTGTAACGAGGAAAAAAAGTCAGACATTTATTAACTGGATTTATGTGTTTACTAAACACTGTCAGACAAAGAATAATAAGTCAAATTTGCTACACTGACTAGTAAGTACATCAGGACTACATTTTATCTCCCAATAAAAGTAGTTCCGTCATATCTATATCAGCCACTGCGTTGATTGATTTAGGTTATATCTCACAGATAGATCACAGTATTCCATCAGTTAGCATAAAATAAAGACGAATTCTGGTACGAGTCTATTTACAGGTGCGGCGAGAAGAGTATGGTTCCCATGTGTCAACAGTTCGATTCTCTGACCAACACCACCGTAAGTCACTTCCCGGCTGAAGCGGTCCTGTTTGCCCAGGGTCTCACGTGGTCTGTTCTCGATAACGTCATGATCCTTTTCTCTATTACCATAGCAACGAGAGTTCTCTGGTACCTTGCTCTCCGAATAAAGAATAAGTAACAATATCTGGATATAAAACATTCGTTGTCCATACTTACATTGTATTTTTATTTAAAAAAAGTACAATTGATTTTGTGCCATTTAAAATGATAACCTGTACGATGTAAATGTACATGTGAAAACAATAAATATATTTTAAATATTCATTAATGTATGTGTCTTATCTAGTCAACGTCACATTAAAGCATGATTACATGTGCCCATATAAACATCATCTACATATTCCAATCAGAGTCCGGGGTCTGCTCACTAAACAGTCATATATCTGTAGACGGACCCTCATAAAACTTGTTACATGCATACATCCAGTCTGAGTCAGTGAGAACGGACTCAACGTTGTGTGTGTGTGTGTGTTGTGTGTGTGTGCTTTCGATACCTGACCTTGTGAGGTAGAAATCCTGTACTTTCGGTGTTGGTTTGGTTTCTTTTTTGTATGTAGCGTTTAAATTTGGGCTGAAATAATGGTTAGTTCCAATGTTAAATTTACATAACGATGTATACCTCGGAAAAAATGTACCTCGTTTTGACAACATTTTACATACAGATCGAGGTACACTCTGTATTAGTGAGGTAGGAATCACACAGTGTATATCTCGCTAAGATATAGTATTTCAGGACTCTGTATGTGATTCGTCTGTGTGTGTGTGTGTGTGTGTGTGTGTGTGTGTGTGTGTGTGTAACCTTGTGAGGTAATATCTTGTACATCGGTTGGGATGTTTGGGTCAGGGTAAGGGCAGGTTTTTTGGGGGTTTTTTTAGTAATTAGTGTTTATAGTAGGTAGTAAGGTGGGCTGGAATAATGGTTAGTTTTAATGTTGTATCACATAACGATATACACCTCGCAAAAATGCATCTTGCTTTGACAACAGGTACAACCCGTAATAGTGAGGTATGGGTCACACATTGTATACCTCGCTATGATAGTATTTCAAGACTGTGTATGATTGCATTTCTGTTGTTTTGTTTTTTTGTTTTGTTTTTTCATTTTTCTTTAAGATGTGTGTGTGTGTGTCTTTTAATTAAAAAGGGGGACAAGTAAGACCACGCTTTACTTTACCTAGTCTGACACATATGTCTGTCCTATCATTGCGCTATAGGGATTCGAAGGCCATAGGCCGAAACGTTGGTGTTTTGACACTTTATTGTCTGCATGACTGTTTTGACATGAGCGCCATGTATCTCGCATGGTGACTTCAAGCTCGACTGCCCGTTGTCAATTATTGATGCATGTACATATGGATCGGTATTTCTGATATCGATCTTCTATAGATTTGCCTTTTGAAGTTATTACTAGTTGCTATGACTACCCAATTATTCATCATAACTTTGATCATTTATATCGGATGCATTTTACTACCTGTGTATATTTGTCGTCATAGTTTTATCACCTTTTACGTGTGGCAAACTGAAATTGATATTTATGGCGAATTTTGTACAGTCATGCATTCACAAATCTGGAATGCATTTTATGTAAAATGTAAAATATAAAATGAAACTATTTTCTAGACTTATTTTTAGTGAATATTATTTCTATATTAATTTCAAGTCTTAATTGTAGTCCATTATCGACTTTTTCAATTATCTTGAATAGCAAACACCACACAATGTTCAAATGTCCAGCCGGAAATCAACTTCCAATAGAAAAACAGAACTGAGTACAGTAAATACGGATCTCTTTTTTTCCCCAGGATTAAATGATAAGAGTGAAGAAAGTCGATTCATCATTTCAAAGAAAACAAACAAATAACTATCCACTATGATGAAGCTTTTCAAAATAAACAAATAATTTTAGCAATTTAAAAATTTAAATACTTGAAAAATATTCACGAAAAACACCACTCAATCTTCTTCTCTCTCTCTCTCTCTCTCTCTCTCTCTCTCGCTACTTCAAATCACGTACTTTTGTAAAACTTCTTTTCCTGCTAATATTTATGAACATGGCATCAGCTGCTTACGTATTAGAGTATTAAGTTCCGTCCATTTTCGCCCACTTTAAAATCATTAATTTTCGTGGGACAATAATTTTCGCCGATTTCTTGGAGTATTTTATCCAAGAATGTAGAACCCAACGAAAACTTTTTTTTTCTTGAACATAAATCCACGAATAAATATACCAACGGAATTTCCATAAGTACGTAATCAACGAAATCTAATGTTGATTTTACAGTATCTTATTATTATACAAAGATGGGAGATAACTTTGTAGGGTATTAAATCATACACTTTTGTCTAAATAGATAGGGCGTATATATTGAAATGATGAGAAAATGTAAAGGTCGAGAGCATCATTAACCAAGGGACTTCTTAAACGGCTCTCTCCAATGCCTCTTTCGTTCCATCTAAACTTCATTCAATTGCATATTTTTTACATTTAATAAAGAACACATTCTGTCGGGACCTAAGCCGTATACATATTTATATGTTATTTTTAAAGGTGTATACTATAATCGAAGTATCAGTTATCAAGGTCACATTTTATACTATGTACATCTCACGTCAAGACTATCACGTCAAGTCTGTTCATTATTTCTTTAAAAAACAAAATGAGTTGTCCTCGTGAATCATAGATCCGAAAACTGAAAAGTATAATTCTAGATTATCTATCGCTGTACATATGTAATGTCCTAACCCAACTAACGTCATCGAAAGTGGTATAATTAAGTTTTAATTTCAAAATCATGGGCGTTCCTTGACGGTTATGGAGGTTAGGCAAAATATGAGCAGCGATGCAAATTGGGGTTAGAGGTGGTGTTATACACTTCACAAAGGAAGTTTTGGGCAGATGCTATTTTCTGAATATACTTTCAGATACATTTGCTTTTTTCATTCATTCTAGCAAATTATATCATTACATATGCCTGGATAGCGGCTCGCATGCAAGAAATCTTAATTCTCATCGATCATTTCTTCCTTCCTATCGCCCGTCAGTTGAAACACAATCTTATTCAATATCTGGTATACTTTATTGTAATAACATCAAACTATAATGAATCAGAAAAAAATAGTATTGTGAAAAAATGTGTTATTTTTTGCGGCGATCACTCCTATTGAAATTTGCATATTCATGAAATTGATTTACGATTTTTCTTATAAAGAACATATAGTTTTCTTCAGTTTCAAATTTTAACATCAATATTCATCTTCATCTTCTTCTCCTTCACCGTCGACTGAGTCGACACCAACTTCCTCGTAGTCCTTCTCGAGGGCCGCCAGATCTTCACGAGCCTCAGAGAACTCTCCTTCCTCCATACCTTCTCCAACGTACCAGTGAACGAAGGCCTCTCTTAGCGTACATCAGGTCAAACTTATGGTCAAGACGGGCCCAGGCTTCAGCTATAGCGGTTGTGTTGCTCAACATGCACACGGCTCTTTGGACCTTGGCCAAGTCTCCACCTGGTACAACGGTTGGTGGCTGGTAGTTTATACCAACCTTGAAGCCAGTTGGACACCAGTCGACGAACTGGATGGTCCTCTTGGTCTTAATGGTGGCTATGGCGGCGTTAACATCCTTGGGGACGACGTCACCACGGTACAGCATACAGCAGGCCATGTACTTGCCATGACGTGGGTCACACTTGACCATCTGATTAGCTGGTTCAAAACACGCAGTCGTCACTTCGCCGACAGTCAGTTGCTCGTGATAAGCCTTCTCGGCGGAGATAACTGGGGCATAGGTGGCCAGAGGAAAATGAATTCGTGGGTAGGGCACCAGGTTGGTCTGGAACTCTGTTAGATCCACGTTGAGGGCACCGTCGAACCTTAGGGAGGCAGTGATGGAGGACACGATCTGACCAATCAGTCTGTTAAGATTGGTGTAGGTTGGTCTCTCGATGTCCAAGTTACGCCTGCAGATGTCGTAGATGGCCTCGTTGTCGACCATAAAGGCACAATCAGAGTGTTCAAGGGTGGTATGGGTTGTCAGGATGGAGTTGTAAGGCTCAACCACGGCGGTCGAAACCTGCGGGGCCGGATAGATTGCGAATTCCAGCTTGGACTTCTTTCCATAGTCAACGCTCAGGCGTTCCATTAAAAGAGAGGTCAGGCCGGATCCGGTTCCTCCTCCGAAGCTGTGAAATACCAAGAAACCTTGAAGACCTGAGCAATTATCACACAACTTCCGGATCCGGTCGAGGATGAGGTCAATCTGCTCTCGACCAATGGTGTAGTGACCGCGGGCGTAGTTGTTGGCCGCGTCCTCTTTCCCAGTGATCATCTGTTCAGGGTGGAACAGCTGCCGGTAGACGCCGGTTCGAACCTCATCTGAAACCATACATATTGATACATGATGGCTTTTAAGGTTCGAAATCGTATGGCTATACAGTTGAACCTATATTTACTGACCACCGCAACTCTTGAATTTGCATCAGTATAAATGTCTTCAAATGTAATGTTTTTCCCTCTTCGTACAGCGGGATTCGTAACAATTGTCCTTACAATGTCAGATAAATAGCTATATAAAGCAGAAAGGCGTAATGACCTCTTGAAAATAAAGACCAATGAAACTGCAATCATTGACATTTTGACCATAATTTGTTTTGCTAAAAAATTATTTTATCGAAACTCTATGAGCTGAAAATAAATCACTGGACAAACATTTAACTTGTGATTAATTTGAATTACATACTACGGAATGACCTTAATCACTATAATGAAACGATTATCGCTCAAGCACTTAATTTGCAGAGACACTCGATATCTTTATCTCAGATAATAGACATCGTGCTGATACTGGTCTGTTTGATTCTTTAAAAAGGAAATGCTCTGGAATTTGTGTATAAAATTACAAAACGGGGAATATTCAAGTCTTCAATGGTATGCAATCTACAAAGCAAAGTATATTGTATTCAGACAGAAAATGGTTCAAGGTATTATTAATAGATTACTAGTATATAATGGTATTTTTGTTTTTCACAAGTGTTTTCAAATTGGGGGGTAGAATTGCAAGTGCAGTTGACCTAGCAATTAATAAAAAGGCTTGGCTAATATTTTCGCTGCTAAAACTGGTAAGTTGCATCGGTTTTATTATTTTTTTCTTTTTATGTTTATGACAAATGATCGCGATTAGAACCGATTTCCATCACCAGCAATTATGCGGTTACCCGCACCTGTCTTGATAATCTTCGGTTTTTGTGAATATAGTTTATACAATAATTTATGCTATAATGACGTCACGTTTATTTTTATTTTTTTTAAAAAAAGGTATGACCATTTTGGCCGTTTAAGACACCTTGCTGAAGGCAGTGAGACCGCGGATTCCAGGGCTTTGCTCTTCTCTCTCTTTCTCTCTCTCTCTCTCACTCACTCTCTCTCTCTTTCTCTCTCTCGTTTGTCCTCCTGAGTTTAAATATCTGCTATCGATATTGCACAGGTAATGGTTATAGAGGCTGATTTGCTTTAGAAACTGAGGTAGGACGAAAATAAGCTTTTCATGAGGTGTCATATGGGAATTTCACTAATGTTTGCTGTATGCTACTTTGTTTGTTTCAATTATTCACATCACCGGCCATGCTTGCCAGGGAACGCGACATAAATGCCGTTTGATTCTGAGATCAAAATGTAGATAGTATACGTACAGCTGCCTCCTTATTTTAATTATTTATATTCGGGCTACAGGTTGCTTGCGTTTCAAATCGTTCGTGACCACCCAAGCGTGACGGGGTTATTAACGATGCAGGAGTGATATCCAACGAGGAGAGGTTTTTTTTTTAGTTTACCGTCACTACGACCATATTTATGCCATATAGTGATGTCAAGTCGATGAGTGTATGGTGACTTTAAAAACTGCTTACAATAGACCCTATAACCACAAATATTGCTTTGTGGACTATTGTTATATTCTATGTTAATATTTTTTTCATGCAGATTCAAAAGGTCATGGATCCATTCTTTAAAGGTCAAGAAAGATCAGAATCACACGGTAAGAACCAAAGATATCCGCAAGTCATATGGAATGCTTTTTAACATACAAAATTCGAGTGACCCTGTCGTAATTAAGGAGAGCTGGGCAGAAAGCTCAAAAAAACTACCTGATATCGAAATAGTAGGTGAATTACGGTATAGCCAATATTTTGATGCTGTTAACCCCCAACAACGGTAAAAATTAATTTGGGTACTTTTATACTTATCAGGAAGATGTACCGGTTGTGTCATTTCATAAGTTTTCGTTTATATTTTAAATTTTATTGAATTTATCGCAAGCGACGCGAATCGTTTAAAATATAAACAAAATAACATATTTACAGTTTGTCACGTACGCTGTACATCTTTGCCTTTTACCTCTTATTATGGACCCGCCTCCCGTTTGATTGACAGTTCCACGTTTTGGTTTAAAGACGATCGCGACAGTTTCATTTTTTTTTTTTTTTTTTTTTTTTTTTTTCAAACATGATTCTTTGTATATTGATAGCATATTATCTGATCTATTTAAATATGAAGTAAAAACAAGGGGTCACCAGCATTAGAAAAAATATATCCGTGTTTTTTATCAATATACCCTATACAGCAGCAGTTTAGGATGGAATTTCACCTATGAAAATTAAGTCTATTCTTTTTCTTCAAATTAATTTCATTTATTAGTAAATATTATGTCAATATGAATTTGGGGTTTACTATTTATACTTCTGTTATTAACCCTTTCCCTCATATAGATTCATTTTGACGCACTCAATAGGTACCACATAAAGCCTGATCTGCAGAAAACCACAGTTAAACCTTACCAAATTTAATTATAAAGTCCTCATTTCCAGACCACTGAGGAGCAGCGAACAGCATAAAACCTGATCAGCCTGCGAGTTACTCTTTTCATGGTTTCCTCTATGAGGGAAAGGGTTAAAGACCCTTACATATGGCTAAGACATACCCTAATTTTGAGAGAAAAAAAAGTACAAGCCAAAAGTATTTGTATTCAGATTTAGATTTTCTTATTTTTTCAATGAATTCTGTTGAGGTACTTATCTATAAAGGCTTAAAAACAATAAACTTATTTTTTAAGAATAGGCATAAATTTGACGGTGGGTATTTTACTTAGGGGAAATCTAACTTTGGAGTAGATAAATATCTGTTTTAATTTATAAATATTAATAAGCCTGTAGACCTTCTACCGAAATCCTGTATACATTTCACATAGGAATAACGCGTATGCGCTGAAGTGTCTGTTCCTATTGATTATTTTAAACGATTTTCTTTTAAATGCGTCATGACAGTCGGCATGATAAATATGTACAGTAGACAATTATGGCAATATCTATCCCAACGCGGGTTTAAATTTGCGGTTGGTAACAGAACTGAAATTATAGTCAGTAGGTTCAACAGATATATAATGGTATTTGTGTGCTTGACTCTGAGATAGTACTTAGATATTTTTCGAGGACTGGTACCTGTTTAAAGCCCCACTTGAATACCACTAGGTGCACTGGATATAATAATGTTTATGGGCCGCGATTCGTTGCGACGCGTCGGGATTTGACGCGATAAAATGTAGCCATGAATATAACAATTCATATTGTGATAACTGATGAAATACAGTGTTCTTTCAGTGGAATTAGATCCATGTCCCACATAGTGAGTGACATAGATCTCCCGGAACAACTTTTTTTACTTAAAAAATGCAGCATGTATATGGAATATAGCAGCACTTGGAATGGTAAAAAAAGAAAATTTGAAAATTTTGTTGTTTTTGGACGGATATGGAATATATCTCATCGCAAAGTGATACAATTTTTACATTATCAATTGCGCTACACGCTCAAGAAAATATTGAAATTTCATCACCTCTCTGTAAGATATATCCCATATCCACTAAAAACAAACAAATATCCTTCCGACATCTACAATGTACTTTTAACTGTGACTAATGGCTTACCGACGACTGTGGGCTCCAGGTCAGCGAAGACACATCTTGGCACGTGCTTGCCGGACCCGGTCTCGCTGAAAAATGTGTTGAAGGAGTCATCTCCATATCCAACGGTCTTGTCGCTTGGCATCTGGCCGTCTGGCTGGATCCCATGTTCAAGACAGTAGAGCTCCCAGCAGGCATTGCCCATCTGGACCCCGGCTTGACCAACATGGATAGAGATACACTCACGCTTTGGAGAGAAAAGTGCGGGAACCATGTCATCTTGGTAACACTACTTAAATACTTAAAGCCGAATTTCATCTTTCTTAAGTACCTTTAAGATTATATTTTTTAGAGAATGTTTCTCCACACATGATAGTTAGGATGCGTTTCGCCCTAATTTGGAACTTTTAATTTTTACTTAAAGCTATACATTATTTGTGGAAATTGAAGCAGTTTTAAACAAAAGGAGTCACACATTATACTACATTGTTTTCCAAATCAGTCAAAAGGGGGAGGATAAATATAACAACCGTGAATGAATTAAATTTATTGACTGTACAGCGTTATAAAGAATGAAGAAAAGTGAAAAAGATGTAACTTTCTTTAGCAAGATAACTTAAGGTAACCCATCCATCATTAAATTATAGTCATGATCATTGACTAGGAGTTAAAGGCTATTTTCCTCAAAATTTTATAAAGGCTTGCATTTACCATAACATTCAAACGATCGCTTGATGAACCATGATCTTAATTTAGGTGATAGGTGGATAACCTTAAGGGTTAGGCCGCTATGTCTTGGACCACTTAACCTCTACCAAGATAACCAAGGTACCCTAATGAAACATTAGGAAACCTTGGTTATCTCTGTGAAAGGCCATGAGGTCCAAAATGCAGCGAAACCAGTGCAGGGACTTTAAATGTATTTCTAGGCTTCAGAAAGACTTCTAATGTGACAGAGTTAACCTATTTCAGTGTGCCGTACCTATATCTCAATTTAAAGAAACAGGATATCAGTTCGCAAAACAACAGCAAAAGAAAGTAACACTGAACAACGAACTGTTATCTATTGTTTCGTAAAAACGGAATATCAATTCGTAAGACCCCCCCCCCCCCCCAACTCCCTATAAAAGCGATTTATTCTTTCGTAAAAAGAAATATTATTTCCAAAAAAGTTAATTTCTTAAAATGAAACACTGTGATAGGGTTAGGGATGTATAATAGGAGCAAAACTGGAGGGGAAAAATGAAATAATATTCTAGTTTTACGAAATAAGAATATAAAATGAACACGAAATAAAAAAACAACATGTCTCGCTCAAGAACATAGACATGTACACTGTCGTTTTCTTGGCTCCGAATCAGACAATAGTTACATTTATGTATATTTTTTATCTATGTATTTATTTTTTATTTCTATTTATTTATATATTTATTTTATCTTATTTATTTATTTATTTATTTATCTATTTATTATTTATTTATTTATTTATCTATCTATTTAGTGCTAATACGGGTCGCAAATATCTGAAATAATTTTCATCATGTCAAAAGAGAAAAAAAGAAGAATCGCGGAGATAATATATACAATTGAAAGTTTGAATCATACGTTTATGGAAATGCATGCATGGAAATTTCCCAATATCGTTTTTTCCTCTATGAATATCAACAGAAGGAAACCAATATATCGCAGGAGCAATATCAAACACTAGAAGAGCCGTTGACCCAAAACGAAACAAAAGTAACATAGTTTTTCTAATTCGTTAACAACATCGAGATATTATCGTACCCTTTATAAATCTATGGTTATTAAGAAAGATAAAACGAAATGAGTCAAAATAATAAAAATGCTTACCATTTTTGTATGATCAACAATTGAAGGCCAACCCACTAAAAATGTTTTTTAAAACACGTCTGTGATTCTCAGGAACAGCTTGATCGTGCGTTCTGGAGATCCGGAATGAAAACTGGAAACTGCGGGTTCGATTACTTGAATATGCTTGAACGCTCTGTTACATACGACCGTCCCGGCCGACTTGATGAAATATTGAAAACGTGGCAACCACAACACCATAGTCATGGAAACAAATATTATGATTATCAATAATACATGATGCCAATTTACCACATGGCGCATGACGGAATATAACTGTATTATGTCCCCAGCGGGTTAATTTTGTTACGGTAAGGTGACTTATAGATGCGTTGATATCAATTATCGCAAATTCTAGTATTTCAAGAGCGTACTTAGAAAGGGAATAATCAGAAAGACAGGCATACAGCCGGGCTCTTTGTTTCTACTAAGTATACCATTACAGTTGACCCTGTGTTAGCAGCCGTTTGTAGCAACCAGTCAACCTTCATTCAACGGTCAGTTTTGATATTATCAAACTAGCAATTTGTTATATGTTTTATAGCCATTTAGTGACCACATCTGTTAAGCTATCACTTTCTCTTGTCCCTTGGCTGACCGCTTAAAATATAAGGTGATTACAGTTAATTATGATGTTCATGTATATTTCCAGGTTATAAAGGTCAGCATATATATTAACTACAAAAACATTGGATAATAGCTTTTTTTCTGCTATTTTTGAGTTTGCAAATATGTATACATGAATTTTTAATAATCCTTTTCTTTTGTTATAGTCAGAGAGAGAGAGAGAGAGAGAGAGAATGTATCTCTCTGTTCATCCATCACGATATGATAGTTTGTTACGGTCTCGTATTTAAAACAAAACACAAATAAATGTAATTAAGCATATGTCATAGAATCGCTAATATCGAGATATCTGTCAATTGAGAAAAGTAAAATTTATTCACTTTAAAACCATTAGAAAATCAGGCATAAACATTTTTACATTTACAATTGATAATACATGTATAAAACACACATATCAGAATCAGTATAGACTTTGTTTACGATAGCTGGTTATCTCAAGCAACCTTTGGAAATGAAGAAAAAAGAAGCCACATTTTTTATCTGAAAATAAAAGAATATTAAAGATTGAGACATTATTTATCTTAAATGTACTGAATTACGAGTATGGTATTATGTATCAGGGGAAAAAGTTCGGTTAATCTAGTTGTTACTTCCCTTGTTTGTTTGTTGTTGTTGTTGTTTTTTTTGTCTTGTTTTTTTGTTTGTTGTTGTTGTTTTTTTGTTGTTGTTTTTTTCAAAATTGCTGAACATTGAAGAATTTTTTAAATTTTGTTTTTTTTCAAGATCACATTATTTGTTTATAGTATATAAGTTAACCAGACAACTTATTTTAATTACATAAAAATAATGTTACACTGGGTAGATACAATAACTAGACACAGCCCAACTTATATTTCTGCCACAGCCGCAAGCCACATATTCATTTAGATTTAGATTTGTAATTTAATCCCCTTTTTAAAGGAAAATTTTAATTTAAATTTGGTTTAAATGCATTTTGAAGATTTGACAGTTTACAAAACTGTCATGTAATTTTATGTGTATCTAAACTTGAAGATACACCTTCCGGTTGAACAGTGCTTGAGTCGTTTGATCCCATTATATATCGAGGTAGGCTTGTCCTCCGACCAGTGCTATTACACAATATTAATAGTTTTTTTTTTATAATCAGACGAAATCATTAATAAGATCAGCAGATAACAGGTCCAGTTTTGGTTTCCTTTTTGGGTTTTAATGTTACTTTTAACAGCACGTCATATTAATCACAAATGCATACAGAGTATAACCTCTGTGTTAGTTTGTATTTTGTAATTTACACATTATAAGGGAAATAACTCCGTTATTCCTGCAAAAAAAAAGTAAGTACGTGTTATTTCCCTTGCATATCATTTAGTCGTACAGGTGACAACTTTTTTTAATGTTTCAGTGTCCGTCTGCATCGTATGTCTGTCTTTCAGAATTTTCTCTACCAACTGTAGATAAAATCATCCTGGGTAGATATACAGCATAGTGATACGACACACAATTCTTGTTCTGAGTGTACAAGGACAAAGGGCGATTCTTGGGTTTCTTCCTACTGCAACCTTATAAAATATGAATACATTTTTATCTTAAAAAGCAATAACAGTTAAAACGCCATGCTTTTTTTTTGTAATCCTGTTTACAAGGGTAGAGAGTCATTTTGAGCTAAGCCAATGCTCTATATATCAAAACTGTTTCGAGATAGAAGTGTGAATATATGTGAGCTCCCTCTCATAAATGATGCATTTTAAAGTGAATTTAAAACATATCTACAAATAGGGTGAAAAGAAAAAAAAATAGATACTAGATATTTGTTTTAAAATCGACAACAAATAACTTGAAATCAAAATATATTTATTGGCTGTCATAGAAATATATATGCATATTTTTAAGTTATTACGGTTTGATATTTTTGCGACTTAGTTTCGATGATACCGTCCATCTATTACCTAATATCCTACAAACAGTAGATTGGAAGTTAATATGTACCCAGCAATTGTAGGAAAAATAAAATTGATATTACATTTGACCCTACAGTCTCTAGCAATTATAGCAAAGATATTTTACGTTGTTCTATACCACACAGTTTCTAGCAATTGTAATGAATTATATTTTACTTAATTCTGTTCCCTATCATTTCTTTATCTATACCCTGCATTTTCTAGCAATGGTATATATATATAGTATCTAGCAAGTGTAGGCAATATTATATTTAGTTTCTAACAAATGTAGGCAATGATATATTTAGTTTCTAACAAATTGAGGCAATGGTATATTTAGTTTCTAACAAATGGAGGCAATGGTATATTTAGTTTCTAACAAATGGAGGCAATGGTATATTTAGTTTCTAACAAATGGAGGCAATGGTATATTTAGTTTCTAACAAATGGAGGCAATGATATATTTAGTTTATAACATAATTGAGGAAATGGTATATTTAGTTTCTAACAAATGGAGGCAATGTATATTTAGTTTCTAACAAATGAGGCAATGGTATATTTAGTTTCTAACAAATGTAGGCAATAGTATATTTAGTTTCTAACAAATGGAGGCAATGATATTTAGTTTCTAGCAAGTGTAGACAATACTATATTCAGCATCTAGCAAATGTAGGAAATGGTAGACTTTTGTCATTCTATATCATTCTATTCCCTACGCTTTCTAACAATAGTTAGTAGATTTTATCTTTTTACCCTATACCCGATCTGTATATTATAGCAATGGTAGGTTAATACCGTCTATATTTACATGAAAAAGTCAAGCTCTGGTTCAAGTAAAATTGCCGTTTTTTTTTTTTTGTTTTTTTTGTTGTTGTTTTTTTTTTTATAAAATGACATCATCTTGATTTTATCAATTCTAAGCCCACTTAATGAAGGAAAATGTATTCCTGTCAAAATATGTTCTCTTCAAAATATAGCAATGGAAGACTTACGAATAACAGCTGGCGCGAGTTATCAGAAGACAAATCCATGATTTGATAACACAATGATTTAAATTACAATTTATAAGTTTAAAAAAGGTCTAGCATTGACATATTGCTGGCAAATCTTAACATATTGATGACAAGGGAATCGTTAACATGTTCTTGAAATTACATATTGGTGACAAATATCCTAACATCTTCTAGTAAGGGCAGACAGGTAACAAATATAATCCTAACATATTCTAGTAATGGTACATTTACGAAAAATATAAAGGGATTGGTGAGAATATACCCCTAACTTAATATGTTCTAGTAATTGCATATTGGCAAAAGAAAATGTCCCCGATACGTTTCACTATCAGATTCTAGCACACACAGAATAATGACAAATATTATCATGGTAAGTTCAGTTTCATGTTTTTGGAGGGCAAAGACATTTACCGCATTACGTGGGAGTCCAAAGTCAGTAAGAAAATTAAAATCATGATTTTATACTATCATGCTGTCGTTTACGTTTATCCATTTCACTTTTTTATTTTGAATTATTCGAGAGGTATTTGACATCGGAAACATTGCATATTTGTTTCCTGTAAAATGTCGATATGAGAACTTTGCTAGAATACATATTTTTACATCATAATGTTCAAATTGAACAGGAAGAAACTTTTTTCTTTCTTTCTTTTAAGGTTTATAAAAACATAGCGTTAAGCATGTAAGGTACTCTGGGAAAAAAAAAAGAAATGTTACATCCATCAAATTTGATTATTACAATTCAATCTCTGGTGTGTTCTATACACAAAGATGTTCATCATTTTTTTTATTAGGCGCAAATATAGTACGAATTGGTACTTCTGTCAACTTGGGTATGCGTTCACCCTAGTTTGTAAGTTTGTTTTGTCTATATTTTAGTAGATTTAACTGAAATAGAATATATGTTATAAAATTGTTTTGACAGGTTGACATTCGACGTGATATAGGACTCATTCATTTGCTATCTTTGACAACTAAAATAGTTTTTATTTTCATTTATTTTTCTTTCATTCCTTTTTTTCTTACTATTTTTTTATTGTTTGCCGATTAGGAGACAAGTTTCCAATCCGTCTCGACGGTTTCTGTGTTGGGACCAGTACTTTGCGCCAGACAGTCTCATGAGATTTTTGCCCCAGTTCGATCAAACCTATAACCTTTGTATTCACAATATTTTGTGAAATCACTAAACCGCAACTTTTTTCGAAGTCTGAAAACCATGTGTTTGTGAATTTACATACTAAATGAAATGTCACAAACTCCTTTACACCTTCCGTATAGGAGGTCCGACAATAGAAGTAAGTGACAAGTTTAATTTCTTATACCATTCCAAGGGAATTTACTAAATGGCGATTCAAACATGTAAAATACAGTATACAGCTTTAATGGCTAAGATACACTATAGCAGGAAATCGGTTTTTCCAAGGAAAATCCAATAATAGAGATCACGTACGAACTACTATTGCGTACTATCATCATCATCATCATCATCATTATTATTATTTATTTTATTATTGTCATTACTATTTATTTATTTATATTTATTATCATCATCGCAACTACCTAAACAAGAACACCCAAGTACAATAACCATCCTTACTACTGATTCCACTTTGTTTTCGGAACCTTTTTAATCTCCCTATTTACTTTCTATAATTAAAATCAATATCCAGACCAGGTCGAATTCCACCAACAATTCTTTAATGCTAAGTTAATCTTAAATACTTAAGCGCGTATTTCATAAAAAAAATATTTCATTTTTTAACAATTATTGTTAATTAATTAGGTAATGATTATTTGCTAATTTTATTTTGGAATGTCTATCTACCTGGTTTATGAATTTAAGTATTACTTAGCGTTAATTATTTTTAGTGGAATTCGAGCCAGTTCAGTATAAAGACTAGTTAGCCATGGCCTAAATAGTGTTTGTTTGTTTGTTTTGTTGGTTTTAACGTCCCACCGACAATATTTCAGTCATTTGGAAACGATGTCTTCTTGAGACAGATATAGTGCTGCCACACTGCAGTATCACGCTGTAGACATATGGCATGATACCACATCCAGTCACTTCATCCTGAAACCGGACCAACCAGAAATACCCTTATGTGCTGAGCGCCTAGCAAAGGAGTTATACCAGTACCATTTATACGACTTTGGTATGCCTCGGCCGGGGATCGAACCAACTCCCGATTCCGGAGCGGTTGCTCTAACCACTCGGCCACCGGTCTACTTGAGACAAATATAGTGCTGCCACACTGCAATATCACGCCGTAGACATATGGCATGATACCACACCCAGTCACATCATCCTGATACCGGACGAACCAGAAATACCCTTATGTGCTGAGCGCCTAGCAAAGGAGCTATACCAGTACAATTTATATTACTTTGGTATGTCTCGGCCGGGGATCGAACCCACGACCTCTCGATTCCGGAGCGGACGCTCTAACCATTCGGTCACCGGGATCGCTCCTTAAAAATGTTCTTAATACTGACGTTATTGCATTACTTCTTCTGCTACTACATTACTAATCATAAATAAATACGTGTAGATCATTGGGCATCATTTCTTAAAATATCTCTTCTTTACTCTGTGTTTCATATAAAACGCCCCAGTTCTAAGGGTCATAGGCCTCCCAAAGCGCAAAGTACTGGCCCATCCCAGGAACCGTTGACAGGGTTTAGTTTACGTTTTGAAAAATTGTTTTCTGGTCGACTTAAATTAATAGTGTGAACGACAATATGTACTTTAAGGTTTTCCTGCTATAGAAGATAAACAATCATACTTTTATATCATTTCAATAATTCAAATCGCGCAGTTTGTTTCCCTCTAAATGAAAACAAATTGCTGACATTTTTGCATTATCTAGAAAAGCATGCTGTCTATATCCTTTGCGCTCAAAATTAGATTTTCTTCTTTTATTTGTTTATTTCATCTCTGCAGACAAATGATAATAAAATATCACAAAACATGCTCGAGTTATAGACAGGTTTCTAGTTTCAAGCGCACTTGTGAACACGCGAAAACGCTTTAGCAGTTTCCTTGTCTCCAATAAGTCTTCTCCATATGTTAAATATTATTAATTTATAATGTCGTACTTTACATCTCTTTCGTATTTTGATTTTTTCCTTGTAAATATTTACAAAGGCAACCCAAATCAACATACGATCTACGCTGAAATTCAGCTGATGACGCCAACTGCATTTCTTTCAGCCTTCTCTCCTGTGTTCTTTCAAGTTAAAAGGAACGAGTGCACCCTTTTCGACTCCGTTCTCCCAAGGGAGGAAGCTTCAGATCCCAGCCCGAGATTCAAAACTATCAGAGAGGCGTACTACGGACGTCATTTGTGTGTTTGCAGCGCCATCTAGTGTCTGCAAGTCCTTCCTGCCACTGTACAGAACATTATTCCTAGCCGATGAGAGTTGTGTGACTCTGAAAGATTACACAATGTTCGGTGCCCAATGTCTAAGTAGGTACACGATTATCTGAATAAAACATTCCATAAAGATGGCGAAACAAGCAGAGCGTCGCCCTTCTAATGCCTAATTCAATGGGAAGAGCCGAACGGCGCTTTGGGTCTATCTGTGAGCCGGATTGAGATGTTATGGCAAAGTCCCATACAAATTCCATTAATATAGAATATTCGGCTTTTTGATTATATACTCTGCTATTATGACACTCGAAACGTATCTATATCTAGTCAAGAGGCTAGTAAAATGGACTTGGATGATGTTTCGATAGTAATGCAGCCTTGCTCGTCGAGGGAAATGATTTTTATGAATAATTGTCTAGCTTTGGAATGGATTGAGATAAATCTGATGTAAATTCCCTTTTAAGGTCTTAAAATTCGATTTTTTTCTTCGTGGAAGAATTTTATTTTATTGTTTCGAGTTCGTAATAGGGGGTCCCGGTATCTGCGTATAAACGCAGTATGGCTTGATAATAAAAATTTCCAATAGGGGGCGCCACCGTCTCGGGATGAATGACATCATCACGTTGCAATGTATTTTCACCATTACACTTTGATTGATTGTACCTTTTTTATGAATGAACAAAAAATAATCTGATTAACGGACTTAAAGATCAAAAAAGACAAAAATTGTTTGATCGTTTAAGCCGAATTTTTAAATCTATTAGAAACTGCAGGAAGTTTGTATTTGTCTAAACGAAGTCTTTGAAACAAATTAAATGTTTTGTACTTTCAACTCTTTAGTAATATGGCTTTGTGACATATTTAAGTTAGTACCTATAGTGCCCCCCCCCCCCCCACCCCCATCCCCACCCTCAAATAGGATCTGGAAAAAAATGCAAGATGCAAGAATCAATTTTAAACTTCTGACAAAAGTTTTTGCTTGTTGTATGTTTGCTTAATATGATTTCATTTACTTTTTGTAGCTGTATGAAGCAAAGTCTCGTATCAACGTGAAACTATCTCTATACGCATAGGATGTCTCGTATATTTGAAACAGTATCAATTTAAAAACCTACACGTATCGCAAATGTAACGACACGTAAAACATATTTAAAAAACTTATCACAAACAAATATTGTTGAAGTAAAGGAAATCTCCAAAACAACAAATGCAGTCGTAAAATCTTGCTGTGCAATTCAGTGTAAATATAAATACACTCGAACCTGTTTTAGCGGCCACCTTTACTAAACGGTCAACCTGTATTTAGCGTCAATTTTAATATTACCAAATTAGCAATTTGGTATATATGTATATATAAACTTCATTTAGCGGTCACTTCTGTTAAGCGACCACTTTCTCTTGTTTCCTTCACTGACCGCTTAAGAAAGGATTGACTGTATATTTATATTTAACAGTAAAATATACACCATCGACAAAGAAAGGAAATTGAAATTAGAAACGGGTCGATATGTTTTATTTATTTTAACATGCATTTGAAATAATGTAGCACGGTTTGACACTGGGGCACATTAAACACATCAAATTTACTATAGAAAAAAAAACAGAAACAAAATAATTCTTTATTTCCAAAATATTTTCAGCATATCATGAAAGTTGTATTTTATATCCACAAAAAAATATCGATAAATAATAAGTTATTTTTGTTGTGTTAGAGTCGCTTTGACAATATTTCAGTTTTATCAAGGACCTCTAAAAAAGACAGGAAACTCTTGTAAAGGTCAGTGGAAAATATAGTTTAAGCCACAGCAGATCATTGAATATTGCAAACTTTCAATAAAGGTATGGAAAATTTACAGACGAAAAAGTAACCATATTATAAAATAATCATTTCTCTACTGCAATATTCTTTTAGGTTTTATTTATTTTAAAAAATATTCTGTTTATTATTATTTTAATTCAACCAGTGTAGCAGAAAAAAACAATATATTTTACATAGTCATCATCATTCGAGTACATCCCTACTTTACATAAAACATTTTTATTTCTCGACTTAATTTAATACATAATTTTGTTGGTATTGTAATGATTTATTTTAAGATTAATTAACTTTCACATATCTTCAGAAGAAAAGGAGATATTTGAGAACGTATCTTAGCGAGAATTGGACAATTTGTTACGTGCTTTTGTGAGATTTAGACTTGTTGCCAATCTTTGTTTAATATAGGTCTTCGGTTTTATATAGTGACGCCTAGCGTATTACTGGCGAAGGAAAACCCTGATTGCACAGAGACGCCCGGGTAGTACCGGAAGTCATTTGGAAAAAAATCCACGTCACCATACCGGGACTCGAACCCATGACTGTGATTACTGGTATGTAGATAAGATACTGTAGAGTCATACATTTTCTTGGATTGACATTAATTTTAGTTGAGTAGGCAACATAGGCAACCCCGGAGGTTACAGCCTATATCCGTGAATTAGTGTTGGTCAATACGAGAAAGCTTTAAAATGAAGTTCGGAACAGTTTTCAATGGATTAATATTTGTGGATAGAATATATCCTCAAAAATTTCATCCCCTCGACATTAATATGTTTCGGTATGTTTAATAACTATCTCAGAAGAAAAAAATGAAAAAGAAACAGGGGAACACATGAAAATACATATCACTGGAGGATAATGAACAGAAAACATAAAAAAAAAATTAATCAATAGATACATGAAATATAAACTAGTTTCTATCTTTGAACACTGATCTAGATTAAAATGGGTTTTTAAGATTTATGACATTCTTGCATTTTCTTTTGTTATACAGTAAATGGTTTTACACTTGCAGATCAGTAAGTCGATATTTACGTAATTTATTTACGTATTTAGCGAAGAAAGAAAAAAAACGACCCGTTGCATTATTCATGCTACATTTTAAAACCATCATGGCTTGGCTTCAGTGCCTAAGTAGGTTCCAGAAATATATAAAGCCATAATCTCCTGAACTTTCTGATCAATAATTAATCTATTGTATCGCCAATAGAAATAAATTAGTTCCCCTTATCGAACGCAGGTAGGACGTAAAAAAAACTGAAGCAACATTTAAAAAAGAACAAAAGCTCGTGCAGAGCACGTAACCTACTGGCGCCAAGGCGGGTTCCCAATACGTGTGTCTGCAGCCATACAGCTTACAAATCACACACGGCAGAATATTCTGCCTTCAAAGTTTGAATAATTTCAATAGGAAATTTATAGTGCATTAGAATCGAATGTTAAATGATGCTCGAAATTGGAATGTTGAATTCATATAGATCGGCAAATGTTTAGATTAAAACACGTTGAGTCATTAATTGCTGCTCAGTGCGTGCAATAGTCCACTTTAACTTTGAATCCAAATGTTGTGTGTTCGAATCCTCGGGTGGTGGTTGAAATGTGGCATTTTTTTCTGAATATTCCCAGGAACAAAGGCGTTTGTCAGCCCCAGAAACAGTCAATAAGGACTTAACCATTAAGACTTGATTCAGTTTCACATCGACATAAAATAGATGTAATTGTTACAAACTCTCAAGAAGTATTCAAGTCATGTAGAGACGTTGTCTTCATGAGATAAATACAAGTTGCCTCACTACGATTCACTCTGTTGGAAAGTGGCATGATACTACACCCAAACGAATTATCCTGACCCTGGGTAAACCAGTCCTGGAACTACTCTTTCTCTATACTGAACGTCAAGCAGGGGATATACTGTAAGGTCATTAATTTCCGTTGACATTAAATTTCGTTGGTTATTTTCCTACGGGACTTTCGTGGGTATATTAATTCGTGGAT
Organism: Solen grandis; assembly: GCA_021229015.1. Taxonomy (NCBI): domain Eukaryota; kingdom Metazoa; phylum Mollusca; class Bivalvia; order Adapedonta; family Solenidae; genus Solen; species Solen grandis. The sequence continues at coordinate 33,969,661 of CM037781.1, read as the reverse complement.
CTATTTTCCAGAAAACGTTAAGTCTACATAAGGGATAAGTTTTCGTGGGGATATATTCGAGAGGAAAAACTCTAAGAAATCAACGAAAATTAGAGTCCCACGAAAATTAATGATTTCACAGTACACCAGTATTATTTTACTGACGTAGGTATGTTTTCGACTGGAGATAGAAACCACGACCTTCCGGCCACGGGGCAGATGCTCTAACAACTCAGCCACAGGGACTAACACTTTTTTACTTTTACTCCATTCAAACATTTTTGATGATTCATTCACACCAATTTCGGATCTGAAAAGTAAAAATAAAAAAGATTCGACAGAGTCTCCACGGAAAATGAATGCACTGGTCGAAATTATCTAGAGTAACTTTGAAAGCGTCCCTGTGTGTTTTTCGATGTGAATGTCAAGTTTGATTGAGCGCTGCCAAGTTGACATGATGCATGCATGTAGTTAGCTACAGTGGTTTTAAAGCAGAGCATTTCTGCTGTTCGTTTTTGTGTTTTTGTTTTTGATTACATTTATTAGTTTTTACTATTGTTTTCTAGATAAAAAAAAGAAAGTATTTTTATATTAAGATGCAGATAATTCCTACCATTCTTTTGGCGTGTATATTGTTCTCTTGTATACCTGGATATAGATTATTTCGCTCCGAAATGAGGCGCAAACATACGTAAGTCAACGAGCTCTACCCGAACACCTATGTATAATTTCACACATGGTTCAATGGGAAATAAACATAGGCTTCATTTTTTCACCAGACACTGATTGGTCAATTTAAATCAGCGAATTATATCGGGTATTGCTGATCCCCTGAAACTGTCTATACCGTAATATAAAGCTCTCAGGCTTCTCGAGTTCGATTCCTGGGAACGAACATTAATGAGAGGACATTGTGGCCATCCTTCAAATCACGTGACTCCGGCCTCTTCCCATAACATTAAACTCATACGCCGCCACGTGAGCCATCGGTAGTGATATGATTCACAAACCATATAGTTGTCCAATAAATACATGTTTTAACATTCTAAATGAAATAGTCACTGTCAAAACCAAACGAAAATCACAAACAGACTAGAAATGTGTCCATAGAACACCGATGCCCCCGCCAATGACACCATTCTGTTATCAGGAACAAAGGCATATGCTGTCAGACTGTTATTAAAGGCCACCCATGGATATATGTCACATTAGTCTTTGACGACAAGCAACAGTCGTTATTTTAATTACATACCTGAATTAGTTCCGTTTAATATGATGGTATGTGGTCGCTATTTAGAGGTGATATCTGAAATGTTTAAACATTTTGTATGTGTGTTAAGTAGCCTATCAGTGGAAGTGGCTGTTTAACAAAGCTCACTACTAAATAAAATTCATATTTATAATAAAACGCTCTCGTTGGAGAAGCTGACGGCTTGTCGTCTGATATATAATGTCGGCTTAGAACGTGTGTCCTCTGGCATTGTGCGGTGCTCATTTTGTTTTGGAAAAATATATTAAATGTAATTTTGAGATTTAGAAATGTTGTTAGGACATTAATACTGAAAATTAGACGAGATGGGAACATGATATGTTAAATTCATAAACTAGGCAAACGCTTGGAGCCCCTAAAGGCACATTGCCACGTTTATATTCCTGGAGGATGTCCGACGTTAACATAAATTCGCATAAACGTTTTATTTTTATTAAAAATTTAAATTATTTTTAATAATAATGAAACAAGACTTTGCAAATACAAAATGAAATAAGTGAATCGCACATGAAAATTAAAGGGTGCACGTTCGTAAAGCACTAAAAGATTACAAATTTTGCACAGTTTGTTTGAATTACTGCTTTGATCACAGAAAAAAAACAGGTTGTTCCTTTCGTCTCGCTTGATAAGACAACGTGAGACGTTAATGCTGCAATGTGTGCTTGATTTACGCCATGTAGCAAATTACAGTCAGTTCTGACCGCCCTTGTTACACAGGCTTAGAGTCACTTAACTTGAACAATCACTGCGTCTGTCTCTCATTTGTTCCGCTGTTCATCACCATCCTTAGAATAAAGACTAGTTTTACGAAAAGCGCCGTAGTACATTTGCTGTGTACATGTATTTTGAAATAAAATACGGTGATATTGGGTTTGAATCCCAATAAAAGAAAATGGCCTTTTGTAAATTCCCAAAGAGTAAATTATTCAGTTTGATCCAAGAATCAACAAGCTGGATTTCAAATAACACAGTGAAGAAACAAATGTAAATCTTAATTAGATACACTTAACAAACTTGGAAGTAACATACTGGAAATACCTATTTTCTATAATATATGCCCAACCAATTTTGAAATATATATTGGGTCACTATGCCGTCTGCTTAAATGATTTTGATGTATAATCAACCATGCGAAACTGATTTTCGCGAATATCTAGTAAATACCGAAAAATGATTTATTCTTACACGAAATTCACACAAAATCTTAGTCGGAATATTTATCAATTTCGTCTAGTAAATCTCGTCTATTTCGTCTAGTCATTCGCACTATCATTGACAATGGCGGACCAGGAAATCATAACTTTTTTGAGGGGGGCGGGGGTGGGGGGGGGGGGGCGGACATGAGGGCAGATGGTTCGAATTCCAATGTCCTATTCCTCCAAATTATTCCTCTGTAAAAAACACAATTTACCTGTAAGTAGCTTAATATACAGACGAATTTATCAAATGTTCAACGTTCAATCAATGACTTTAAGCTCAGTAACCTTCATTCGCCGGCCGAATCGCGAGAGGGGATGGGTGCCGTTGGCCCGACAACCCCCCCCCCCCCCCTTTCCCTTTCACTACTGTATTGATACTGGGTATTTGTGAAATAATGGACAAAATCAGTGAAAAATAAGTCACGTAGGAAAGGTATATTCAAAAGTTATGTACGAGTATTTAACATCGATTTATAGATTTATAAACAAGATTTTTAAACCTATTCTTATCCCTCTCGACGGATTCATGATTGGACCATTACTTACCGACTTGGGATATCTTAAAACAAAAACAAAAATGGAACTCGTTGCTTTCAAATGCAGAGGTGATATATTCTTCATCTAGGTCTTGGCTTACAATAATGCGATTTGAAGCTTAACAACAGCAAATGTCGATCATCATGACTGCTACTATTATTTCACTTTGTATCTGACGAAATACTGGCAGTTATCGTTCCAAATTATGTCATCTGGTCACAAATATGTCGCTTAAATTGAAGCACCGACGCCGTGCCAGATACTGAAGCCGCTGTGAAATGGCAGACCTTCTCTCTTGTTTTACCGCCCTTTAATGCTAAATGTTCTTCCATAAAGTTGAAAGAGGCTGACAATTTATAAAACAGAACGAGTTAAAAGTGGCTGCTTATTATATGTGTAACTGCAGACAACTTCACAGGGTGTTAATTATGGCCGTGATCTAGGGAGACATTGACAGGGTAATAACCTCGAATTACGGAGACTCTCGGCCCTCATCGCCTGCAATTATCGACAGGTGCTCGATCTGACATGTGGTCATAACAACAGAAATATCGATATTCGAAAATTCTGCAACAATCAGGATGTAGCCGCCTTATCACGCGGACGGCTTCTATCAGTTTGGCATGAACAAGTACGAAGGGTCGGAGGGCGAATCAATTACTGAGTGACGCCACAATGTCTGACAATCGGCAGGACATGAGAGATGCGCCAAGTGGTTGTAATTAGCCAGTGGCAACAGACTCCGTTCTTATTAACGTGATTATCAATACTGGAGAGGGTGGGGAAAGTGACACTATGTACTGGCAAGGTTTTTTTTTGTTGTTTTTTTTGTTCTGCTGATATTTTTTTCTTTCTTTTCATTCCTCTTGCGGTATAATGACCATATAATTACAATTCTCAATTTATAACTAATATTGATAATTTATAATAATGTTTATCACGTGATAGTTTATTTACATTCACTAACACACCTTCATCACTCATCGTAATGTTAAAGTAGCGAGAGCCGAAGGGACACAATGTAGAAATGAAAATTAAACAATACCCTTGTGTTGTATACATAAAAGGACACCTGTATGCAAAATTTGAACAAAATCCATCGTCCGGTTTTACGCTTGCGGGCATTTTCTTCTATTTTAAGGACAGGCATTAAAATGGGTCTTTTTTAGAAATAAGGAAACTCTAAATATCTTGTCATATCCTCTTTACGAAAATTGTATTGCGATTATCGTTTAGAAACAAATAATAGCATTCGGCCAACAAACTTCATATGTTAAACTTAGTATTGTATATCCAATAAATATTCATACAACTTATTAAAATAAAACACATTTTTGTCTAAATCTGATCTAAGTGATACAGAATAATGGCGAGAAATTAAAAAAAAATACTAGTATTTGAACTCAAAGCCCCAAGTTTCAAAGCAGTTGACAGTTTGTTCAGTTCAGTTGGGTGAAACAACGACCTTAACATTGATTTTGCCAAGAAAGCATTCGTGATTATTCACTCGCAATAACAAAGAATAATATAAAATCATTTTCAAGTGAAAAATAGACGCTTTTGTTTGAACAAAACGATAAACTCTGCTTCTAAAAATGAATAGATATTTTCATTTTCAGTTGAGCTTTCTCGGAGGAAATTTTATGAGTACTTACACTGCGTAATGTAATCAGTTATTTCTCGCGTAAAAACTCCGATTGCATTACAACAAAATTGAGATTCAACATCCATTACAAACTCTGTACTAATATAGAAACTTCTGATTCATAGGCCAAATGTTTTAGTCTTTATTACCTACAAAAAAGCAAGGAAATGCATTAGTATAGTATATTTTAAACGCAGTCCAGACCGAACGTCTTTTGACAAATGGATAAAATAGCATCAATATAGGAGATGTAGCCTGTTTCGCACGTGAATCAGACAATTCATGAATTCTTCTGCCGCCATGTACATTAAAGAAGCAGACTTTTAATCGACCAGTCGCAGTCTCGATCAATCACTGGGTTTCAGCGCCATCGATAACTGATCACCGTTTTCCCCTGAAGCCGGTAACCAAGCAATGTAGTGTAAATCCCGGGACCGCCATACAGGCACCGGGTCCCTCGTAATCTTTCAAACTCAAGGAATCAGCGGAAAACACTCATTAATAATTGCTGAGTTTCGTGCGCCGTAGGCTTGCAATTTGTGCATTCTAAATTCGTTAATTACGTTAATTAAATGGTAACGAAGGTTTCCTGTCGTCGGTGAATAGAACATTCAATAACGATGACAGAATGTTAAATGCGTACAGATTCCATCAAGCGGAATGACTGACCAGGATCAAAGAGGATGACTATTAATACACAGACCACATTAAACACGGTGTAATATCTTTTTTCATAAATGAATAGCAGTGGATATAGGCACATAAATCTTGTGAGGCACTGTGTATAAAACACAGTCATTAGCCGAATTTCATTTATGCTTCATAAAGTGTCTAGGCGCCAATCCCGATCGAAATTCATAACTCGCCAATCTATAATGTTAGACAAATTATATGAAATGTAATATACGTTTTGTTTGGTCAAATTGTGGCGGTCCTTCGCCTAGATTAACCGTATGTAAATTAGTCTTCCCTTATTTCACAATCTAGTCATGTACAAATCAGCTTTTATATCCCTCGTGTTCAAATTTCAGTATTTAAAAAGAGTTCTTTTCTCCCTCCCCTCTCCTCTCTCTCTCTCTCTCTCTTTCTCTCTCTCAGTGTGTTTCATATATTCCAAAAAAGTTTGTTTTTTTAATTTTTCAGAACATAAACCAGCAATAATAGATGTTAATATCTAGTAATGATATGAAATGCATGACCAAATGTGCCTAAAACAAATACTTATGTTTTTGTTTTGTTTCTTTATTGTTTTTTTACTTATGTATTTTTTTTATTTTTTTATTTTTTTTTTTGACGAAATAAAAAATGTGATCAAGACAGGTTAAAAAGGTGGGGGTCTAAAAAGGAAAAAATATAGAACATGCACGTCAGGCCCTCTGTGTTACAATTATTTCAAAATTCAATACATATCGAAGTTAGATTCATAGTATGATAAAGACACTTAAAAAAGAAACAAGAGAAAGATGAAAAGGAGTATGGAAGCTTTAACTGGCCTTTGAATCTTTACAGTATCTTACCATATCCACAGGGATATACGTTTTCAGTAGTATCATAAAACTTATAATTTATTAAGTCTTTATTTAATACTATTTTTCATTTATTCTTCTAGTGTGTGTGTGTGTGTGTGTGTGTGTGGACGGGGAAGATTTCTCATACATTTCCTACTGTCTGTACTAATCATGCCATTTTTATTTATTTATTAAATTTAACTTATAAAGTAATATTTAATTAAATTATTTGCCTTTTATTCATATAGATCTGCCTGCATACATCAAAAATAAAATACATAAGTACATGTTAAAAATTATGTACATTTTGAAAAAAAGAAATGTTCTTTTTCTACACAAAATATACTTTCAGATGTAGATTGGTTCCTCAATTAATCATAAATAAGTATAAGATGTTCTTGTTACATTATACAGTACTGAAAAATTCATGAAACAATATCACCCCTGTCAGCGAAACATCTTAATTAGCTACTTAAAACCGCATATATTCCAATTACTTAACAACGAGCGTTTTGATATTCATTTTCGTTGAATTCATAACATAAAATTTTAAAAGACAAGAATTTTCTTTCCCTCAAATAAAATGCTGTTTTGCTTTTGTTTCTAATCCTCCGTTAATTTTCTACCAGTGCAGTGTTTTAATTGAGAAAATATACGGATTACGAGTGATATTTTAATAAGGATATTAGAATTTGTTTCTAAAGTAGATATTAGATAAACAAGCCATTAAATAAATCATAAACCAAACGATAACGTTAGTTTCGTAATAAAACTCTCTGTAGTTCTCATTCGGCTGTTCCCTTGCAAAACAGTAAACGGTCTGTTTGGAAGTTTTCGGTAAAAACAGAAGACTCCCAATTTCGAGTGAGTAATTTCTGTTGCACGTGTTTACAACTTACGTATTACATATAAAGCTTAGAACAGTTGTAATTTTCTACTAAATGAGGAGGACAAATTTATTTCGGAGGCCTGAAGATTAAGAAACCTTGAGCAGCATGTTTTATTTTGCCCGTGGCGAGTCTGGATCGCAATTTTTTGGGACTTCTTTCGAGGATTCTTAGTTTATCCGAATATCCTCAAATAATAGCTGACGTTGTTCATCAATAGGATATGAATTTTTGCCAGTAAATTCCATCCATCGCAGAAAGGGGCTCATACTGAAAGTATGCCTGACAACATACTAGTCTTGTTAAACAACGCCACATGGACTCGTTGATCTCAGGAATGGGAATCATTTAGGATATTCCACGATTCTGCAAGTGATTCACTTAAGAATAAGTTTGATAATGCATGTAAGAAAGGGGAATGCGAACTTTCGCTATTCCTATATATGCAGTCGGATCTCCACACAATATTAAATACTGCCACAGATCGAACAGTTGCGATTTGTTGTTCAGAAAAAAAATCGACATAGTAGTTTTTGGGTTCAACAAGCTGTATTATACAAGCACTAATGTATTTCGTGCACTAGGTCAAAATGATAGTTCAATATAGCAATATTATTTTCATTTGATGCACTTTTTATTTATTTACTTTTGAAATTCCATCAAAACATGTCTTTTTAACGTCGATTATGAGAGAATGTGTACCTTGAACTGAATTTTATATTTGTCAATAATTTTCAGAATGTACCGATCTGGGTGCCTTATAAGGTCATAAAATATATGATTCAAGTTGGTTCGCATCCAAAACCTATTAATGAAAGAATGAAAATCTCGCGGTACTTATCGTGAATAGTACTGACACTAGTGTGAAGAAATTAGGCTGCGTTCCTGGCAGTGAACGTGATTTTATACCAGTACGTCTGAAAATTATATCACGTTAAACAGACTAACAAAGTCAGAATAAAATTAGAAATTGGCAATCTCCGTTCTACCTGTTTCAGTAATGAAATTTGTTCACATCAAATGTATATATAATTGCAGTCAACTGAATCGATCTAAAAATGACAGCCAAACAACAACACGAGAATGAATAATTAATCAGCGATCGTCTGTCGCCATAATTCTTATTACCAACGTTATCTGTGGGCAACTGACGTGGCTTTCTAGGCCCCAGAGCAATTAGCGAGATCAATTATTTATGTGCAGTCTAGGCTATGTCCAGCCCTGGCGTCGCCGAATATGAACAAATCTGAGTCATTAACATGCTTGCTAACTTCTGCGTCAAAAGATTAATTGCCGGAGCGTTGGCCGTATATACGAATTTATCAGCAGATTCAAGTCGTTATGTTCGTATTAATTATATTCGTAGCATCGAGGCCATTTTTGTTATTGGTTTATTGCCGATTTTGGTTAGCTTTATCATCGGTCGGCTGTAGGAGAGGAGGTGTGGGAGAAAAGTTCGCATTTTAAAGTCTTTGAAGTTTTCTGTATCGTCCGAAATTATCTCAGATTGCAAGTTTCACGAAGGGAACAATGCCATAGAGTCTATGAAACAGACGCTATGATAAAATGTGCAAAGTGGAGAGAGGAAGACAAAATCAGATAAATCATAAAATTCGAAAACAAGTCCAAGAAGAACATTAAATATTGGTAATGTTATAAGAAAGAGACCACATAGATAAGACTTGTTGCTAGTTTCGTCAAACTTAAGATAAACTAATTTAAAGAGAGAGAAGACAAAGCTAATAAATTCCGATGTTTTAAGAGGTAAAAAATCTGGTTTTCATGGGAATATATTTAAGGATAAAATAACGATAGCGATTGAACTAGGTTCCTAAACTTTAAGCGAGAGAGATTAATCATAAACGAGGATAATTCGAGAAAAATGATATCGGATAAAAATATAAACGAACGAAATTTGGAGATAAAGCAATGAGAGGGTATAATGTATTGCAAATATTTAAGGGTAAGATAGAGAACAGAAAACACGATACTAAAAAAGACAAAAAAATATATATTTTTTCTTGGGATTTGTTGATTGGCCCGAAACTTTTCATGATCATAGCTGCTAGTTTAGGATTGTTCTATCCGTCTTGGGCTTTTATTGAAAATCATTGCTCTAATTGGCTTTAAAAGAGGAAAACTAGTACTTATCTCCTGGGGAAAATTATTGGAAATGTTTACCGCAAACGTGACTCTAGTCTCTGATTTACTATCTTTTAGCACCTCACAGTCGTGTGTTCGAGTCCCGGCAAGGTCACTCGGACTCTTCAAGTAAGAAAGTTTTCCAGCTAACTTGCAGACTTGACTGACTATTTGAGTTTGCCGTCGCTTCGACAGTATTTCAGTCATACAGCGACGTCCAGCTAATAACTGGTGGAGGAAGAACCCCGAATGCACGGAGGCATTCGGATAGAACCACCGACCTACCGCAAGCCAGCTGGGAGGCTTCCTCACATGAAAATCCGAATGACCCTGCCGGGATTCGAACCCACGCGGTGAGGGGCTGAGTGAGTAATAAAGTCAGCGACTTTATCCTCTCGGCCACGGAGGCCCCTAGCTAGCTTGCAGACAGTCGATGTTACTATACCGGGTTGCCTCTGTACACGCGGGGTCTTCCTCCACCTGTAATTATGTTTGAATGAGCTATTGTCGGTGAGACAATAACAGCAGCAATGACCGGGATTCAAACTCTTAGATCCGGGTCAGTGAACACAATATAGATATTCCTATGAAAGAGAACTGAGACAGGGTTGTGATAAAATATGCGATGTAGGATTGAGTAAAATATTGATAGTAAAGTCGCCTTTTGAATCGAGATTTTATGACCGCACACTGCACGATTGAGTGCCCAAGACGCTGAGTGGCGGGTTTATATCACTAAATAAAGATGTTGCATACATAATCGAGTCTAAAATGATTTTTATACCTTAAACTGATAGTTCGACAAACCCTCGTGTTTAATGTTGCAAGAGTTTAATTCAATTTAGCTCTAATTGAATGAACCGGTAATAAATATATGGCATGAATACGTAGCTACCTGGGTTAAATATCTTAGCACAAAATTGACTTCAAAAGGACACTTAACGTCGTGACTTTAGCTTTTATCTTGGGAGTAAATGTTTTATTTGAGATTTTATTGAATTTCTATTTGGATTAATTAAAATGGCTGAGTGAATGCACGGTGACAAATATCGAAATCACAAAAAAAAACGCACTGAAACATAATAAACCTGTTTATTCAAGGGATTTGAACATAAGGCCTAATAAAAAAAAAGTTACTTGTTCCACTAACTCGACCGATCCTATTTTTTGTACCGATCCTTAAACTTTTTTTCCTAGCATTTGGGTTATTTCGGTTGCAAAACGCTGTTTTTCGTGAAAAACCCGATGAATAAAGGTTAAAAATAATTTTAAAAAAAAGATTAGCCGACCTACCGACCCTGTTTTTCGGAGATATTAGTGGAAACAAACCACTTTTTTACGCCTAAACATAACACGTGGGCAGTGGGTCTCCTGCATTGAAAATGAAAACCATTACTCAGAAAATTGTCGTTATGTTCTTAAAACCGGTAGGGGAAACATTTGTCGTTAGAAGTTTAACTTAGATACGAAGAAATCCGTTTCACCATTGTGAAAAATAAGGTTACAAATAGTTGTCCGATATGGGTCTCATGAAAAGTATCAATATAATGACGATCGTGTCTAAATCCCGCGCACGGTACGATGGAACAGACATTTCAAATGCAGATGAGAAATCGTTTGTTTAGGTATTTTTACTACCTGATCGACGGTATTTGATAACAACACAGGACCGACAAATCGTTGCCTCAATGCGATTTTTCACCGTAGATGAGTGGCATCATACCACATCGAGTCACATTAGATCATGACGCTAGGCCAACCAAGCCATCTACCCGTATAAAAGTGTTTGTGTCACCCCTATTGAAAGGGCAAGCCAGTTTTGACTTATGAGACACCTCTTTGTTTTCACGAGTACCTTCCCAGTTCCCTCCTATATGCCAGGCACCAGGCAGGAAGAAAACCGGTAACCATTATTTAATTAGCTGGCGGCTCACCAACCGGCCATATCAGAATGACCTCTGCCGGGGATCGAACCTTCGATCTCCCTTTCCCGAAGCGGATGCCTTAACCACTAGGCCACGGGATCGGTATTTGTTTAGCGCGAAGCATGAGAGATATGCCAGTGAATACCGTTTCTGATTACTTTGAAATGTCGCTGCCAGGAATCGAACCGACGACCACCAGGTCACAGACGGACCTTCTAAACAGTCGGTTTCCAGGATCAATCTAAATATTGAAAATAAGATACTTAAATAATTATTTTTCAAGACTGGAAGTATTTTCATTGATTGATAGTTCGTTCACTATATCAGGACCTCACCTTTTCATATATATTCATGTAATCCTATATTTACACAAAGGAAATTAATTTCGAATCCTTACAGAAGCAGCGAAATTTAATGTCAACGAAATATGATGAACATTTTGTACAGCGCTACATTAACTCGCAATCATACATTCGACTTTGCATTCTAATCCAATTCTCCTAATGCGTAGCCATTATCCCTGTCCATACAAAGAGGAAATATATTGATAAAACTTGAAAAGTTGTTTACTTTGCCTAATCGAGATGTTAAGGGTTTGAGGCTCTTAAATGTCTCATCATTTCTGAGGGGCGTTATTCCTTCGCAATGACTTCTTATCACGGCTGTTTGTAAGACTGAAGTGGTCATTTAATACACACAAATTATTAATTGTATATATCCGGACAAATGGCCGTGAACAGCGAAAAACGAGGCTCTAAGAAGAGTGTAGTCCCGTTCTGGCATAATCAACCCTGTGATAAAAGACCTCTTCTGCATACAGGACACTAAAAACAAACAGACAAGCAAGCGTTCGAGCGAACAAACACACAAGAAAAATATGTGGAAATCGTGACGTCTTATTATAAGCGTATCTATACATTGGCCCTGTTGTAAAAGGACATAAATGTAAAATTAATCTTTATTTTAGGTCAATTCCGAGACAAGTTATCACAATTTAAATAGATCACTCTGGTGACGGCGTATGTGGTCATTAAAGGGTAGGGGCGGGACGTGTCTGGGCGGGCCACCATTGTACGCTCTCATTTATACGTGACTAGGAATCGAACCCGGGACGCATTGGTGAGAAGCGCAGCGCGTTATCCTGGCATTCTTAGTATCCACATACGCCGCCACCCGAGTCAGTTGTGCGGATATGTTTCGTAATCTATTTAAATTTTAAATGCACTATATGTTGCACGATTCCCTCTAGGATTGAAGTAAATGTGTAAGTATTCGGTCTAGAATTAAACATTTTGCCCTAGGGATATGGAATGTTAAAGTTACGGGGTGGATATTTTCACAACTCGGCTACGGAGGACGATATTTGCGGAACCAGATGGAATTATATTTTTTTCTAAACATGTTGCTGTGGATTAATTGTTGTTGTTAAATTGGAGTCCGGCAGTACCTTAGTAATGCAACGGCATCCAGCTAATTACTGGTGGGGCAATACCCCAAGGGTACCTCCTCCCTAATACAAAAGCCATTTGGAACTCTCTCTCTCTCTCTTTCTCTCTCTCTCTCTCTCTCTGTAGCTAAGTACAATACGCCTTAAGACACTTCGTATAGATCATATCCCATGCAATCAAATCAGACATTTATTTACGTACATTATAAAATATGGGAATTCTAAATCTCGACAATTTAAGAAACATGAATAAAACTTGCTTACTCATGTAATAGAAAAATCTAGGGGTAAATAAAACATAAAACATACTTTTGAATATTTTCAAAACAGTAATTGATTCAAATTTGTTTCTCATATTATTCACAAAGGATTATATTTGTAACATATTTAAATGCGAATTTAATTAATTTCTGGCTGGCAAAGATAAAGTCAAATTGGTCGAACATCAATGAATAGCAATTAAAACGCGTTTATTAAAAACGATTGTGAAAACATGCAAAACAAAAAGACGAGAAAAATATAGTGAGAAAACCCTTATTGGATTAGATGTATTAATAATTAACACGAAAACAGAAATACCTAATCTGATATTTCTACCGCTAGATGGCGCCTCGTTACGCGATCGTCTCTTTCGCCTATATCACGTGCTAGTACATCTCACGACGTGATCTTCCGCGTCACTCAGGCTCTGTTTATCTTATAAACAATCGTCTGGTGATCCTCTTTCATCTTCATTTCGTTTTCAACTAAGACAAAAACGTAATTTCATTAGAAAGGAGTTCTCACGACACTAAAATCACTTTAGTGATTGCAAAGACGTGATTGACTCCCAGCCATTTGTGGTTAGCGGTAATGGCTCAAAATATAGAAAATAGACTTAATTACCGGTAATACAAGGTTGATAAAAAACAGAATACATTTTAAAGAAATTAGCTGAGGTTAGCCATTTTATATCTTTACATTCACATGTATGCAAAATAAGAATTGCAAACGTAATAATTTTACGACGTTTGCAAAGAATGTAGAGCTAAATAGCAATCGGAACTGTTCAGGTATTTCCGTCTCGGGTCGATTCTTCTCCGATGATATTCAATTGATCTTATTAAGGTATCTGTCCTGTGATTTTTTTCTAAACTTAAAACACCGTAGGCATTCCGGATTACGGTAGATAAATAAATATGACATTTTTATTTAATCACAAAATTATAAACGAACCGCATAAACCTTGCATACTTACAAATGGTGACATATTTTCACCTTTAATCTATCACCTCTCAGAGACTCGTTTTGACGCATAGGTATACCGATCAGACCCAGATCAGCAAGATCCTTCCAGAAGCTGTCTGATCAGACACTTCTCTGTTTTCTATATCATTATTGTAGCTCATATTTTACACAGACTGCATAGCGAAGAAAACTCCATTATTTTATACACCATTTAAAGTTAAGTAAATTAATATTCATCAGAAGATAAAGTTATACATAACTAATCATCAAGTAAAGGGTTAATATATATGCAAAACAGACTGTTGTTTGAATCCATATTTGTCAATGATATCAGCATTTCCGGTTGGGGCCTGTCTCTGTGTCCAAGTGGTCAGAGTGTCCGCTCTGATTACCTGGAGGTCTCGGGTTTGATTCTCAGACGACAAATCTTTAAAGTATCCAACTTCAACATCGTCACTATATCATATAGATATACGACTGTCTGCAGACGTAATATGTCCCTAACCGATAGTGTTTTTATCCATTCATCATTAATTGTGATCAATTTCCATCAAGTGATCGTGGGAATTTTATAGTAATTGCAAGTCTTTATAGACTTAGAAAAAACGGATCTATAACTCCAAATCATTGGATGCTAGCATCCGCACTGAAGTTTTTCTTAAGCATTTGAAAGATCATGATTATAATTCAATCATGGATGGATTACCTTAAGACGGGTCCCGGCTACCGGTTAGTTTTGACTTGAAAGCTCGATCGGGAAATAAAGACTACCGCAACATGTCACGTGACTATAAAAGTGTTCTTAAGAATACGTTTAATTTTCATCCATTCAATGCACAACTTACGAACCGATCGCACAGAAAACGTTTTAGGAAATAAAATTATTTCGTTTGACACCAATAAACCCGTTGAAATCCTTAGAAATCCCATGTGTCTGAATCGGAGACCATTTCGCAGGGCAAAAGGTGGCATGGAGCATGGGCTCGAATTCTGCCAACAATACTAAGCGTTAAGTTATGCTTAAATTCTTAAACTAGATAGAAATATATAGTCTTCCATTCATATTTAATGAAACATTCTAGAATTCTTGACTAAGCTGACATGAATTATTACTTTCATAACTAACAATATTTGTTAAGAAATGAGTTAGTTAGGCATTTTATTAGGGAAACAAGAATAATGAAATTTGCTCTTAAGTATTGAAGTATTACTTAGCGCTAAAAAATGTTGGTGGAACTCGACCCGGGTTGCATTTTTTAACCCTTTCCCTCATAGAGGAAATCATGAAAAGACCTATGCGAACAGCATAAAACCAGATCAGCCTGCGAGTAATTCGCAGGCTGATCAGGTTTTATGCTGTTCGCTGCTCCTCAGTGGTCTGGAAATGAGGAAATTGTAATTAAATTTGGTAAGGTTTAACTGTGGTTTTCTGCAGATCAGGCTTTATGTGATACCTATTGAGTGCGTCAAAATGAGTCTATATGAGGGAAAGGGTTAAATACATGTACAGTACCTTAATCTAACCACTGCGTTATCCGGACTTACGATTCGCATAATCACGAATTCAACTAACAGAACCCATTCGAAGAAGAACACATCGTTATGTAAATATATGAGGAGAAATTCAAGTCCGGTATTCGAATATTATATAAATAATTTTACGTCCAATCACAAGCGGGTTGTATTTATCACGTGAGTAAAAGGCCAAACCGCAACGCCACTTCAAGTTTTGCGACTCTAAAAGTTACACACCCTTGTTTAATCATCAGATGTTTTGCATATTGAATGATAATGAGACATAATTTTCACATTTAACATTCTTTTTTCGCCAGACAACTAGACGCTGAAGCGTGCGTGCGTGCGCATTTGAACATATTCGTTTTGTGTATGCGTGTTCTCAAGGGGGCATCGGGATGTCAACTGTAGAGGAACGCTCTGTTTGTTTCACTATACACGTCTGAGAATAATCAGCAACATTTATGTCTGCAACGTAAACGTCAACGTAAAGTGATGCCAAAAAAAAACTGCCCAGGTAACGACGTTAAATACATATATACACACACGACGAAGGTCGCGCCTTTGTTTGTACAATGCTCACACGAACGTCATGCGGCAAAAACTATGTTCATTTTGTGTGGAGCAGTATTACCTTCAAAGCAATATCTATAAACATGACTGCATGACAGCGTCGTTCGTGACATGAAACAGACGTGAGACGCATACAACCATGTTGTACATGGCGGACATTTAGATGTCGTCTGCAGAATCAGCTTTGTTAGACCTCTTGTTCGTGTATTTTGTATGTACACATGTACTTTAAAATAGTTTTGTATGAATTTACAACGGAAAATCTCGCTTAGGAATTTATAAAGGAAATTAACCTTTGGTATATTTGAATACACTTAATTTCATTGGCCAGTTTCTAATTTCCGGCAGGTGATTTTTGTAACAATGTTTGACTGTATTTTTTTTTGTATTTTTTTTGCAATGTTTGATTGTACAGTTGTTTTTTTATTACTAATTGTATTAATTGACTGAGCCACTAGGCATGCGCGTAAAGGCCTTACATTTTTTCCGTATTTTTTTGTTGCATCCTATCAATTTTATATGTTTTATAATAACCAGCCCACTGCCTTATATAGCACGCCCTTTGTAGTTCAAACAAAACATGAACTAATTATCCAGCTGAATTTATTAGATGAACATCCAAAGGGAAAACAAACACTCTCTGGCTTTCCCTTACGCCTTATATTTATGCAATAATATGGAAATCATTGGTATTTAAATAGACTTTATGAAGCCATTTCAATCCGAACTATTTTTCACAATTTCGGCAATAAAGTGAATATAGATTTTCTACATTTGAAAACTGCTTTTGATATTATCAATGGACTCCTAAAGAAAGATAATAACTGTTTGTATGTTTTTGGAATTGCAATATGCATGATTGAAAATTTCGGTGTAAAATGGTAGTAAAACTCTCTTTTCGTGTGGCTAAAATTCTTTTATTTATGTTCATTATATCAAATGCGTGAAAACATTAATATGGTAGCAATTGAAAGGTAGCGATGACCCAGAAGTAGTTTTGTTTTGTGTGTGTGTATAGGGGAGATAATTCTATTCTACAAAAGATGGGTCTTGGTTAGATATTGTTTATTTGGAGGTGGCTGCATTCTGCAATGTTGGGTATTAATTATAAAAAAACATAGAACTATTTATTTACACGAACTTTTATTTGACTACCATAATTTGAATCAGTATTGTTATTGAAGGCCAGTAACATCGTAATGTACGTTTACAGTACAGTTTCTCCTACTACAACGAAAGCACTTATATAAATATATTCATACACATTCGTTGTAATATTTTCATTGCCTCCATTTAGACATCAACATATTAAAGTAAAGATATGATATATATTTGATGGACACCTTCATATTTCGTTTTCGTGTAAAAAAATTCACATATAATACAGGCGCGCTTTTTCAACGTCCATATGTATATAAAGCATTCACCTTAACATGTATAAGGCAACATACTCGCCATAAAACGCATTTATAGTATGTAAGTCGTAAATACCTGTTTCTCAAATTATAACCTCAAAAGGCATAAGCACAAATCTGTTTCAGGACAAGCGTATAGACTATTTCAACATCTGCTATAAAACATACATTGTTTTAGCAACAAGACATTGATAGTGACCTGATTGATTATACCTGTCGGAAGAAGAAATAGCAAATTAAGTTAAGACTGAATCTACAATGGGACGGCAGCAAAGTAAGGACTCTATAATGGGGCGACAGCAAATTAAGGACTCTATAATGGGGCGGCAGCAAATTAAAGGACTCTATAATGGGGCGGCAGCAAATTAAAGGACTCTATAATGGGGCGACAGCAAATTAAGGACTCTATAACGGGACTGCAGCAAATTAAAGGACTCTGCGTTTGGGCGGCAGCAAATTAAAGACTCTATAACGGGGCGGCAGCAAATTAAGGACTTTGCGATGGGACGGCAGCAAATCAAGAAGGACTCTACAATGGGACAGGAGCAAATCACGAAGGACTCTGCAATGGGACAGGGACAAATCAAGAAGGACTCTGCAATTGGAAAGCAGCAAATCAAGAAGGACTCTGTAATTGGAAAGCAGCAAATCACGAAGGAATCTAGAGTGGGACAGCAGCAAATCAAGAAGGACTGTACGATGGGACGGCAGCAAAATGAGAAGGACTCTAGAATGAGCTGTCCCAATGCAGAGTCCTTCTTTTTTAGCGGCTGCTTGTTTATGGGGTCAGATAGAGTGCTGCTTAAGTGGCACCACGCCATAAGTAAGTAATTTGATACCACACACAGTCACATCATCACTTGTCAAGTAACAACCTATTATTTATACTGAGCGCCATGCAGAGAGATATACACTAGTGTTACTTATTGTGGACAGTTAAAAGCGTGAATTTTTGTTTCTTTATTGTTTGTTTCTTGGGGTTAACGTCCCGCCGACAGTATTTCAATCGTTAAAGACGATGTCTACTTGAGAAAGATATAGTGCTGCCACACTGCAGTATTTCGCCATAGACATGTGACATATCGCATTATCCTGACAACGAGCCAACCACTCCTGGACCTACACTAAATGTCTATAATTATGCTGAGCGCAAAGCCAGGAGCTACCAGTACTATTTTTAACAAATTTGTATGTCGCGGCTAGGTATCGAACCCCGACCTCCCGCTTGGGGTGCACAAAGTACTGGTTCAGTCGATCAGAATACGTACAAGTTGCAAGAACGTATTCCCAAATCAAAGTGAAAGAAATCATTTTAAACGAAATTTAGAGCCATCCTCCATCTGGTGACCTTGAACGTAATTAAAAGGATATTAAAAGTTTGAAAGCTGATTTGATTCAGGCGTAAGATAACATTTTAATGCTTAAATTAATTTAATACCATAATTTTATGGAAATAAATGCATAATACTTTGTCAGAATCCATTTAAAGCGAAGGATATCAAATTATGTTTGTAAATTCAGACCGGGATCAAAAATGATGTCCTTTTGAATTATGGTGTTTAGTAGAATTAAACATCTGCCCAATATGTTTATTAAATGTGTTTTAAAGGTGGCGTGTAGTCAAGACAATTTTGTTAGAGATTCAACTATTTAACTAATTTGGCTTCGTGATATAGGGAACAGAATCTCAACGTAGAAAGGTGGCATGAAGCCATAGTCAATCATTATCTTGACAAGGAGCAGTCCAGTCCTGGGGCGATCCTATAAATACTCGAAATAGCCAGACAGGGAGCTGCAGATTTTGTATGTCGCAGCCAGGGTTCGGATCCGTGCCTTTTCGTTTACGAAGCTTACGTTTCTATCACTCAGTCATCGGAGACAGTATATAGAGAAATATGTCCAATGGTTAAGACGGAGTAATAAAACAAGCAATGTTACTGTACAGTTGATACACTATGTTACTGTACAGTTGATACACTATGTTACTGTACAGTTGATACACAATGTTACTGTACAGTTGATACACAATGTTACTGTACAGTTGATACACAATGTTACTGTACAGTTGATACACTATGTTACTGTACAGTTGATACACTATATATTTAAGTGAATGCATTGTTATTTACCTTACACACTGAATCACAAGTATACTGTAAATGATTGTAATTTGAAAGTAATTATTATTTGCTAATTTAATCTCCTCTCTCTCTCTCTCTCTTCTTTATAAGAGATGACCATCATGAACTTATCATTTGCATATTAACATTATTTTTTCTATCATGTACCTATGTATACATCCTTGCCTCGAAACTAACGTAAACGTAAGATATGAGGTTTTTTTTCAGTGGTTTTTCTCATAAAGTCACAGTCAGATACTGACCAACATCTAGAAGTCATCATAAATTTGTGACCAATCAGAGGCTCCAAAAATTCAAATTAATCAGCGATCTTTTTCAGTAGAACATCTTTCCATTTTCTGTTTTACCATGTGCAAAAAAGATCGATCTATCTGGCAAAACCAAGTGTTTACCACAAATTTAGGATGACTTCTAAGTCGGATAGAATCTATATAGGCATTTCTACGGGCAATATAGAAACCTGCGCTTGCTACTCTCACTGCGGTCTCCTATTTTCTGTAGAAACGTTTTAATAGACTATTAATAGAATACTATACATAGAAGGTTGGACAGGTGTTTTCACACATGTACACTCTGCAATTATAAAACAACAATGTAAACCCTAAACAGATTGAAATTAATGGAACACACATTTCTAAACAGGGTGTCAATATTATTTCAATGAAATAATGGTTTGACAATATGTTACATACAACATACCGGCATTCTGAATACATTATGTTATATCATTTTATAATTTCTGTACTCGAATTTCACTCCGGTTGAAGGTTTTGTTTCTCCGATAACCCGTGTCGAGGGTTCAAGTTCCTGGCGACATGTTTACGATACGGTAGGACTTCATTATAGATAAGTTATTTCTTGCTAAATACATACGCGGCTTGGGGGCAATTTATAAAGCTGTAACGCCGGGCGAAAACAAAAAACAATCACACTGTAGTTTAATTCATAACATTTTTCTTTATTTTTTCATAGAAATAAATATGTGAAATATATATTCTGTAACACAAACAGTCATGGACAACCTCACAAAGAGAAGGAAGGTCCTTTAGAATAAATCAAACCCCAGGGTGTCTATATTTCCTGTCACGGAAATCGAGTGCTCCGCATGTGCATGTGGATTTTATGACCAGTAAACTGGTTACCCGCTAAGTGTCTGACAAGCGCTTTATAGACTCTGATGAAACGGAAACCAGACTAAGGATTTTATAGTCAAACGCAGACGACATTTTCTGCTGCTGACATTTATCATATTAAAAGCCCTGTAACGGGGAACAGTGTGATAACATTCTGATAAATGGATGTTAGTGGATGTCATCTTGTCTTTAATAAGTCAAAACGAGAAAACCATAACTATAATCCGACTATTTATAATCTACAGCACGAGCAGGTTTCGGTTAAGAAACTAACGTGATTCAAAACAGAAAAAAAATGTAATGACTTCTAAAAATGTCTTAATACAAAATCTTCTTACAATAGATTGTTTTTGCGGTAGGTCGGTGGTTCTATCCGGATGCCTCCGTGCATTCGAAATAGTCAAGTCAAAAGATTATTTGTTGGTCATTTATTTGGGTAAACCAGGAAAATGCATTGATATATTTAAAGTAAATTAAAAACTTCAGCAGCAGTTCTTAATCAATTCCTAAAAATGACCACTCACATCTATTTTATTTCACTTTATTTTGAGAGAGACCCTTTAATTCGTTAATTATAAAATTGGACATAGATGGCCCAGCCCGCAAGACGATAATGAAAACGCAGGTCATATTATTCGTAGTTAATTTCATACTCATGTCTGGTTTCCGTCTCGACACAAATCCTACCAATTTGAAGTCAGTGACACCTAGGGGATCTCGCTTCTCTCTGGGAACCACACATAACAGACGTATATAAACTTTCTCTTTTTAGCCTATGAATTAATCCCTTTAAAATACCGTAAGTCCTTTCATAATATCGGTTTATGAAAATAGTTTGTTTAGTTCTTTACAACAAAGCGATTTAAATAGCGATACATGCATTTCATGTTTACACATATCTGCTTCAGGGGGACTTTTATTTCATTATTTTCTATTATCAAAGATGTCCACAAAATTAATTATAAAATGAAAGGGTTGACTTAGAAAAACTTGGAATTTATTATTTTTAAAAAAAAATAAGTATAGGAATATTTTCAGGAAACAAACGAATGCACAATTAATTCACGTTTTGGGACAGTTACTATTATAGAAATATAATTATATGTATGGCTCCCAGAGACAGAAAAATCACAAGCATGTGATGCAGAATCAACTGTCTTCTAGTTGATATAGTCTTAATAGACAACTTGGAAAAACAAACCATCTCAGCAATAAAAGCATAGATAGTGACCAGATACTTCCACAGTGTACAAACAGTTTTACAAACAATAACATACTCTTGTGTAGGTCTCCAATATCCGACAAGTCCTAGTCAGACATAGTCCTGTCCTAATAACATGGTCACGTCCCAATTTTACAATGTCACACCATAGAACAGAGTCAAACCCTAAAATACAGTCACACGCCTGAATCACAGTCACATCCTAAAATCACAGTCACGTCCTAAAACACAGTCACGTCCAAATAACACAGTCACGTCCTTATATCATATGGAGACGTCCAAATTATTATTCAGTTACACTATTTAAAAATATATGAAAACGTCATGTCTTAAAAACAGTCATGTCCTAAAACCACAGTCACGTCTAAAACCACAGCTATGTCCCAATATACTGTGACGTCCTAATAATTCCCAGATTCACAATCCAATCACTCTGAACAACCATGCATAAGTTAACAAATAAGATAAGATTAGATCTTTTTCCTCCTTCTTTCTATCATACTAACAGAATTATCAATATAGAATACTAAAACAATTAGCCAGCTTAGTATTTCATTTCACAAGAAATGTTATTTAACAAATGTTTAAATATTTACTGTTTAGAAATGTTACACTTGTAAAAGAAACAGTTTGCCAATAAACTATCTTTGAAGTGAAAGTAAGATGTAAAAATATTGTTCTATCAAAATGACTGACAGAAGTAATACAACCTAAAGGTAATCCGTCCATCATTAAATTGTGATCATGGTCCATCAGGTGATTGTTGGAATATTATAGTAATTACAATCCTTTATAGACTTAGAGGAAAACAGCCTATAACTTTAAGTCAATGGATACCTGAATCTGCACTGAAGTCTTTCTTAAGCATTTGAAGGACCACGATTATGATTTAATGGTGGATTACCTTAATATTGTTTATTTAGTGTAGTTCGTACATTGGTAATTCTGGAACTTGATAGAAATACATATATGTACATTTAGAGTGAAATCATTCACTATTTGTCCGGCAAACGAGTGTTGAACACTCAATCTTAAGCT
>CM037781.1:33896758-33946758 GCA_021229015.1 Solen grandis | reverse complement strand
AATTCATTGACCCGTTTCTTTTCACGCCTGGTCAAGGCGATAAAATCTTAATACAATATTCCATTAACGGTCATTTTTTTTTCAAGTTCAGATCCATTGTAGGTCAGTGATTTCAAGGCAATAGACAAGAATTTCTTAAAATCTAGTCCTACCTGTAGTATTTTGAAATGACCATTAACTTATTTGTATAAACGGAAGTCGGTTAAAATTAAACAGATGCTCACGCATGTTTATTTGCATGCACCGTTTTGATTCTTTGCCTCCAGAGTTCTGGTTTTTTTTTTCATAAATATTCATCGGAAGTGTTTTCCATCACAATATAACTGAACATCACATCGCGCATTTTACCCTTTTCACTCCAAATTTTCAAATATCACCAGTTTTCGCGACACGTCTGCTACACAACCGCAGCTATGTCGGTTTTCGGTTGTCCCCAAACGATCACAGATGGAAAAGGTGAAGTTCGGTTATGTGCACTATTTAAAGAATTGTTGTTATTATTATTAACTGCGCATGTCTGATCAGGGTTACTAACACTTCCGTCACTATTTGGCGACACAATTTGTTCATACGTGTGACCATTCTTACACGTGGTCACTTTCGGATGACCTCGTTTACTGTGGTGATGGTGATGATGGTGGTGGTGGTGGTGACCGTTCGAATGTCTGTGCGAATGGCCACTTCCTTTATTGTCACGTGATGAACTATGACCCGCACTAGGGGGCTGACTGTGAACTGAGTTATGACTTTGCTGACTATGTTGTGCATGACTATGATTATCACACGGAGGATGTTTGTCTTTATCGATAAAATGATCTGTGACGTAAAGTTGAGCTTTCGTGAGACTCCGCTCGCGACGGATTTGAATCAAGCGCCGGTGTTGCCGGGAATCAGTTCTGAGCATGCGCACTGCAAGCAACACGAGGAGAATTAAGATGAATCCGCCTGCAATGGGCACTGCGATGACGGCGGCCTTGAACCAGAGGTCCTTCTGGGGTTTGTGGCCATCATTAGTCCGTTTGGAGGTCACGCCTTCATTGACTGAAAATAGAGAGAATATAGAGCATAATTTATGTACCTCTTTGTATCGGGCATCTATCAAATAATAAACGATTAATGTGTCAATGTCTCACACAGAAACGTTAGTATGACTATATGGCAATGTACTCTCTCCCCTTTCTAAATATTAATAGAGCACAATAAACAATTCTAAAATGTCCTTCCTTCAGTCAGTCAGTCAGTCAGTCAGTCAACATATGTCTTCATTAGATAACGGATTTAAACAATGAACAAATTTCAAATTAATCTCTATGCGCATAGAATCCAAATTCGTTGAAGCATGTACATTTAAAAAAATCGGGTTCAAATATATGGGCGTCATCAGACGGCGAGCACTTCGCGATTATCAAAATATATCCCAGCTTCGCGCTTTGCATTAAATCTAATCATGCCGGATTAAACGTCTGTCTTTCAATCTTTTTCGTGAAGATAGCAAACTTTGTTTGGATACCGGTTATCTCCCGGGAATTCTTGTGCTGTCAGAAAGCAATTTGAAGCCATGTAATGACAGGAAAATTCATAGTGTATTAAACGAGAATTGAGGACTCTCAAGCCGGCTTCTACTATTAAATTTGACGTAAATTAAACATCCTGGAGTGAAGCTGTCAATATGTCGCCACAGGTACTAAAAAGGTTATTTTCTTTATTTTACGATCTTAATCTACTTTTCTGTATATTCGTTAAAGCGAGTACGAGTGAACGTGTCAAGACAATCGACAGAAACCAAGGACAGATTACAGCTTAACTTGTTTTAGCGACCCAGTATATGACTTACATAAAAATGGCCTCTTTACAAAGGTTGTTGCTAAACAAAGGCATGCGCGAATTAAAAGTCATAAAATATAATATAATATAATATAATATAATATAATATAATATAATATATCGTCCATTGAAAGCCAGAAGGGGCTATCAGCATATGTAAAAAGAAGACTGATAGCCCCTTCTGGCTTTCAATGGACGATAGTATATATATATATACGGCTTAGAACGAGTCGACGCTAAAGATGGGTTACCCAGAAATAGTTTTCTTTTAATCCTGAAAGTGATTTGCGAGAGAGACTTAAAGTAACGTGGTGTGGCATTTCACGATAAAAAGCCGACTAGGATCCTGGTAAAAAAAAAACAAAGTCTTCCCTGCTCTCAGATCCAATCTCTTTTCACTGGACATAACGTTTCTAATTTGATGTATTACAATTATATTCCCTGGGACCTAAGTGCCAACATGAGCCGGGATCTTTCGCAAAAAATCCACCAAATGGCAAGAAATTAGACGATAACGTTCAAACCGACGCTTCTCGGGAAACGCTTTGCTTAGTAATTTGAATTTCCGAAATCACGTCTGCGAGAGAGCCGCCATTTTGTCGCGCCACTAATTCTACATATTAAGATAATGTTAAACGCGAACGTTCGTAATTTTCCCCTGTGACTTTAGCATGAATAATTGTCGTTTTAATTATGGCCGACGTTTCGCATATCCGTGGTCCGTCTGTACATTAAAACCAGTGGCATCCTTCTTGCATGGGTCCCAGATAGCACCTTGTCTTTTTTAATAAGGTAATTTGAATGCAACGAGAGTAGAAACAATTTAGCTAACACGATATAAACTGAGTTATACCAAGACAATATAAAAAGTGAGATAGATGCGTCTAGGTCGCGTATGTATACAGTACATATTTAAATAAGTGGAGTCACATTAGATATACCAGTAGCCATCAGCTTGACGAGGAATCATTTAAAACCCATTTACGACCAGAACTTATTAAACGAAAACTTAACCGGCGGCAATGATGAATTCGTTTTCCATTAATATGAATATGAAAGCATTTTGTCAGTGGTCGAAGGGAAAACCATCTAAATACAAAACCGCTTTGTCACTCGACATCATATTATCTCGGAGTCTCCTTTGACAGCTACGTTTTCCTCTCTCTTTTTTCCTACAACGAGTTTCTGTAGGCAAATTAACTTAATGGTGTCGATAAAATATGCCTTCAGTAATTTTAAATGATTACAGTCAATTTTCCGCGTTTCAGCTCTCCTCGTCGATTCAATTGAATATTATTTAGATCGTGTAAATGCAATATCGTATATAGTTAATTCGACTGGATTCAAGCAAAATGTCAAATTTGAAGCTCCAAATATGTTCATGAATTATTTTTTAGCAATAATTGTCATATTTTTTTTCGTAAAGCGTCAGTCTGTATACGACTTGTCTCCTTCGACAGTTGTAGGAGACTAAAATATCCCAACGTAGGAAAGTATCGCATTTCAATCTCCACACGAGGTCTACAATGTATGCGTCAAGCGCGAAGCCGTTGATTTGAAAAATGATTCATTATGAAATACAAGAAGCCAGATTTCTTTTCAGCACAGATTATTACCCATTTACTGGCAATTTATATTGTTTGTCCATGTCTCAGGTCGTACAAAAGACGCCATTGTCTAGAGTTTGTGTTCAGCATAGTTGACGTAAAACGAGACTCAGCGGAGAGCAAGCAGAAACCTGGGGAAGCAAACTGAATTGGCATACCGGCGCATATCTGGAAACTGTCTGTCCTTTTTTCAAGTAGATATATTTTTATATACATTATTTAATTACTGTCAAATGTACCGCGACGTTCACATAAATTCATAAATATCTGAGAAAAAAATCGTTACTGAGCGGTAACGTTCCATGATAGACCGATCCTGCGATCAATTTATTGGATAACTAGCCTTTATATGGAGTTGCCCTTTGAACGGAGGTATCTAATGAGACAAATATATACAATAAAAATATGTCTAAATATAGCACAGCCAGCACCGAGGCACAACATGTCATAAACATCCGGAACCCGTGTGACTAACGCTCTAGATAAAAGCAGGAGATGGAAGGGGGACAGTTATCCTGTTTTGATGTTCTTATACGCCCATCTTTATATGTAAAGAGTCCCTTTCATCCGTGTTTATTGTTGTTTCCCTCTGTCCAACGTCTGTATGTGCATTCAAACAACTGCAAATACCGCAACGTCTTTGGACATTTTCCTCCTTTCAGTTTGAAGAGTTAAACAAGACGGAATTATCTCCCTTGACCCGGTGATCCCTACACAAACGCCCTTATCAGCGCATACCGCAGTATCAAGGGAAAGATTGAGTCAGAAATTTACTTTATGGCCATATGATGAGAAGTGAATGATTTGGGCAAATATTGTAGCACTTTCCTAATTGCTGCGGGACGTCAACATTGATAAATACCTGCTTTGAACTTATAAATCAAGATCACGTCCTCGCTATATCTCTCTAAACTTAATGGATTTTTGGTTGGGTTTGGCGGTTCAAGCAGACGACTCGACATGCAGACGTTTGTTTGCGTGTTTATATTTTCTTCAACATTAAATTATTGGACTGATAAAAGTATTTTAAGTGGTAGACTTGAACCGAGTCTCGAAATCGATCCGTGACCTTTCGAGATTTGGTCAAATTTGAGAGTAAAATCTGAGACGGTGTTCTGATGTTTTTAATCTACCCATAAATGACTGCTAGACCAACGATCAATGAAGATTTATTTAAAGAAATAGGCAAATGTCGATAGTATTAAAAACATTCTAGTTAAAATACCATTTCACACCGAAATGAGACGTAAATCTACGGAAATCAGCGAACACCTAAACTACTTCTGGGAAATAAACAATCATTTGAGATGTTTCCCTAATCACGGATTGGTCAATTTAAATCAGCGAGTTATACCGGGCATTGCCGATTCTCTAGTGAAATGGTCTATTAACTTTTCATTTTTAACTTTTAATACAACTCCATATAATATTTCTTAAAATAAAATATCCGTTGCAAGAAACTGGTGATTAAGTCAAATAAGAAACTATGTTGTCTTCAAGGAAAAGATTATTCCAATAAAATCTAATCAGGCATGTGGTTCGTCAGGAATTCTGACGCGCGTATTTTGCATTCTTATCAAATTATACCCGCACTTGCTTTGGAAATGATTTATATTTATATCCTTTGAATGACGATTATCTACATGGACAATTTAAAATCTTACATCTTTGCATAATATTGTCTTCAATGTCAAACTTATGATCTTTATGTCCCAGAATCATATGGGATTGGGCTGAACTGTTTTCTCAATTAGATGCTTAACAGGATAGACGGACCGCCATATTTTACCGTCCTATGACAACCTGACAATAACTTATACATGTAATCGGGAACGAATTGCTTCAGAAGTCGACCAGACGTGAAATTTGGTTTTCGGCCCTGAAGTTTATGGTTTCATAAATATTCATCCGATATTTGGCTTTGAATCAAAAGACTTTAGATTTAATAAACTGATAAGTTTTAAGTTGTAGTTCAAGCTCCACGTTCTTCTCTCGGTTTCCATGGGATAAGTATAATTTCTCCCCCGCGTGCATTTCTCCACGTCTCTTGTAGCAGACGACTTTTGTTCCAGTCATTTTCCGCTTCAGTAAAGACAGCAAAAATCCAGCAGACGCATCTACGCAATTCATATTCATCAAACGAAAAATTGACTTAATATATTTCCAAAGTAAAAAAACGGGTCTTTTGAAGTCATAGCCCTAGGAAAATTTATCATGATTTTTCTGACGCCATTTGTGCGATACATCTATAACAGATTCCAGCCTCGAAAACCTTTACATTATGTTATGCTTTCTGCAAATACAGAGCATATGCATTCAAAACAATTAGCTAATTTTCATTTTTTCAACATTAAAAACTTTGATGGTTTTTTCTTATCTTTTTTGTTCAAAGAAAACAAGAAAGAAAAAGAAACGTGATGTTTAAGACTGTGAGACGCTTTTTATCTTAAAAGCGAATCTTCTTAAATCCTTTCTGCTCCTTGTATTCAAATAAACTGTTGAATGTAATTTTATTCATTCATTTTTTTTTTTTTTGGGGGGGGGGGGGAACTTGAATCCGTCAACCCTGATCTAAATGATGATTTTTTTTTATTTCAACTCGTATGTCGATGCTTTTGAAAATACTTTTTTGTGGAAAAAATGGAAGTCTTACATGAAAAAAAAATCTTTTGGATTAATTAAAATTTGGATCACGTGAGCGGTGATGAAAGGCATCTTTTTCTATTGTTGAATCCCTATGGAACAGTCGGCGGTGCACAGTGAGTCACGTGACTCAAATTCCTGGCACCAATATTTATGAATTGAGTTAACTTTGAAATGACATTTTGGGAAATTTAATCAATATCTCAGCCACCTGAGGACTTGAGTAAGTATATAAGTCCTTTTTGGGACTTTCATCGTTATTTAAGTATATCAGTCATTTTGGGACTTTTGTCACCCCACTACGTACCTAGCTGTGTGTTGGTATCGATGATGACGCTTATTTCCATGCTGTCCTTGTAATTGCACATATCCTGCGTGCAGCATTTTAACACAGGTTCTTTGGGGTCCACATTGTTAGAGTTCACATCCAGTGAACTTCCGGAGTCCTGTATTAAAACAGTCTCCACGACTTCTATCGCGTTTCCGTCGCCGCGAATGTCAGTGGCGTTCTCCTTCAACTCGGCGTCGTTCGCCTCGATGCCTTGCCCCGCGCACGTACGTATCCTCGGCTCGCGCTGCAGAGTGTCCGCGCATCCATGCACGAGCGTCTGTTTGGACTCGAGGGTTCCTTCCTTGTACTTAACGAGAGAGTAACACATGCCAAGCTGGGATTTGCACATGTAACCCGTGGTAACGCAACCAGCCTCGTTACAGTAGCATCGAATTTCACCTGAAAGTGAAAAAAAAAAAATTGAACATTGGGGAGTTAAAAAGATAAACAAAATAAAACTACTAAAATCAAATGCATGATTGACTTGATAATTGGTATACGTATTGTGACAACTAAAATCAAAGAGCATATGAGAGAGAGAGAGAGAGAGAGAGGGGGGGGGATAATTTTTATTAATTCATAACGAAATACATGTAGTACTGCTCACTATGTGGGTATATGAGCATAATTAATCTGTATGACAAGTATGACCTATTTACTTATTTGGATTTTCCCTCTTTTTTTTCCTTTGCTTTGTAATTGTTGTTGTTGTTGTATCTTCAGTGGAGGTGTTTGTTGTTTTAGTTTTTTTGCCTTCTTTTTTGTTGAAATAATGCTGACACCATCATGCAGTGACGGGAGAGTAACATAATAATTTAATGAAAACAAAAACCTATGCTCATCTCATTTGTTCGCTTTTGTAACATGTACTTTATAAATTTTCTATTATATTCCGAGTAAAATTGATTTTTTCCGATATTACAGACACGGAAGATCCTCATTTTCTTTTATTTTCTATCGTTAAATAAAAAGCAAATTCAAATCCATTACACTAATGGGGATGTAGTTTAATTATTTAACATTCTATTGAACATACAAGATACTGTATCGAATACGGGCGTTTCACTGCAGCAGAAAATTCGAGGAAACAATTTATTTCAGTATCGGGGTCAGGAATGATTTCCCTCAATGATCCATTTTAATTGCACAATTTGATCCGAGACGATGCTATTCTAGATTTAATCTTTGGCTTTGTCATTTTAAAAATGACTGACTGGATTGCAGTAGAGCACCATGGCGCCGCGTGAGACGGAGTTCTCCCGCGCGTGTCGTTGTGTACATATGATAAATATAGTCCAATTATGACCTGGGCGATTCTCCTAGAATTCATAAATAGAAATGGCGGATGGTCTATGAGAGACTTCTAAAAACAAGCCCCACAATGAGAAGTATATTGAATTTGGCGGTTATAATTAGCAGTGTGGGCTGGGTTAATGCGAGTCAATTAGCGCGTGAAGTAGCAGCCGACTTCTGGATTCTGCTCGTCTGCTGCAAGTAGTTCGCCTGCGCCAGGCTCGAACTAGAAGGGAACGGAAATAAATTAAAAACAATTTAGTCACAATAATAAAACTAATTAGCGGGACATATGGTTTTTCTTGGAACCACCCGGGGCCGGACTGGTAACGGAAATAAACCTAAATTAACTGAAAGTTTATTAGCGTCTGATATCTAGCTTTATCTAAAATGACAGAAATAAACATGTGAACTATCGAAGTATGTCCATACTGAAGATGATGATGATGATGAAGACGATGTAGAGAAAACGAAAGAGAGAAGGGAAAAGAGAGATGATGTAAAAAAATAATGAAGAAACAATTGTACGAAATTGATGACGTGGGAGCTAGATTGTCTTGTGTTTATGGCGGTGGTGTTGGCAGACGACTGGGCGACTTATCTTCTATCAGACGCAGTCATCACACCATATTACATGCCTAGTAAACACGTATACACCGCTAAAATATCTATCTAAAAACAACGAAAAATAAATATACAGAGGGGGTAAATACGAATGTTCGTGTAAAAAAAAAAGCCAATTTCGTTCCTTTCACGCCCAGCAGAATCGACTGGTCCCTAGTTTTTTGTCTAGATGGACAATTTGTCTCGCCCGTTATACACAAGCAATAAAACTATCGTTTTTTCTCAAGTGCTCGTTACTGATTATTTGTTGTACATTTTGCGAGCCCGCTACTAGGTCCGCGCTGTTTTGCGGTGCACTCAGACAAGTTGGAGGCCGCCATTACCCATTGGCTCCATCGGAGCGGCAAAAAACAAGAAGCCTTATTTACTAGTGTCAGCGCTTTATGATGAAGTAATCTCATAATTTACTGGAGGGAGACCGTAAACTTGATTTATGCCCCCAGTACAGACTGCAGTATGTTACCAGTTCGTCTGCTTGTATGCAAACCGGATGTGCAAAATCGATGCGCGATAAATGCGTTAATCTGTATACTGAACATATATCAGAAATCCTGTGTGAGAGATTGTCAAGTCATCTAGTTGGGATTTCTGAAAACTGTGAAAAGTAATATTGGCGAAAAATATTTGCAAACGATTTGCAATCTGCGATGGATTTCTCTTGATAACACTCAAGTTACTAATGCTGCTGTTGATGATAATCTTACTGCAAAGTCTAACAGAGGCACTAATAATCTATATGTGCATCATAAAGTACACCGATCATTAATCACATGTCTTTAACGTGTCGTTTAGCTACAAAACAGGAACCTTTGATAAAAAATGGAAATTTCTATTCCTTTTAGATCTAAGCATGAAAATGCAAAAACGTCGTCTGCTAAAGCAATCGCGCGCGCTTACTGAGGACGGGACCAGGTCCGTCATTCTCCCCGACTATTAATATTTCGTTCACATATGAAATTCAAAGAGCTTCCATCAATTAAAAAAACATTTCCCAGAAACCCGATTATCGAAAGGAATCGACGTAACAAAACGTTAGAAGTTCCTATAAGCCGAGATTTATTTGGAAGTTGATGAGATTTTAACAGCCCGCAGTGTTAATGGGCGATGGCAGGGCAGATAACAACAGAACGGTAGAAAACCTGTTTGGTTACTATTTGTATTGCACTATTACATATCTGTATCTGAGCTGCGCAGAAAGGCTGGCGTAAAGAATAGAAAGTGGGCGCTCGCAGACCAGATATAAATCAGAATTTCCTTAGAGCGAGTTCTTTCTTCGATTACTGTACATTCCAAAGATTTTCTGTTATGGATCTACAGTAAGTAGCTTAAATCCTGCATGTGGTAGTTAGTGAATTATAATGATGGTTATGATGATAATAATGATGATAATTACTGATGCAAATAATAATAACAATGACAATAATCATAAAACATAAACGGGCGCCGTGGTCGGGTAGTAGCGTACATGTTTTCAGCGGTTCTAAAGGCAGTGGGTTCAAAACCTGCTGGAAGGAGGGGGGTCATGATCTTTTCAGGGCAAAGTACTGGTGCAACAACGGAATCGTTGATAAGGAGATTAAAGTTGTTTCTTAATCAAATTGACAGAAAAGATATATTTTATTTTAAAAAAAGCAAAGTCCTTTTTCTCATCATTAAATCTGCAGAAGAATGAGTTTGTTTGTTTGACGTCAAAATGACACAACATTTTGAACACTTGTTACCGATCTCTCAGACGCTGTAAGTGATGTATTGCAAGCGTCTACGAGAGAACTTCTAGATATTGAGCAGATATGCGTTTAGTTTTATTCCAGCCCGGTTTGTCAGTCTGTTTTATTTATTGGGCGCCTTTTCCCGAGCTGCATGAATATCTTTGATGATAGCTCCGGCGATGCCGGCGTTTTTATCTTTTACTTAGATGATTCTTCAGAACAATAAACGAGGCAGCAAATGACGATCCCGTCTCGGCATGAACGCGGTAATTACAAATAGTCCCTCACAGTATGAGCCCCGTCTGCGGTGATTTCGCTAGGAAGCATTGTGGGCATGTTTATGACCATTTTTGCATAACGAGTCCCATCTTTATGGGGTTCCACTGCATCGCTAACGTCGTTCCCCCTACCAATTGGAAATCCTGGAATTTTCATGCTCATATGCCAAACGATTTTTTTTCCGCAACAAATACCCTGAAGAGAAGACATTTAGGATGGGCATATTGTGATCTTCGAGAGGGAGCACGATAGTAAAATGCTCGTAGAGCCGCATCATTAATGCCACAAATGAACTGTTGAGTCTAGGGGCTGATTGCAAACAAAAATTCTGTAGATTTCAAAGAGTTGAAATAACCCGTGAAGTTAGTTGAGACTAAGAAAGGCAGTGAGAAAATGAGACAAAATGCAACAGATCAAATATCAAAATCCAAAATAATCGACAAAGACATTAGTTTGATCACTGAACTTATACTAACCATGTAAACAGAAACACCATAAACGACATTTAGGAACATCATATAGGAAACATTTTACCGTTCCTCCATAATGTAAATTTTAAAAGATTGTTTCGTTCCTCCATAATGTAAATTTTAAAAGATTGTTTGACATATATTTGAATAAAATATAACAAAGGACGTGACTAGAAATAGAAATGTACATTAATATATATAACAAATATAGACGGGCATAATTTTAATGGTGAGAAAAAAAACGTGGAACATAGAAATCTAAGACCAGAAACGAATCTGACATTTTAATGCACAGCGAACAGCGGTTAAAAGTTTGCTACTCTTATTTTTACAGGGTAACTAACACCGCTTGAGCATGTTCCATATCTCTAGGAAAATAACTGGGGTGATAACGATGTCAAGTTGTATAGGCTCTACAACCTTCATTAATTTCATTTACAAAATCGCAATTTTATCTGTACTATCACGTGATAATAAAGTCGAACACCCAAGGCGGACTGGCGTAACATTAGCGGCGTACTTTTGACCTGTCAATGGAATATGCCTTAGGGAAAAGCGAGTTTGATTCAGCCATGTTCGAACAACGTTCTTACAAATCGAGTTTGACCCGGATAGACAGGAAGTCGCCTTGTGCTTTGTAGGAACATCACGAATATCTTGTATCCATGGATAGATTCATAATTTTTAGCGAATAGCATTTTCTAACGAATTGGATTCCTACAAAGCGTGCAAAAGAAAGATATTTCATATCACAATGCTGTACATAACAAAATAAAAGCAGCCCATTTACATTCCGTATTGTTAGAAAAGGTTCAAAAACTGCAGCCGCTAATGTAGCTGTTGATTATTCTAGCTGAAACCAAATGGGTTCTTTCATTCCACAAAATGTATGCCAATTTAAATATACAAAAGAAATACATTTAAATATATAAAAAATAGTATTCCAACTATGCAAAGGTTGAAAAAGCTTACTACCGTTACAGAGTATCTATATTGGAATAGAAAATACACATAAAGCATACTTAATTATACAGACTGCTAAGCACCGAAAGGCGTCTAGATGATCCAGACTCTTTCAAGTCGAGAAAACGCTCTCCGATTTATTTCAAATCAAGTGCTCCCAAAAAATACAAGGAGCACTTGTTTCGCCCTAACAACAAATTGCCTAGAATTACGGAAGAATTGCAACCAAGTACATACTCAGGAATTATGGCTGCTGACTTCGCTACACCGGTCGTCTGCTACTAACAAGAACAAATTAAGCATGGTTTATTAAAACATTAAGCACTGACTCTTACAAGGTACCCCTAGGTGAATCGGCAGTATATCTGACGTGATGACTTCAACAATTAGCTCTTTGATAAATACAGAGCCCAAGAAAATACCGAGCTTAGCAAAGAACCAAAGGCATTCCAAACCCGTGTTTGTCTATTTGAGCCGCAAACGGCAACAACTGATAAATCAGTTCTTTTCCAACATTATAGTATTTGAGTTTAGTTTTAAAAAAAAATAAATGTAAGAAAATCCACTTATTGAGTGAAATACAGAATAGCATGAGATTTGAGGAACACCGATTTTAGCCGCCATGGCTAAATATGGACACAATAAAACTACGCATGACTCCACTAAAATACTCTCTTGCTCTACTTTCTTTAATTTGCTACCACAGATACAAAGTTCGACTGGATAAACCCAAAGTAGTGGAAATAAATTTCTTATTTATGTAAGCTCGCTCTTGATTCCGCGCCTAAAGGGTACTTGACCATTATCTACTTACATACTGGATTTTAATGTCGGACTAATCCACAGCGAATGGAATTAGACCGCTGGCGTCTAGCCCGCAGATTTCTACCGGTCACTAGTTTAGTTTTACAACCAGATTCTTTGAAATCAACGCGACGGATCGCCTGGGCGCTTTCAGTCGTAATCCGTGCGGTCAATAGATAGTATCATGATGAACGTCAATAAGCGTCTATTTGTCTGAGACCAAATGAACACAGACGAGACGGGCTTAATCCTTACTCCAATATTTGGTCGACCTTGTTCTGCATATGGATGCAAACCGGCGATTCCAGGGGCACGTGTCTGTGAGAAATGTCCAAGGCTTGTAATTATTTATGAAATAATAACGCAAGATATTCAATGACCTGCAACCGTTCGTCTAACCACCCGTCTGCTTATTACTTACATTACCGGTAATTATATACAGCAGGATTCACTGAGAGTCCTTTACAAAGATTTGCCATCTTTAGAGTAAGAGCAATTCAGGTATTTTACCCAAAACCTAAGTCCAGGAAAACAAATTAGAGAAAGTGTTAACCCTGTACGGTGTCTCTTCAATCAGGATCGAAGTCTAGGGTTTATTGTGTGTGAGTGTTGGGGGGTCATACATGAACATAAACACATATACTTAAAACCATTATCAGCTATGTTATCAAAGGTCAGCAGGTTACTAAATAAATACACCCCAGTAGTGTAAGTAAAAAGTGACATGTTTCGGTCAATGTCCGAATGCCGAGCTAAAATTCAAGTTTCTCATCAAGACTGTGATTTTCAAATTCACCTACTAATGCAGACGACGTTTCGATCCGACTCAGTCCGGCGTTGTATCAACGTCCGTATAGCGTTTCCAAGATACAGGCCGATAAGCCTAAAGTTTACATTCGTGTTCCAGATACCATTGATTTTAAGATTTCATTCCATGCGGTCTATTTAAGTCGAAGAAATCAGTTCGATTATTTTGGGGTACCTCTGTAATATCTTTAAAATGGTGTCACTATTATGACAAACAGACGGACGTACAGACGATAGTTCATCTTTCTTTCTTTCTTTCTTTCTTCATACATACATACATAAGTAAATAAATAAATATGATTTTACAAGCTATGTACTCAAAACGCCATCAAATTTTAATGCTTATAGGCTTCCGCAGTCTGGGAAGGCACGTTGATATTAATTTTAACGGCCCTCTTGACAATTATCCGTTTATAATGTAAAACACTTGAAACCCCGATGTTTATATATAAAAAATGCAGCTCTTAATGCGAAAACAAAATGACTAAAGACATTCTTTATCTAATACTATGCATTAAGAAACTCAGCCCATACCACCGGCCTGATCGCGGTGAATGATAAAGTATATTTGCATTTCACATAAGCGAGTGATATAAAATCATTTACGAGAGAATCTCGATAAATTCTCCATTATTGTGTTGAGTGTTTGAATGGGAAATTCCCGAGATTTCTCCCTGGTTCGAGTTACCTGGCCAAGTAACTCTCGTCTGCAAAATGTATCTGCGCCTTGCCCGCCCCCTTTCGTCTTTTTTCCTCCATGTTAGCCTTTTTGCAAAATGTTTTTATTGATAAAAGACGTTTATTTAGTGTAGAAATACCGTTGAAATATTGTCAAGAGGGTTTCATTTGTTAAACACGCCGCCCCGGGGCGAACTCCTTTCAAATGGAGTGTTTAACAAGGCGGATGAATATATAAAGCAATTTCAAACATATACCGGTGGCTGTCTGAGTCAACAGCCTTAACAAAGGGGGCGAAAATAGATCTCTAATAAACTGCAAGGTACACAGTTTGCCTTATAAATATCAATGCAGGGATTTTTAAGCTAAATCAATACATAATATTTATTTTCCTTTCGTGTTAATATACAGTTAATGAGTATTTTTCAATAAACTGCAGTTAAAAGACTTAGGTTTAGATGGAAATGGATTCTTTTATATCCTCAAACACCGGTAAAACGGGCCCATTCAAAGGCGGGATTGCAATTTGAGGGCCGAATATACCATCCATTGCGTTTTGAATGAAACGTCTAAGACGATCGTTAAATCTGAAATGATTTGTGAATTCATTAGTATAAATCGACGTGCATACGTATGGAGTTCATGTAGTGAGTTTTATTTGTAAATATACACCCGGAAATGAAAAAAGGACTTGGTTGTGTACAAAATGAATTCCTGAATGGTGAAAAAAAAACTTCATTCTAACGTTGCTGAAAATTAGATTTTTTTAACAAATCAAAGCACTTCCTTAAAACCTCCGAAATTGTGTTTCTGGTGAATATATGGAATAGAATTTATGCTGCATGCAGAATTCTGTCTAATATTGAGACATCCTAAAATAAAACAATCTCCTGATTTCAACAGTAATCATTTTCAGTTAGCTATACAAGGTTTGGCTTTAGAATAAAAGGTTTTTACAAGGGTTGTGCATCAGCCCTCCCACAAACACCCCAAAACAGACCGCAAGACCACACAAACAAGCGCTCGGATGAGACGGACGTGGTCTAAAACACAGCGCCCTGACGACACGGACTATAGCTCTTATCATTAGAAGAGGAGAAAGTTTATAGATACGAAGTATTTCGGCTCATGTTGAATAGTCCCCGGGCTACAGCGCACGTCAAAGCGAGTTAGACAGATTACTTTACCTTCTAGACAAATTATAAACACTCTTAACGCATTTACGCTAAGAGGTTTTCGATGTTCAACCGGCGTTAACCCTTCTAATGGGGACGCTACGTGGATACCGAACGATTTTTTTTTAATTTTGTTTTAAATACACCTATACTTCAGTTAGCAGAAGATGAATCTAATATCGCCCAAACAAGACATGCTCATGTAAGGGCATTCATCACCGCCAGACGGCGTACGGGGATCCTGTTGAATGTGATGTCAGCAGACGACAAATGATGTTCTTTCTCGCTAATTTAACAAGAGACAACCGAACAAATTTGTACACAACTCGGCATACTTTATGTGGCCTCAAGAATAAAAAACACCTAAACACGTCAATTGGACTTCATAAAACGTACATGAGAAAACTTCTTTTACTTTTCAAACACAAGATGCCATTGCGAATCAAGCCAATACTTACTCGTACAATAACTTTTGACGGAAGAGATTTTCGCTATAGGATAAATAACACTACGGATTTGTTTCAACAGTAGGGGTTCAGTCATTCAATAATCGCTTGTCTTATTCTGTCGAGTATATAAATAATCCAGTCATATTCAATATTTTGTCTTCATACTCATTTACAGTTATTATAAGATGTTTTTATTGCCAGGCGCAGACGAACAGGATGGCCGTCTGCTGACGAGCGCACCCGTTCACCCCATCCGTTCCCATGTATGTTCCGGCTATATAAATATCGTGAGTTTAAAGTGCTCATTACGAAAACATAATCATTTGTTTTACATGCAAGAAACAAACTCTTCTATACGTTCATTCCCCTCTCATGCAATGAAGAACAAAATTTAATGGCGCCCGTTAATTTGAACATGAAAGAAACGGTTTCGATCTTCGGGGAATGCTAGTAAGTTGACGTTCGGGTTTTAAAATCTATAAAATGCGGGTGCTTTTTGCAGCAGACTAGGATATAAGCCTGCCTTCCAGTCCCACTGCCTGTAAGCCTTTGATTTTAGTATTTACGATCAACAGTGTTTTTGCTCTTCCAATCTCGAAATCTCGCGAGATTACAGAGTATCCCCTGATACCGCTAAAAGTAAACGCGGAAGATTG
Organism: Solen grandis; assembly: GCA_021229015.1. Classification (NCBI taxonomy): domain Eukaryota; kingdom Metazoa; phylum Mollusca; class Bivalvia; order Adapedonta; family Solenidae; genus Solen; species Solen grandis. Next base: position 33,930,446 of record CM037781.1, on the reverse strand, counting down.
CAAAATAACTACATTCTTGTCTATCTTTTATGATTATTTTAATTTATTTTTCTACGTGGTACTCAGAGCTTGTAGATAACGTTTATTCTTAAGCACCGAAAACACAGGCATTCCTTATCATATGTGGTTTAAAGCCGAGGAACATCCATAATACTGCATCATCTTCTCAAATAATTTGATACGATTTCTTACTGGAAATAACGAAGGTGTGTATAAAGATATACAGTCAATCTGACTGGTATAAGCGCCCATTCTAAAATAACAAATGTCTAAAACTGAAAACAGAAGAAAAAAAACATTTATAATCATGTCCTTTCCATGTACATGAAAACCTGCGTTCACACCTTGTTCACCCTAGCCAAATACGAACCTACAACTTACAGACCAAGATCCAGGTATTGATGATAAATCTTGTGAAAAAAAATGCAATAGCGTGATTTCAAGAAACAATACTTTTAGTGAAATATGGGAAAGTTACCATTTACTTCCAGTGGTCCCCGACAATGATCCAGCCTACAAAGATTAGCTAAGCCTTACGACCATCTGTATATAACACAGACAAATGTAAATAATTATAAATGCGAATTATGTTGTTACAGGTAATAAAATCAAGATATAGATCAGTTGCAAGCGGCTGCATTTAGCAAATAGACGAAATAGTTATAATGGTATTGGCGACATGATATCTGCCCAATTACTGGATGCCGGGTTACTAAGGACGCTGTTACTTGTGATCTCATACATACAGCTTTCATACTGATATGGAGGCGTGTTCATGTTTTTGTTGTTGTTTTCTAGAAAATCTGTGTTGTTTTTGATATGAAAGAGGTGGGAAAATAGGAGAAGGGTTAAAAAAGAAAACAGCAAGGGCTAGAAAGAAATAGGATAAAGAAAGAAAGATGAGAAGAATGATATTAAAGAAGAAGGATGAGGAAGGAGATACGATAAACCTCGGATGATCTAATGAAGAGGAGGTAAGTAGCCTTGACGACGAAATTATGGCTGCTACTTCTGCTGGTGATGATGTGGGTGTAGCAAAATAATTTACATACTTTCAATATCATAATATAATTGTATATCATCTAACAAAATTTGGACTGGTCGATAAGTCCAGACACGTAACTTTTTTTTTTTTTTTTTTTTTTTTGCAAATGAAGAGCACATAACAGACGTTATGTCTAAATGTTCCATATCGTCTGCTGCATTTCATCCAAACCCTATTGTTTTATAAAAGCAATAAAGGCAAAATTGAGCGAATTGTTCCCATAATATCATTTAAAATCAAATTAAAACAACATGAATTAAAGGCCTGGATCTAACATATTTTTGGAATAATTATAACCAAATTAAATACATTTTATTAATATGAGGCAATGCAGATGGCATCCCAGTCAGGGAAAAAGTGTATTCCAGCTTTAATGTTCCAAATATTCCCTACGTTTTTGAAGGATCATAAATACGAGCAAATGATGATGGAAAGAAAGAAAGCTCTCAGCGGACTTAGTTTGCATGCCATTGAATTAGCAACAGAGTCATGCCACGGATGGCTAACGAACTTAACCGACTCCATGTGTTTTTGACTGGTTCCATTCACAGGGCTCTGTTTTCTCTCATGTTTCAATAATTCAATATTTACGGCAACCAGTCGAGCTGTGATTACGCGTTTATTGTGCGGCTTCCAGACATTCCCGTAAAATTAAGCGAATTCTTTGTGGATCCATACATACGTGAGAACCCAAAATGAGTTGAAAATCCTTCAATATTTTCTTACTCTGGCAACATCGACAAAATGTTGATATCAGTATGCAATACTTACGTACATGTGTTTGGTAGAAAATGAATAGAGAGAGAAATGAAGGAAAGGTGTGGGAAATGTGTTGCAATTATCAGCAGAACAAAATCTTTGAAATATATCTTTACAAAATAGTCTCCCAGTATCGTGACAACAGTGAAATTACTGCTATTGAGTTTATAACGATATATTCAAAACTGTGAATATTAGGCCGAGATTTTGTGGCATTGCCTTATTAAATCGATACACCTCCTATACACGGGTCCGTCGTGTTGATAGCAAATACGGATGGAGGTGTTTCCCTCCTAGATAGAATATAATAGGACTGATGCAAATATGGTTAAAGTTTCAGCAAAACTGACAAAATCATCGAATTATCTAATGTGTCTACATTATTAAAGTATTAAAGACGACACGGGTTGCTAAAAAATGATGGGAAAATAATATTTGAAAAGCGAACATAAATAGAAACTTTTTCCCTCCTTTGAAAGGGCGAAGTTATATGTTTGTCTTTATCACTTGAGACCCCTATTTGACCAGATCTGAACCAGGCCGAAATACGAGCGACTCGCGGGATGACCAGGTTTTAGTTTTACACTGTTCGCTACACATATGGTCCTTCGAGACGAGAATGGTGTCTCGTACATTAAATAAATTAATAACCAGTTCTCGAATACAGATGAGTTTTCAGTTTCATCCGGCTATAAGCGCAATGGTGTGTCACGTTGCTTTAAGGGTTTTAAATAATTAAATCGATTTTGAACAAAAGTTGAAGTGTTTAGTCATTCGTGGCTTTATTAACAGCTAGGCAGATCTGTGAACAGTAATAATTTAAAAGAAAATAGTAATACACGATGTGATTCCTGAAACATCAGAAACACACGCACATTCACATTTAAAAAAACAACAACAAAAAAACAACAACAACAACAACAACTTAATAAATGAATATTTCACGACCTGGTATTTTAATAACTTAAGAGAGGAGATACATGCGAACACAAGTCTATATTGTATGAAGGATTAACGAATGCTTTTCCCCGTGTACAGACAAATAGAGAGCTTCGCAGATAAAATCTCTCTCAATGAAACGTTCAAATGTGAACTGGAGCGTTTGCTGATTTGGAAAACGATCATATCGGACCGAGCAGGCACGTACAGTAAAACAACGCAGTCGCTCTGGAGCCGCGGTTTTGTTATACTGCATTTTATAGGTTTTAAACTTACATATTTTCAATTCTTTTTGTGTGTGTGTTTTCCGTCTTAACCTTGTTAGAGAGAGTTTAATTCGCAAAGACTTTTCTTTAATCTTTCATACATAATGTCAAAGGTGTATTTTCACACACGGTAAATTTAGTTTTATGTTTGTGCAACAAAGCGTTTGTCTCGGGAATGCAGTGATCCGCCATCTTGTTTCCTATCGTCTCTACATCGAGCATTTTAATTAATTCGTTCGTCTGTATAAATTTGTGTCTGTATGTAAGGTTGTGTTCATGAGAATGTATGTGGGTTTATATATATCAAAAATAGCATTTTTCACAATATTGTGAAAAACGTGATCTCATATTTCAAAACAGCGTGTGAAAAGGGTAAGGGTGAAACATTATTTCGAGATGGGTCTACTTAAGCACAGATACAAATCCTTTTAAAATGCACAAATAATTATTATAGTGTGATCACATTATTCACAGTTGTGAAAAATAAGTGTCATAATTTATCACAAGAGTGAAAAATGTTTTGAACGTTTTACATATATAGTTGGCGTTTTATGTGTAGAGTAACTATAACTGTTATAAAAAAACTCATGAACGAAGAAAAGAAAAAGTGTTGCTTGCGTGCAGTCTAGCTATGCACAGAGACTAAGAAAAGCATTTCGATGTCACGCAATGGAGACATTTGATATCATGTAATGACAATATCGCGTAACAACGGCAATGGCCCGAGAGCTACTGACAGACTAACACTTTGGCCCCAACCTTATACTATATCTAACTTTAACTGCAAGAGTCACATAACTGAAGCAGAGGTCGACGTCGTGAAAGGCAGTCGCTCGCCGCTTATCTGTGCCAAATTCCATGGCAGCCGCGACGCGGCCACTGTTGCAACCTGTATCTTCTTTTTACGAATAAGTGCACTTTGGCAAACCAAGGAAGTAGTATGTAAAACTAAGCTAGTTTGATGTTTACCTGATGCAGAAAAAGGACTTTATGTAAATGGCCGTTTAGCGGGCTGAGAATAAGGAGATAAGTTATTTACGAGCCTCCTTTACGCCATTATTTACGATACACTTAAGAAGGGGAAAAAAGACCTAACTCTCCGCTCAGTAAAATTACTATGTTATCTCCTGAGTGAAATATGAAGGCAAACTTTTTTTTTACGTAATGAACTCCTAGTGTGTATATGCATAGACAACAGATGCCTTTTTAGGAAGAGGCATTTTCATATCTTGGGAATTTTTAATTCCCACCGGAAGTAAAAGTTTCGTTGGTAATTACCATCACGAATGCATTTGATGTAATTATAACTCTCGTCTCCTTTTTAGCCATGTCCGCCTCATATTACTCCATTCCCTTTAAGGTGAAAAATGGAGCCCATAAATCATTTAAAAGCTTTTTTCTTTACAGTGTTGTTAATAATTTACGTACATATCCAGAAGAAAAATAAGCTAACTTGGATGAAAATACTCCTGTGAGTGCAAGCTAAGTATATTTCAGAAAATTGCTTCAAAAAGGATTGATAATTGAATATAGATAGCACTAAAGACAGAGTTCATACTCCAATTCAATACCCTCTGGCTTATTTCAAATTCAATTGAATTGGGATGGTTTTGTCCTATTTTTTTTAAACTAGGGGAATTGTCAAAGGACTATAATAGAAGGTTATTGAATATAGATGTGGTATACATGTATGAAAATGAAATATACTTTTGAACATAAAAAAAATCGTTTAATGAACAGAATGCTGTGGGTACTTATTACTGGCTTTTCGACGGGTGCAGACCAAGAATTGCCTGCAGTCTGACCATGGTCTGCACTGTTCGGCAGTCCAGTTGATAAATTTTCAGCAAGCACCCTCATTAACAACTAATGGTACAGTCTAAAATGAATGGAGAACATCCTGTTGTTTAAAGAGGATACTTGTACAGCAAATGTGCAGCTATTTTACACATTAATTCCAGTTTAACAAAGTACATGAATGTCAAAAATACACATCTAAGAGTAGCAGAAGACAAAGAGATATGAGGTGCATGGTTTGATACATACACTGAGAGATAGATGGAAAGGAGGGGGATATGGGGGTAAACAAAAAAATATCAAAATAGATTTCAATTTTACTTTAGACAATAATTATCAATAATGGGGCATATTTATTAGGCAATTTCTCTTGAAAAATTGTCCAGTTCTAAAACTACAAGTACCGGCAGTTAGTGATTCTGCCATTTACATGGTTCTTCAAAAGCTAGGATCGTGGACCGGTTGCCATGTTTTCCCTGTGAAGACGGGATCAGCAAATGAGGTTTCGGACATCCCGTCCATCTCTCTGTTTGTATACTGTTACTTAATGAGCAAAACAACTGCTTCAACAGGAGAGACAAGAAGATGGGCTCATTTGTAACATCAAAGACATTGCTAAGTATGTAAGTATGATGTTTAAAGAAAAGGAAATTGGCTATTTGTATGCACGTATCCCCTGAGCGATATGTCTCCCCTCCTGCCGACCAGTCGAGATGGCTGTCTAGTACAGGCTCACTTATAAACGATATTAATCACTAACCGGTGATCTATTGCTTTAAGATGAACCGACAATATTTTTCCGGGGTCGAGCAGGCTGAAAGAATCTTGCATGATTTGATTTGACAAGTGGGCAGCCGCTAAGGCTCCAGCATCGCCGAAAGAGATGATATAGAAGACGAATGATTGCTTGATCGTCTCTTCTCCGATATCACTACAGCGCCGAATTCTTTTTACCTTGTCCCTTTATCTTGTCTGCGTCGAAATTAAAATCCCCAATTTAATGTGCAATAATTCTTCAAATCCAGCAGACGGCCATCAAAAGCAAGCAGTTTAATTCCCGTCTTTCTTTTATTTTCATAACATCAGTTTTGCTGAGTTTTTCCTTTCCGCCTGAGACAACGGTGCCTATACGATTTCCAGAGTTTCTTTGCAGAATGAAAAGTATAAACAAACGGGCTATAGGTATGCGAGGCCCATTAACTCTGAATGCTCTCGAGGGAGTTAGGCGACTGTCTGTCACTCGCAGGACCAGATCGCTCTTGAATAAATACAGTCATATTATGAGTAAACATTTGATGAAGTCAATGTTTTTTGTTGCTCAAGTGTATAAAAACTAAGAAGTGGCAACTCATCCGCAAATGCCAGTATCTTCGATAAACGAGCAGTTCTTCGGAACAGATTTTACAAAGTAATGGTTACTGCATCCTTTCGAAGTATTTATTTCAACCATAGATCGTTTGAATGATATGCTAAAACGTGCGTGTACTTGTTTTTTTTCCCCAAGTATTTATCCATTTCTATCTTTTATATCATCTCATTATTCTGAGTAACAATATACATCAACTATAAAAGTACAAGGTCATGAGTCACTTTTTTTTTATAAATCGCCAATCTGCTTCTTTCCATTATAAGAAGAAGAAAAAAATTAACGAGCGTGTTTGTCTTTGTAAAAACGAAAGAAATCCTCCTGTCAAGTCATGTTTACCTCAGAAAAGAGCAGACAAATCATTCAATTGATAAACCCCGCTCGTAACACATGTGTACTGGTATGTGCAGGTCTACAGGAAAACTCACATTGCTATTAGAGGAAACCCAATATCCTCTAGCTGCTCATTTGAACGTTCCTCCCAAACCCCGTACACCGTCCTCAGTAGAGATAAACCTTTCAACTTCAATTCCCTGTCATGTCAACACACTTTGCTCACCAAACACTGCCATATTTTACATCAAAAACGTTATTTAATGCATGCTGTGCGCTTTTGTACGCATCACAATCAAAATGTCGTCTTACTGGCGAAGAGTGCAGTAGCATCGAGTAAAGATGTACAGATATCACCACAAAATCGCTTAAATTTAGAAATCTCCGATACGCTTTTTTCTTAAATACTTTTAAATAGCATTTCGCCGTATGGTGCTTTTTCTCCTCTTGATGGCCGTATAAAAACTATTATAAAAACCGTGGATGTAAATGTATTATACGATTTGATATCATAGCCATTTGGCTGTGGGTTACACTGGAGGGTTTATAAATTCCCACGAAATTTAGTATAAACGGTTGAAGCTATGAAAATGTAGATGGTGAAATGAGATCCACGTGATATTTATGTGTAGTTATTTACTTCTCCAAAGTTAAGGATAAATAAATATTTTAATCTACCAACATTTGATATATTTGATGCACATATTAAACAAATTCCATTGATGTTATGAGAGATACTTTATATTCTTAATATATCGACAATTCTTATCATGATTAATGACGTAATCATAAACGCGTTACTCGCGTTTAACAGACAATGTCCAATTAATTCAACATACTATTTCAAAATCTAAGAAAGGGTGTAGTCTCTGCAACAACGAAGACATGTCACCCTGACTAACACCCTCCCCGTCTTACCGCATACAGCTGCTTCTGCTCATGAAAGTCGTTCGAATTTTTACGACAGAATAATTATGTGTAAATCCTATAAAACTACAACACGAAGACTACACGCTTAGGTGGTGAAGTTTGTAAAATTGATAATATAATACCCTTTAAATTGTTTAGGCAATTTTCAGTTTTATTTGATGTCAACAAAGCCTTCTACAGCAAACGTGAAAACTATTTCCGAATGCGCTTTTGTGACTGATCAATTTGCAAGTTTTTTTGTGTGTATGGTATATTTGATGTTGGTTTAACACCGATCAAAGTATGTTAGTGTAGCGGCGGTCTCCTTTGAAATACACATCTTCACGATATTGTGAAATCTATTTCTCGACTACTGTAAAACACGAGTGTCAAACATCTTAACGAAATTGAGAACACGGTTGTCATTAGCGGATATATGTCAATGTTTTTGGAATGGGTCATCAACTCTGGCCATGGACCTTTTGATAGTTGTAATGGTGATATCTGATGAAAAGACATGAAGTAGTTTTAATGTAACGTACATACATTCAGTTTTAGGAAATCATATTTATTAAACAATGGCGATGTGAAGAGAAAATATTGAGTCATACTTTAAGGTCATCCAGCCATTATAAAATTGTGATCATGGTCCATCAAGTGATCATGGGGATTTTATGAACATTGAAACAAATCACCTAAAACTCTAAGTCAATGGATTTTTGCATCTGCGCAGAAATCTTTTTAAGCATTTGAAGGACAGTGATTATGATTTAATCATGGAGATTACCTTTACAAAACTATTGTAAGCTGCCATGTTAGTTTTAAAGTCAAGTCACTGTGGTTCCGCTACATTTCGGATCTCATGGCCTTTCACGGAGATACCAAGTTCCCTAATGTTTGGTTACCTTGGTAGAGGTTAAGTGGTCCAAGACAAAGCGGAACCACTACAGGGACTTTACCTTAACATTATAATGGTGCCCGTTACATGAAGTTGACATAACATTTTCTTTAAACACTGAAAGAAAAACAAAAGTAAGCGATATTCTCGGGGAAAAGTTTCATTGATTCAACTGAAGAGTAGTTGCGGGGTTCAAAATTTTCAGAAGGGAAAACAACACCTTTAAAACGTAAATTTTACACGCGTGTTATGACAACAAGGACGTTCAATTTTACATGAGATAAAAATCTTATCGCGTATGATCATTGATTAAGTCAGATTAATAAATATTTGACCCTCGGTTGCAAAATCTTGTTTTCACAAGTCTTAGTACAGCAATACGTTCTATTTAAAATGCAATCAAAGCGCGTACTGGCAGACCATTGCGTGTTGGTGATTTCAACAATTGGAGATCCTAATGTGTAAATGGCGGTGGGGGATTACACTAGATATAGCCAAAACAACACTTGTAGCAAGCTGATAAGCCGATGGCGTTGGCTTGTCAACAGATGGTGCAGGTCCACATCCCCGGAAGTTTTCTTCTTTGTTATCCCTTTGTTTGGACAAATGCCTTTAAAGGACTCGAATAGCCCCTTTGGCGTAAAGAAATAGCTTTTTGTCTTCTCGCTATGATTGTGTTTATAAGTGGCCGTAATTGCAATTAATGGTCCACGTGTTGCAATACTTGTATGCAAACAATGTAACATGTGTTTTGTATACAGTACAATCGGTAATATTCGATTTGGCTTTAATAGCATGTGCGAATTTATGTGTAGACAGAATTTGCTGTAGGATATTTATAATCAGAAACGTTTTAATCAATCTATTTAAAGAATAAAACATCAGGACCATTCATGTTACCGGATATTTAATTAATGTATTTTTGTGATCTTACACATCATAAAAAAATGTCCAATTTAACCTTCCATTTTAACATAAATTAATTTTTAATTCTTTTCCGAGTTTCTACGAGCTTGTTTATAACGTACACGAAAAAATGTTCAATTCATTACGTTCCAGGCCTCCTAAAATCATTTATGTGTAGTTTATGTAAGACCTATCACAAGCTTGGTGTCAATAAATATTCCAAAGTCAATGACTTAGTCTAGTCGCACTGTATCATAGGCGAACCATCTCGCGGAGTATGAAACCTGACCTCATTCATTCATTAATATTATTCACTGGTTTTAAGATTAACTCAATCTCTCATGCAACCCCATTAATCTAGAGAAGGGCTCTATCTGTTATACCTTGAATACCGAAAATACATGTCTTTACTTTTCATGTAAATGATAATAGCCGACGGGTCTAGACAGTGTTGAACTCGCTCTTGGCTGTCGTCATACCAGAAGATTTATTACTAGTTAAACAATGCGATGTTTGTCTTTTCATTTAGAACTTTTCAGCGGAAATGTGGGGGTACTTTGGGCTAAATAGCTATGTCCTTAATAGTTAATTTTTAAAACCAAGACAAAGAGTAGATGGGTAACGAAATGATGCAAGATGGACGATAGTCATATCGTGCATGTATATTATTTTCCTGATCGAAGATGTTAATTTATTTTCACCACAATGTAAGCCGAAATAGATCAGACGGAAAGTCATTTTTTCGGCGTCGAAGGTTTTAATGTACTTTCTTCAAATCGTCAAGACATTGATACACACATTCATTATAAAAACTTCTACCACCTGCGTACTACTCCTGGGCTGATTAGGTTTTATTGTGTTATCGAATGAGTTTTCCCAAGATCCTTATGTAATTTCAAGTGTCGAGAGGAATTTTATGAGGACAGACGGTCATTTCAAATGAGATTAAAGACCTCTGATACTGGTGTTTTCTGGAAGTGAACAGATTTTCGTCAATGTGAAGTTCCCATCAACCCCATTTGATCTTCTGCATTGCTCAAAAGAATGTGTTTAGTTTGCATTTTTTCTTCCAGCTACGTTCTTTCAAATTTGACAGGCAAGTGAAACTCTGCAGTTAAAATGCTAGATAAAAAAAAACGAAGCAGATATTTCTGCATAAAATGTGATACAGAAAAAATGGGATAGCTATAACCATTTAGGCGATAAATATTGAATGAGAGGATGTTTTTTTATCAAGGAGTCAGTGTAACGTATTCATGGAGCACAGAATTGTCACTTGTGGGGATTTCTTGACTGATGTTTAGCTCTTAGCATAAAGCGCTGACCTAGGTGACCAAGCGTTTGGCGTGGCCATTAGAAATAGTTCGCCTAAGGGGATGTCGTGAAATATCAGAACTGATATTATCACATTAAAGATGAAACTAGTTTAACGGTGAACTTTGATACATTCAAGACGTAGAGGAATATCCAAGAAATGTGTCTTTCATCTAGAGGAAGTCTTCTGAAGTATATGAAAGCAATGTAAAGATGACAAAAAAATATACGAGTCTCGTTTTAATAAAGCACACCAGTTTGTAAACAGAAACAAATTCTACCGTTGTCTTTGGCCACCTCAAAACCACAACCGCTCAGTAAACCACAACTTTATGATAAAGATAACCCCCGTTAAGCGACAAATCATGATTTTTTTTAGATATTTACGTCGATTAAGAAACAAGTCCCTCTCGACAGCACCGGGATTGGACAAGTACTTTGCGCATGACCCCCAGCTGTCAGCCGTTACTCACATATGTTGCCGCATACAGACTATACGGATCACAGAGGCTTACCGGAGGCTGAAGCATCAGATTAGAAGACAAATCACGTGCAGCGCGCTCGTACAGATGGATCAATACCAGCTTGGTTGCCCGGGTGATCAACAATCCCGTGTTAATTAGGTATATTGATAATATCAGCGTCACTTCTGTATATAATTGTATCATTTGTCCATTGGACATAGCAAACACTATGTTTGGTCTCCCATAAGATATTTATAATCCTTATACAAATATAGGATCACTCGCAGACTATCCTCGATATAGGAAGCTTTAATCTTCACTTTTTTATGTCCGATTACGTTCTTTCGCGTTGCTATTCCTATTTATAACCTAAATATGCCTTGCTTATTTATATGTGTTATAAATAGTGTTTCATTTCAGTTAATCATTTTCATACTTCATGCGTAAATTTAATACGTTTAACATGAAAAGAGGGTGATTGTATCAATATTATTAATAATATAAATTCTATCTGCAATAATACACACATTATTATATCATTTGCATGATAAAAATATATGAAACAGAACACTGTCAAAATCGGATAAGAAGAAACACTTTCATTTAAGTGTATCCACGTCATTTCTATGTAAAAAAGGGTAAGATAAAAAATAGGTAAAAAAATCTTCCATATTAAAAAGCTTTTAGATGTTTCACGCTGTCTTCAGATGTAGTCGAGCTAGAACAATACGGAAGGAAATCCCCAGGACTTTTTATCCCCTTAATTTTCTAATTTCCATTTCTTACAATCAACCTTGTATTAGGAAGACAGGATTACAAATGGACTACATTACGCGAGTTATTTCCGTGAAAAATTTACGTAGCAAAACAATCTTTTAAACTTGATAAATGCCATTTTTTGTTGATGTAACCATGGGAACAGAGAGCACATGAATATCTTACAACTAGTATCTTAGGAACGCAACCGGGCGCTGTTACAATGTTTGAGACAAATTACGAATAAGCCGAATCTTAAGTTCGAATGTACCAAAAGAAATATCGATATAGAATCATCGGGGTTTTTTTTCTTCTTCTTTTTTTCTCCTTTAGTATGCACATTAATTAATAAGGACATCTGTGAATTAAGAAACGCTCCAACTTACGTCAATGATGAATATTACACTAAAACTCTGACGAGAATATGTCATATTAATTTCAAGGTTTATACTGATTTACAAACATGTTGAGATATCTCTCTTTATCAATCTCCCTCTATATCTCCTGCACGTGTGTTAAATTTATGCACGTGCTTAACTCGAGCGACAACATCAAGTCAGTTCCGCTTTAATCATCTGTGCAGTGGAGCGCGATTTGTTTGTGTTATTATCCATATTAAATTAATGAATTCCAATAATTAATTTCAAATAATATCCCGATGGACGGAATTTCCAGGGGGGGGGGGCATACATAATATTTTAATCATGTTATCTAGTCGCAGAGAACTGAGTGTGAACACTATACAATCATGTTCTTCGTTCACATAAGTTTTGCTTTGTTATCAGTCGCAGATAGATTCAGAGTTAAATAATCTTCAAGTCTATAAATTATTGATATTGTCCGAGCTCATGAGGTTCCCTCACTTCGGGACATCTCGGATCTTTATTGATATAATCTACTCTGCGGGCACACAGGGAGAGACAGGACTGGAGTAGAAATACTTGGAATGGTTCTCACGTGTTTCAAATGTTGCTATCAGAGACAGAGATAGGGTTATGATGGAAATATGTGTTTGTATATGAGGGGTTTATATAAAACAGTGTTAAATGTTAAAAAGGTCCTTATAAAACTTAGCTTGAAGAAGATAAGGGTTAAATTGAATTGGGCGTAGTGGTAGTAGTAGTAGTGATGATAATAGAAGTAGTGATAAATATGATGATAGTAGTTGTGATAATTATGATGTGGTTGATCATCATTATGATAATTTATTACTGTGATAAATCACGTAATATATAAAATATTACTATGTATCTAAATCACTATCATCACAAAAATTTAAGGAAACGAGGTTTTTGATGAGAAGAAAGGTAATAAAAAAGAGAATTAAAATATGAAGATTGACATCAAAAATAAACACAAAAGATTAAAGCAAAATATCATTCACAAACCAGCAGTGATTATTTTTTCCACGCAGATGTTCGCAGTCATACCCCGCAATTCATATTACCATACTGAAATCATTTTAAGTAATTGTTACTTTATTTTTTTTATACATTCAGCAAAGCTATCTTGTAAAGGTACTTTTTAAAATATATATCTAAAATATATGACTTTTTTCAAATAAGATTAATTTCTTATGAAATCGATCATCCATTTTAAAGTCGTGTATAATATAAAACCTCGCGTCATTTTCCTTTTCATATAACTTACTTGTTTATAGATAAAATTTAAATCTAGAAATGATGAGAAATTTCATCATTGGTGTAGACAATCGTTATTTACAAAAGCAAAAATATATTTGTGTAGTAATAACAATTTATCTGATGGTAAACACGTTTTAATTTAAAGCTGTACATATATTAAACCTATTTACGCCCGTAGAACGAAATTGAAAATTGATTTTTTAAGTTGCAGTATATAGATATCATCGGAAAATTTCAATTACTTTGGTTTATAATATTTGAGACAAATGTGTAGGAAGTTTTACAAAATATCCGCTTGCTGATTTCACAGCATTGATTTTCGTTGAAATCTTTAGTTTGGAGATTGGGTCGGTTTGAGGAGAGACTGACTATTTGATATTGCACGTACGAAACTGGGGACGAATGTCCGCGGGGTCGATGAGAGATGGAGACGATAAAAGAACAGTCACTGCCTCGGGTGCATATGACATCGATCTGTTCCGATCACGGACGATCGGGCTGGCATATTTACGAGTTGCTGATCAATATCCGCAGACATTAGGATCCATTAAGGTTTCAGGGGCTTTGTTATTTACTTGAGAAGGTAACGCGTGTGTCACGTGGTGGCAGTGGGGTTTAAGGGGCCACATGGGGTCATGATTTATGGTTGCTATGGTAGCCCGAAAGTCTGGGCAGAATTAAAGCCTGGGTGGGCGATGATTTAGATGTCGGACGGGCTCAGACATCTTGAGATTTCAGTCCGAGTTTATTTAAAACTACACTATTTCATTAAATAAGAGAGCAACATGTAATTTATTATCTGATTTTATATTCATGGTTTCTTTAGTTAATTTGTGTATGTACATAATGAAAACCTGTTTTGAAGCAGGAGATATTCTATACATAATAACTTTAAGTGATCCTTTCATTAAAAAATACATAATTTATGACCCTATATACACTGCCATTTTCGAATTATTATTATTACTTCATTTTTTATTATTATATTGTTGTAATAATAATCATCATTATTATTTTATAAACCACATTTTCAATAACCGTGATGATAACGATGTATATTTGGTCCTCGTGTCATGATAAAAACACAATGTAAATAGCAGAACTTCTCGTCTGCTGTCATCATTAGCAAGTTATATATTGGGCAATAAAGTCCCCCCCCCCCCCCCCCCCCCCCCTTCCCATTTCACCAGATTGGGCGCACTTAAGCACGATTAAGAACGTCGAGCGAAGAGCCCCTCAACCCAGTGTGCACTTCACGTGCATGCGTTTTTTTTTCTTCAATCACACCTGGTATCTGGTTGTGAGAGTTCAACAAAACAATGTTGACATGTAAAGATTAGCAGAAAATAAAATCTGGCATACGTCTTTATTCCTCTGTTTTCCTTCATTAGATTAAAAAATGAGTTTGTTTGTTATCGTATATGTTTTTGTTTTGTTTTAAGGATGACATCTTCCAGGAAACAACTTCTTTCAGGTTATGGTTTTATACATTACAATATAGTTTAATACTGAAATACACTGAACTGAAATAAGCAATAGACTTAAGTGATTTTTAATATATTCATGATAAAACTTATGAGATTAATATAGCAGATATCAATTTTCCTAAATCATTGAAATGAAATATAATTAATTCATAAACAGTAATTGAGGAAACTGATAAATTTATAGGATTTATGTTGTATAAACAAGAGTGGGTCGAAATCAGGTGTATGTATTGAAACATGACACGCTCACGAAACAAAACATTAAACATTCTATGTTAAGTTGAGAAAGAAAATGAAAGGAAAGTTGTGATTGATACGACATAAAATACCGTCTGTTTATAGCTTTAGACATTTTAACATAGTTAATTAAATACTGAAACATCCTAGTAAACATCATATAGTGAAAAAGACAGAGTTTGAGTGGGGTTGGGGTAGGGTGAAGAAGAAACAAAGGTAGGTATAGGATAGAAAATAAAAGCAAGAAATATACAAGTAACTTACACATACCTTGAACTTTAACGAGGAAGACGATCAGGACAAATATAAGCCCTACTGGGTGACCATCCATTTTGTGAGTAAATCCAATCGGATCACAAGTAAAGGCAATAACCTATGATCTTAAAACATTGCTTCACGTGGAAGGTCTGGGATCATCTATAGAACCCCATCAAACGAACTTTCACCTCAGTTTCAGAGTGATGCTCTTATGTCTATGCACAGTCAACTATGTTTTGGTGCACACTTGGCTGTGTATAACAGCTATTAGGTATCCGATACGTATGGGTTTTCACTGTTTAACACTAGAATATCGTATATTCCTGACGTATGCCGTTAGTGAAGCTTGTCAATGCACTCTTTCGTTGATACACGGTGGTTTGACTTGGCGGCAATGACATCAACGCACAAAATGCTCGGTAAACCTGTACGATGATGTATATAAACGTTAATTGAGCAAGTCAAAACATTCCGAGTTTGAAATCCAACACATACACGGTTTTCTGACAGGCCGGTTTTAACTACTCCATGTTCACGATGTTTCACTGTGTCGTTGTTATTCATGAGTACGAAAGGTGAGAGAGAGATTTTGTATGGTTGAACGCGCAGAGGGGGCGGAGTTAGAGGCGTGTCTATTTACATCATAACTTGCAATTTTTCTACTCGGCTAAACTTCCCCGTGGAAGAAAAGAATTCGGTAAAACTATGACAATTAACGCAAGTCCACGAAGGGGTTTCAGAGAGAGAGAGAGAGAGAGATTTAGAAATAAACAAAAAAGTATAGTTATAGAAATAGTTGAATTAACAACATTTGTTTTAAATTGGAACGGTACATGTAATGTTAGAACAGAGATATAAAAAACGTTTGACGTATTTAAATATTGGTTTAATGTAATACTTAAAACAATGAAAATCTTATATGTTGTTAAAGACACTAGCCCAGGAAATGCCATGAGCACTCAAGTGTAAACTTTGTAGAATTGTTTAATTTAAAGCCATCACCACCATCATCATCTACTTCTCAGTCTACTTCCTCTTCTTCCATGTCGTCAACATCATCATCATAATCATCATGCCGTCGCCATCATCATTTTTCCTCCTTCCTCCAACTCTCCCTTTATTAATTCAACAGAGAAATCGATCTCATGATGTCTTATTATAAATCAACAAGTCTAGTCAAGACATTAAGGTTTGAGAATTGGTTGGGATACAATCAATACATGCAATGCAATTGCATTAAAGATTCATGCCTCTTTAGTATATACCAATACACACATCTCAAATTTAACATAAAAATCATATTACTAAACTTGCCGTGTAAACTGCACCTTCATTCTAGACAAGTGGTCAGATCTGAAACTTCTTAAATACACACTTATATTCTGGCATTGAAATTAGGCTCGTTTGCTTTACATTTTACTATAATAATCATAAAATTTATCACATCTAAAAAGGGAATTACATGCATATATTGCATGATTTCTAAATCGCCGTGTAGTCTGTGTATTCATTCTAGCCCAGTGGTCAACTCTCATAGAGTTTATCATACTAAATATCTCCCAGACATTGACGCTATCAAAGAACTGACTAGCTTTACTGATAACCGCGCAGGCAGGCAAATATTTGTCGAAAGTTTAACCCAATAGCCTAGTCAAGGTAGATTTGTTCTCTGGGCGCCTATTTGTCTGTAGAACGAAGATAGTATATGAAATATCGAGCTGGTAAAACTTCCGACAGTATAAACACTCTTTTCTGTCTGAGATCGGAGTCCTGATTAGCGAAAACCTCTAAGCCAGCCCGTCGCAAAAATATGAATGTTTGTAATGACAGGAGACGACGGATTTTGTTTCCAATTCATTAAAATTGATCGTATGTTTGTCTGCCCGTGATCCCCCGAACAAAAGAGCCTCCTTTTGTTTTCACCGTATCAGTTTTTCCTATAGACATAGAAATTGCGACTCGAATGCATTTTCAAATTGACAATGATGGTTGTTAATGGCCTTATCTTCATTAGGTAGATGGGAAGAGCGATAAAATCCAAGTATTTGAGCGAGACATTTGAAATATGGAAGTAGGGGGACAGGATTTGGCGATGACAGTTATTAATGATTGTGTTTTGAGGGATGTGAATATCATTCAAATATTATGAAAGCTGTATAGATGGCAGGTTCGAGACATTGGTCTGCAGTTCCGTGTCTGTCTTACACAGTGTCACCTTCATGACGTGCTGATATAATGGGGACAAAGGAGAGGCAGACACAAGTTTTTCTTATAACATAATTAAATGTTTATTGACGTCAATCGCAATTAGAGAAATTAATCCAAAAATTAGATAATTTTATGAATAGATTTTTAATTACATTCTCTCTTTGTTTCGTTAATATATAAATGTTTATTGGTCCATTGCAATAACAGATAATGTCTAAAAGATCAGATTATATTATAATTCCTTTTTTTTTTTTTTTTTTTTTTTTTTAAATTGAAATTCTCTTGGGTTCCTTTATATAAAATTGATCAAACTATCGTCAGACTCAGAAATGGGGGAAAACTCTTGTAAATTTGTAAATGATTTGCAAGGTTGATTTTTTAGGAAAAAAACTATCTAAATATGAAAACACAGATAAGAAAGACTCTGACCGCTACCCACTTCGGTCAGATTTTGTGCAAATTGTTGTTTTATTTCGTTGTATTTATCAATTTATTTATTTATTTATTTATTTATTTATTTATTTGAAACAGAACACTTCCTTTTCATCCACTCACTCGAACATTTATTACGCCTTAATGACACTTAAAGTCTAAACAGCGCAGTGGTAACGCATTTCGCATCCCAACAATGTGTCCCGGGTTCGATACCCAGTCGTATACGTGAGACGGTGCACTGGTCACCCGCCGTGACCCACTGGTTTTCTCTTGGTACTCAATTTGGTGCAAATAGATAGAGAAAAAAAAATAATAGCATTAAAAAATGTTTAAATCAAATACGTGTCATTTGTGGGATTCTATTTAGATCTATTTTATTTCGATGTAAGATCGAATTTTATTTTATTTCACGTCATATTACAGTGAAATAACATATATTCTATTAACTATCGCAAATCGCATTCTGATTACCCAGTCCCTCACATTCTTTCGCATTTCATCAGTGGGATGTTTGTCAGAAAGAGCAGAGAATATGCAATGTGGCGTCAATCATTTCATTACTATTACATGTATTTATTTTGACGCAAGTGACACAAATTTTCCTCTAGGCATGGTCAGCGCGTTACCCTGTCAACGCCACTACGAGATTGATACAAATATCAAATGTAATTGCTACTAAATATAGAATATCACTGACAAGATTCAGATTTAGCTGTTGTA
This sequence comes from Solen grandis, assembly GCA_021229015.1. Lineage (NCBI taxonomy): Eukaryota > Metazoa > Mollusca > Bivalvia > Adapedonta > Solenidae > Solen > Solen grandis. The sequence goes on along the minus strand of CM037781.1, from coordinate 33,911,706 downwards.
ACAAGTAGATATTACAATGACAGAAAATGAACTCAATGCACAATGTATACGTTTAGAAAACGAATAACATTTCTTGTTTGTTTGCACAAAATATAGGGATTTAAGGAAACAATATATGTAACAATATTTTTGTATTGGCCAGCAATGCATACAGTCTCATTTCTTACATGTAACAATACGGTTGTCATGAAGAACATTGCCAAGTTCATTTTCCAAGCCTGTCAAATTAGAGATAATAATAGTCATGTTTATTTTAAAAAAAATGCATTGTACTCGTATATTAGCGATTATACTTACATCCTTCGTACGTTATGTTTCAACAATTATCACATATTGGCTATAGTTGTAAATAAATGAATGCCAACAAAATTATGTTATGTATAAAGAAAATGTGCAGAGAACATCGCCCAAGAAGAGAGACATTACATTTCAAATTGATTGATTCTCTCCCCCAGTGTACCAAAAAAGTCAAAGTCAATTCCGCTTTAGTCAGATTGAAACAGCGATGCATTTTTTTCTTCCGTATTTTACCCAAAACATGAAAGAAACACAAATTACGTTATGGCATACTGAATACCTTGAAATCTTGCTATGTACACTACGTGATTTTCAAATATTTAGCGGAGAAATAGGCAGGCACTGGAGGCCATATCAGTCATGGTATTTAGCAATCCTTCGCGATCGGATCGGATGGCGACGGAGACACGAAAACCGATGATTCTCAAATATCAGCAATATTAATTGTAATTATCAAAATTTACCCAATAATCACCGGGCAAATTTCATTGAGATCTTTGACGTTTTTATACGCCGACGGTAATTTCTCTTTCAGCCTTCACTGTAATTACATGATTTGCCGACCGTAGGACTAGTCCTATGTTTGACAATTTTATTATTTCAGAAGAATCGGGCGAATCCAGTCAAGGAGACGTCAAGAATAAATATTTTTCAAATTAGACAGATTGCGATCTTGAATTTTGTCGCATAATACCGGCAGGCATATTTTTCCCCTTTTCTTTTCAGGTTTCCTTTTTTCAGCCATTGACGTGGCGGAAATTATATTTCTTTCTAAACATTGAGCGATTACGCTGTTATGAAAATTGCTCCCCATTTTTTTTTCCTAGCACGCCATTCTCGTTCCCTCTGTTTTTAAAGGTTTCAATTTTCTTCCAAATGATGGACTGAGTTATTGCACTGAAACTGCCGATCTAAATCCGTCTTATATTTATTTTTAATAAAAACACAAACAATATATGTCTATATGCTTCTCTGTATTACATCAAATGGCGACTTCAAGACTGTTGTTGATGTTTATTCACCCAAGTCTCGCCAGTGCTAAATTAAATATTAATACATAGGGCAAACGCCACATCTATTTCTGCTCTGAATGACTCATTTTGCATTTAAATGTTTGGTAAGATATTTAGATAGGGTTTTACGCTCTTCTTAAAAGTGTCAAGACTTTCGTCTTTGGCCAGATTATCTGCAAAGGTTTCTAGGAAGAGCTACTGGGTATACAAGTGCGCAATCATCATTAATAGTAGTACTACTACTACTAATAATATAATAATAATACTGCTGCTGATTTAAATACTGCAACTGTTTATCATCATCATCATCATCATCATCATCTTCTTCTTCTTCTTCTTCTTCTTCTTCTTCTTCTTCTTCTCGGCAATCTACGTCCTAACCCATTGGATAAACATTTTGAACAAATGAGCAAGATATTCCGAATGACAAAAAGTCCTGCTAAACTGTCTCAGAAAAGGTGCTAACCACAATATTTCTTAATATTCATTAATACCTTTATACGCCGAGCAACAAGAAAAGAATCTGTACCAGTGTCATTCATTGTCGCGGTCAAGGATAGATACCACGATCTTCCACTTCCGGGAGGACACTCTAAGCACTCAGACACGGCGACCAGGATTGTTGAAACTAAACAAAACAATAAACAATGGATGATTAAATGAGAAACAATCCAAGATAATGAAGCGGGAATCAAACAATAAATACGAGATGCGAGACAAAGTGTTTACACATATTCATTGCTTGTTTGGTTTTGTAAACATTAACATAGCTGAGCGCAATAAAAAATACCAATGAATGCCTGACTATTAATTCGTCAAGCGTCTAGTGATTGTGTGTCCATCAGGTAAAACAATAAATCGTGTCTCATCTTTAGGTATCCGATCTATCACTAAATGGCTGATTTTCGTGCAGTAAGAACCAGCAAGACTCGCGTGCATAGGTTTTTTTGGTATTCGTTGTTTTTCCCCCCCTGAATATTTTAGTTCAAACTGCATCGTGGAAAACCATATTGGGAATTAAATACGACAGAGATTAATTACTGGTTCTAGGAAAACGAGCACAATTGCCTATTTTTTTTTCACAATTTGTCATTTTTTTAATCACATACATACATTCACAGAGAGACAGAATGGACTTTGTCTAAGTTGCGAGAACTTGTGATTAGACCCTTTTGTCATTTGTATATTTGTATTATTTTGATATGCATTGTGTATTTTTGTAAATATTTAGACAATAAACTAAACTAAAAGAGAGACAGAGAGATAGACAGACAGACAGACAGACAGACAGACAACGCAGCGGCATACCAGTCCAAGCCATGCAATACCGCAACGTCCAATACTATACCATGCCATCCCATCCCATGCCATCACCCAAAATGGAATCGGGGGCTTCCGTGACAGGGGGAAGGGTTGCAATCGCTAGCTCACCCAGTACCGAACTGTTGGGAGTTCGAGTCCCGGCCCGGTCACCTCTGATTGCTTTGAGTAAGGTCACTGGTTCTACCCGGAAGCCAATGTGCAATCTTTTTTCCCAAGCCTATGTGCACTCTGGGACTTCACCCACTTAAAATACTGTAAAAACTCCAAACCAACAGGAGTCACTTGACCACTGAGTACTGCATCATATAATATACGCCGTCTTTGATGACGTAAAATTTCGTTCTCAGTTTGATCAAATTGTTTAAATGCGTATGAATATCCCATGACATTAAGCAAATATACCGTGTGTACAGTAAAATCTTAATAATAAGATCACCTTTCAGACTGCTGTCAACTGGTCTTAATTATGAGGTGGTCTGATAATCAGGTTTCAATGAACAGGATATAGGGAAAAGGGGTCTTTATATTGAGGTGGCCTTTATATTGAGGTGGTCTTTATATTGAGGTGGCCTTTATATTGAGGTGGCCTTTATATTGAGGTGGCCTTTATATTGAGGTGGCCTTTATATTGAGGTGGCCTTTATAGTTAGGTGGTTCATGAGGTTTTACTGTATTCCATTTTAGAGTGTTTGGTTGAGCACATGACATATGTTATACTAGTAATTTGAATACAAAATCAAATTAGAGCACTGTAGTTGTGGTGGTCAATATGACACAAATTTAACAAAATGAAACATTACACAGACGTGGATGTAAGATACTTCTGGTTACATATCTGACCAAACTAATTTAGCAAGATGGAACAAAACAACGCAATTCTGTGTCCCCATGTGGAAGCCAGCCCCAAGTAGTCTAACCTTACAGACAGATGACACCTAATCGGGTGATCATATATGCAAATAAGGCACCATATGCAAATAAGGATGTGTTGTAACCATGGGAAACCAAACCAGCACCATAGACTCACAAGCAATTTGCATATCATCATTCGAGGCGCCCCTTTAAAATACAACTCCAGATAGCCATTTGTTTATGTCTGAAAATATTACGACAAAGTTTTGCGTGTTATCGCCTTTTATCAAGATGTGAATATATCCCAAAACTATGATGGATAGCAGATATTGTTCTTTTTCTCTTGCACAATTCAACATGCAAATAACAGTAAATACCCGGTACTTTTGTATAGCAAATATACATTCGATATATCTATATTCTCTGATAAAATATGTAAATTGCATTGCTAAACAGATTGATACAACCATTTAGGTAACAAAATTCGAGTATGTTTTAAAAGAAAATGTGCCAAGCCGCTTCGCGAAGTACTGTTTCTTGGCGTATTTTTGACTTGCGTTAAATAGAACAAAGACTGATAATAAACACAACATGATATGTTAAGGATTAAGTCCGATGTAAGTAAATTAGAGTTCACAAGCATACTTTTTAAGAAATTGTGTGGGCCACTTTCAGATAAAACTAACATGCGTGGGTTTCACACCCGGCCGCGAAATACCAAAGTCGCTAAAAATGACACTGGTATAGCTCCATCAGACATAAGGGTATTTATAGGACTAGTTGATACTGTGATTGGATGTGGTATCAAGCCACATGTATATGGCGTCGCGTGATTCTGCATTGTGGTAGCACTCTATCTCTGTCTCTAGCAGACATACATGTAGTCTCCAAATGACTGAAATACTGACGAAGCATTTATAAGATAAATATAATTCATTCAAAAAGAAAAAGAAAAAAATGTCTTCTAGATCTAAAAACACCGAAGTTGTTGGACCAAAATACTAATCTACCCGGATGCCTCCGTGCATTTGGGGTCTTCCTCCACCTGTAATTAGCTGGACGTTGCTATATGACTGAATACGGTGAACTCAAATAGTCGAGTCAAATGCTCAGGTAGTAAAGCCCCTGTCAAACTACACGCGTTTCCACTGCGTTTGCACGGCGTTGTTTAATTTTTCAGAGCTCCGTGAGACCTCAAGAAAAATCTGATATTTTTCGTAAAGATTGAGATGTCACGGAGTCCTCACAGCGACAAAGGAGTTACTACGGAGCTTCCATGGCGATCTATTGCGTTCATACGGAGTTTTAGTTGGCGATTGTCTGCTCTCGCACGGCACATCCACTTTTTGTACAGCGCTTTCACGGCGACCACACTGCGCTTTCACGGCGCTCACATACACAGATTAAGCGAGGTAGAGACGCAGTGACATCTCATAGAACGCCGTATAATCTCCGCGCAAACGTCACGGATAACCACAGCGTTCGCATGTTGACCGCCTCGCGAGCCCGCAAAGTTCATGTGGCGCTCTTATCAGAACGCCAAGCTACGGCGTTTGTTTTGTGCATGCTCAAAATGCGCTCCGTCACTCAGCGTTCTATCCCAGTGCGTCTGCTGGCGATGCCACTGCGTTGATGCAGCGATGCCTGTGCTGCGCGCACCTCGGCGTTTTGCATTTTTTTTTGGGGGGGGGGGCGAGGCCCTGGTGTGACAGGGGTATTTGTTGCGACAATAGACCTCGATTTAAACTGTTCAAAGTCCTTTACCCTACCTTTACACGACTGGGAATCGCGTGACTTATGTGATAATGCGTACTGACAATATGACGGACTGAAACCTTCGATGCAGACCCATTTTCATGTAATTTTACATCATTCAAATTTACGTATAAGATCTGTCGCAGCATGCTCGGAATGGAATATTGTTATCGGCTATAACTTATTTTTTAATTTTAATGCTAATAGATTGCTCAAACACTCAAAAATTCGACCGTCATTTTTCAAAACCTTGTAATATACCATTTTGGTAAACTTTGCAATATATCGTTTCGGTAAACTTTGTAATTTGAGGAAATCGGCTTTAAAGTTTTTACCCTTTTGAACTGTTGAATAAATTGCATCAAAACTTTAAAAGGACATTGAACGGTAAATCCTGCAAGCGTTTTGGAGATCGGACTTTGTAATATTCCAGCAAATAACAGGAAGCATACACAACAAAAACTATGACTGTAGGAGCAAGATCCTGGATAGGGAAATTCCAGCATAATCACAATTGTAATAGATGGGACCTATTTTTATTAAATGCTTTTCGGTGGATTACCTAGAAATAACAGTGGATTTTACCCTGATAATTTCACTGTTTTGAACCGTGACATTATCAGGAACGTGAACCCGACGCTACGTTATAAACTGATCGGAACGTCAGTTATGCTGGGTTTTTAGCAAAAGAAATGACGTCATGAAGAACATCACGCACGCGAGGTAATCCCGCCAATATTGATGTCTTTTGTGAATAACACAGCTAATTTCTGGACTTTAAAGCGAAAAATCGATGTATAATTTCATTTTTGAACATAAAAAGATGCTTCGCCACTCGTGAAAATATCACTTTTTAGGTTCACTAAGTGAAATTATTAATCGATCTAACATCAAAAACAAACAATCATCCTCTATATTATTAGGCGAAGAAGCTTATGCAATAAAATATGAAAACAATGTATTTGGAATTTAATTTAAAAATTTGGAAAATTTTAATATACCATTTCGGTAAAATTTGCAAAACTTTGCAATATATCATTTTGTAAACTTTGTAATATACCATTTCGGTAAAATTTTGCAATATATCGTTTTGTAAAACTTTGAAATATACCACTATTATTATCATTACTTTGCGAAACGTTTTCAGAATGCGCTGATGATATTTAATTCAAGTTTGAAAAATCAGTGTATCAATCAATCATTAAAACGAGTGCAATTCCATTCTTTAATCATATAAGATTTCTAGACATATGCATGTATCATTTTATATTCGCACGATTGATGAGTGAAACTAATCCCCAAACAATGCCTAAAAATTGTTCCTACTTGTTTTTCAGACTCCGTTTAATTACTTTGAACCCGATAATGTCAATTTTGGGTCAAAATATATATTCCGTTACGTTATGTCGGTATTTCATGAAATAGCATCCCGTGTATGAAATTTCTAGATTTTTAAGGTCAACAGATGAACCCATCCATCAAATGCACGTATAACAATGTATAATTCATTCGCCGTTGGATTATACTTCATGTACCCTCTATGTTTAATGTTCGTCATCAATATTTAATCCCGTTAAACATGGTTCATACCGATATGCTGATACGATTACAAAATTTCGCTTAAAAATGAAAATAAATGCCCTAAAAAAAAAAAAAAAAAAAAAGGATAAAAAAGAAGAAGTTTGATGAAAACAAGCCCTAGACAGTATTTATTATGACTAATTATCATGAAAATTTCCAGATATTCCCCTCTCCTCGGTGTCTGTACAGACATTGGTGATTCACCATAAGCTAATACATCCTCATTACCATGACGTTATATTGTTCCTATAGGTCACATAATCTAAAGTGTATCGCAAAGATTTGTCTGCGCGAGCATGGCCTGCAGCGCGCGCACACCGCGTGCAACAGGGATGCCCGCGTGAGATGGTGCCATGTAAGCTAAATTCTACATCACCAGAATGTCTCCCTCGTGCCCCAATCAGGAAACATTTGAAGGAAAAAAATATTAAAAACATGTTAAAGCTGTAATGTTCGGGCAAAAACGGCCCTTCAATGCCTTATCTCTGTTTAAATAGTAGATAAAAATGAAATTTAATTTTCTCTTGGTGCCATGTGACCTTTTTATTCTGGGCCATCACGATGCCATGCTTGTTATTTACAGGGTGATTACATTCCAATGTAATGGAAACAGGCAGAATTTGCCAGTTATTCTAAATGCGCATGTCTGAAAATGTCGACAATTCAGCCGCAACATACGGTCTTTCTCGGCGCTTAGGCGCATCCGAACATTTTAATTTGAAATTTCAGACAAACGAAAACATTTTTTCCATCAAATAAATTCTTTTCCCTCATCTTACTCACTTATATTTTCTCAAAGAAACCATAGAGTCTGAGAAAACTCGATAAATTGCATTAAATAAAGGTCGCACGCCCTCCGTAATGTAAACACGATTAAGATTTTTGACTTAGATTACAGGAGACATACGAATGCAATAACGGTTCGGAAAGACATTTGAACATCAGATGGGGTGACACTGAGGTTCCAGCGCATGATCCTGGGAGGAGATATTGTGTACACGACAGAAAAATAAAACAAACCGAGCAGTCGCCTTGATGGTTTGATTGCCCGCAAGAGAGAATAACACAAACGAAGCTTCGTTTTTCATCTACTCTGCTAAGACATCTCTGCGTCTCGGATGCATGCTTTTATATGGGGGACTATCACAAAATAAAGGTCTTTAAGAATCGGTGGCAAATAATGTAAGTATGCCTATGGGAATTGCACGCAGTGTCATTTCTCGAGAGGTTTTTTGGTAATTTTATTTTTTTTATTTATTTTATTTTCGTTTTGACTTGACTTGATTTGACTCTTTGAGTTTACCGTCGCCTCGACAGTATAACAGTCATATAACGACGTCCAGCTAATTACAGGTGGAGGTAGACCCCGAATGCACGGAGGCATCCGGGTAGAACCACCGACCTACCGCAAGCCAGCTGGAAGGCTTTCCTCACATGAAAATCCGAATGACCAATGTCGGGATTCGAACCCACGCGGTGAAGGTAAGTGAGTGTTAAAGTCAGCGACTTAAACCCTCTCGGCCACGGAGCCCCCAATTTTTTTGGAAGCTTTCTGTACCCGAATAAAAGTATTTAATACATGTACAAGTTAATTGTCTTTTTTTCTTGACATATAAAATATTATCTTATTTTTGCGATCGATTTTTTTTTTGTTAATTTGATCATGAAAAAAAATCAATACATAAATTTTAAATCCAGTGATACTAGAAAAAATGGTCATAACTTAAAATACGAATTGCAGGCCATATGTTAATGATATTGATTACCATAGTACATTTACACCGACACGAGTGGTCACAGCGTCTGTCCCCGGATCACCAAAGTCGATAAATAGAACATGATTATGTATATACAATCACTCTTCAAACCAATCCCCACCACTTGAGTTGTGGACAACGAATCAAGTTTCAGCTTTATTGTTGTTGTTGTTGTTGTTGTTGTTACTTCCTTGAATCTTCCTATTGTATTAATGCCATACTAAGGCTTGTTTATTTACCCGACCAACTCTGATTGAGGTTGACATATTCATTTATCATTTCCCCGAACACATAATATTCATGATATCGTGTTTTCTGTATCATTGTCTTATCCGTACATGTACTATTCCCGTCATTATTCTATTACTAATGATAAACTTATGGGTTTTGTTGGAGGTATTATTGTTGTTTTGTTTCATGTGTGTGTGTGTGTGTGTGTGTGTGTGTGTGTGTGTGTTGCAAAAGCTTAATGCTCAAAGGATTAGCTGATTGATTTATTGTTTGTTTGTTTCTATTTAAAAAAGGGCCTCCGTGGCCGAGAGGGTAAAGTCGCTGACTTTAACACTCACTCAGCTCCTCACCGCGTGAGTTCGAATCCCGGCAGGGTCATTCGGATTTTCATGTGAGGAAGCCTCCGTGTCTCCGGGTGCATTCCCCGGGGTCTTCCTCCACCTGTAATAAGCTGGACGTCGCTATATGACTGAAATACTGTCGAGGCGACGGTAAACTCAAATAGTCAGTCAGTCAGTCTATTTAAAAAAAAAATCATTTATTTAACATCGATTACTAAACAAGTTATCACAACTTATATTGATCACTCCCGATGGCTCTGATGGTGGCATATGTGGTCATTATTGTGGGAGGAAACCGGAGAGCCCGGAGAAAATCCACATGTCTGGATGGGAAACCACTATACCCTCACACGTACGTGACCAGGAATTGAAACTAAACGAACTAAAATGATCTCAAATGTATATAATACATTCTTATTACGTCCAAACCTTTCTTAATTCATAACGATTGGATAGAAGGCGATATTTATATGTTGTTGTTCTCGTGGTCCTTGCTTTCCGAAGACATCTGAGGACCCCGAGTAAACATAAGAGAGAACTTGTCCGACCGTGTGGCCAAATACCTTTTGCTACTATGCCACTATGCTAACCCAACACTTAAATGCTTTCACTCTTTGTGTACTAATGATACCATGATAGAGGTGCTTTTTAAGTGTTATATAGAAATTTGTGTAGTTATATTGTATAATACGTTTTCTGCGATGTTAGCTGCGTATGTATTATTGAAAAATAAACTTATATTTATATATATTTCTTATGATACTATAAGTACTTTCATCCTCTTGTTTTCGGAAACCCTTGGCCTGGCCTCTGCAAAGTCTCCCCGAGAGATTGCGAGATTATGAGCAGCTTCACTTAAGTCGCCAGTATGTTCCCAGTTTTAGAATCTGCCATATCTCAACGATAATTGGTAGAGAGCCATCGGACGGCAGTATCAGAGTCTTTCTCACCCTCCTCTTGGGCATCGCGTCTTTCGAGGGCTAGCGCCATTCATGCGCTCCTCGTAACGTTTTCCCCAACACTTGCTATCTGGAATACAGTCACATGGTCTCTCGGATACTTAAACCATATCTCTACCCTGTCTCTGAGGAAGATACAAACATACCTTCCGGCCGGGTTATCGGCTGGGTGTCCCCATGATACTTTTCATCAATAAACAAACCAGCGTCATTACATAAACGAAAAAAATAAAGAAACGCCGAATAGCCAATGACTTGGCTGGATGCCAAGACTGTACGAGACTTTAAAGAAAACTGTCGGCATTTTTAAGTAACCAGAGCGGTTATGATATTTCTACTGTATAATTTAAAACAGGAAAAATATTGTGTTTCCAGTATGGTTTATTTGTAAATTGAATGAGACCACCGAGTGGAAACAGAAGGCAAATCAAATGGAAATGTTTGGTCTTGTCTATCAACGACTTTCTGACTGGGCACAGTATCTGAAAAACGATGCCAGGTTTAATGGTTATTCCCTATCTCATGCGATCTGAGTCTCCAAGAATATATGATAGAGGAGTAGCAAGGGCCTTAACTTCAAAACTTCAACATTCAAAAGGAATAATAATGTGTTTTTAAGAGATGCTGTACTAGCACATACGACACCAATAATACAGAGGTAAAACGATATCGCAATATATTGCATATGATTTGAAGATATTGCGATATATCTCAATTGTTTAATGATTTGCGATAAACTGCAATTACATGGATATTCCAGTTGCTTAATTATTGCGATATTTCGCGATTGCACTGGACGATATAAAGATACATTTGCAATTGTGAGGACGATATTGCGATGTATTACAATGGTGTGGGCGATCTTGCGATATAATGATTAGCATATGCCTGAACAATATCGCGATATTTTGCAATTGTTTTGATGATATTGAGATATTGTCCACGATATACTGCCAAAGTCTTTACGACATATTATTCCCCGACTGAAAAAAATCAAATTTGCAAATACATGTAAGTACATATTTTATGAAATGAATTCAATCAATTGATAAATAACAAAGTTGCTTTACTTTTCTGCATATAATATTTTATGTATAAAAACTGGCAAGCTGAAACTTTCACTTGTATGAACGAACATTCAGGTAAGGGAAAAAAAATGTTCAGTTTCTTTTTCAACCCTTATTAAGGCCAACATATATTTTATTTGAAGAAATATATTGCGATACGATATCGCGGGACTTGGTAGCGGTATATTTCGGTATACATTAGATATATTACATTGGGTAATTCATTGGATTTGAGGTCGTGAGGCTTAAAGGTTCGAGTTCCTGCGGGGACCTGTCTGTAGCCGGTCGGTGAGCCGTTAGCTAGGTAAATAATCAGGACTGCCAGGTGCCTGGCACAGCACATTGTGGGTCGGGAGAGAGTACAGATGCTCTTAAATGGTGTCCAATTAACACCAATTAATTTGAACCGTACACAAAATAGTCACACAATACAAATTTTACTCTTGACACGGTGGAGTCAAAGTTTCAAAAATGTGCTTTTAAAGTAATCCATCTATCATTTAATTATAATCATGGTCCTTCCGATGCTTAAAGATTTCATTGCAGATGTAAGCATCCATTGACTTGGAATTATAGACTCTTTTGCTCAAATTCTATGAAGGCTTGCATTAATTTAAAACTTGCCATGGTCACTCGATAGTTAATGGTGGATGGAATACCTTAATTATGGTTAACGTGCTAACGACAGTATTTGGATATTGTATGCACACGAAAGAGATAGAGTTCCGCACACTATGGATTTACATCGTAGACAAGTGGCATGAAATCACACCCAGTCAAATTATCCTGAAGCCGGCAAAACCAGTCATGAGGTTAGCCTAAAGTTATAAGAGCTAAGCAGTGATGATTCATACTAACATTATTTAACGACTTTGGTATCTTGAGTCCGATAATTATGATTTTTAGACTAGACTCTTTATCATGAAATTTCTCTTTATTTTGGGTTTCTCCATCCTAATGTATTGCAGGACTTCGAATAGGATTAAATATTTAGTACAAACAGTTTTAATATATATATATATATATATATATATATATATATATATATATATATATATATATAGAACACTTATGATTGATGATTGCAAACCTATTCCAAACGAAACCGTTGTACGGACACACCGCAGAATGGAGGTAAAATCCTATGATGTAATACACTAATCGGACATATATACCAGTAATCATTAAACCACAACAATGAACACGCTATCTTCATATGACATACGTTCACACGCGCACACATTCATTTTCATACACGCACATCATCCAGATAATCCCGCATAATCTTAAACATGAGCTTTTAGCATAAACCAGTATCATTGTTTAAATAACTTTAGACGTAAAAAGAACTCGAAAACCGATTTGCAAAACCATTTATTCTAAGACCCCGATTTCACACTAAATACATGTTCTTCCACTGGATACTGCACATTGAGTCTTTTCCTCAGCGCTCTAATGTGTATTGTGGGGGGGTCGGGGGGGGGATGAAACGCATCAAGTGATGGCTCTAGATGTATCTGTAGGATTTTGGGGAAAACTAAAAAAAAAAAAAACTCGTTCATTTTCATCAAGAAATAACATGTTTCTTATTTAACACGTTTTACGCCCTCTATCTACCTGATAATTAGTATGCTCCCCGGGGGACATGACAGAGGTATATGTACGTGCGGTGTGTGCGCATGTATACCAAAGACCTATAATCTAACAGAGATCCGCAACTCTGTTAGTCAAGAGAAGCTCTCGTTTATTTACGTGTACGATCATGTGACTGCGAGATAAAGTGAGATGTGTAAAATTTCTCATACCAATTACTAATATACTGAGTTTTCTCTTCAATTTATTGCAAATTAAACCAAAAAGGTATGTCCCCCATTAAAGCGTCTGTCTGTTAAGCGTCTGCAAGATTTTAAGCGTCTCAGCGAGATCTCGTTCAAATCTCATTCACCTTCTGTTGTTGTTTTTTTTTTGGGGGGTTTTTGGTCAAAAAAAAACAGTCAATCAAACTTCGGACAATTTCATTATCTCTATTGAATATGCCTCTGCGTATACATACAGAGTACACACTCAGATCAACAAAATCAGCAAGAACATCGGGCCGGGCATAAAAGCATATGAAGATCACAGAGTCTGGACTGAATATTCTAAATCATCTGAAGACAATTTTCTGAATCATTAATATGAATTTCGCATATCTAATTATCCCATTTTCCCCTATACTGTTTTGTATGCCATCTTTTCTAGAATGTCTGTTAGATCTTAAATGTTTCTTTGATTTGAAATTACGTTTGAAAATGTTCGTATTAAATTCAGATTTTCTCACTGAAAGTAATGGCGATGTATGGGGAAACTAATAAAGAAAGTCATGTTAAAATCTTGTAAATCACTTAGATATTTCATGAATGCACGAATTTTGTTATGAAATTTGATTTCGCTGATAAGGAAAAAGGTTATTATTATTCATTGATCATTCACGTTAATTTCATCATTTAAATTACAGAAACACAGACTAACAGTTACTTCTGCTTTTAAATTCACAGACAATCAAAGTCACAACATGTATATTAATAAGATATTAATATCTCTGGCTATAGCATGATTTGCGATCTATAAACACTGTGTGTTGATACTAAAAATATCATGTACTCAACAGATTCATTAAAAATCAGCAAGAGCTCGTTTGTAAATTCAGAAAAGTCATTGTATTGGAGATCACTTCCGGTTATATCTTTAGTCCGGTTCCACATCGATTATCATGACCAAATGATGAAAATTAACTACAAAAAGTAAGCAGACTTCGGAAACCCGACTAGGATTGATTCGTCCATTAATAATCCCCGAACGTCTTTGACTTGAAGTCCAATTACACTGAATTCACTGAAATTGGTCATTCATAAACTGAAACTAATTTCAGCTTATCAGAGAAAGGCAGCTAGCTATGTCTTAGTTCGTTTAAAAGTTTTTTGTCCACTTTCCTCCTGTATTAAAACTTGACAATGCACCCACAGCGTTGTCCCTTGCAAGTCCTTGATAACTTTAAACGATTAAGAAAACTGCATTCACTTAATATGTGCCATACTTATTGATACCTACAAGAAAAAGATACCGCTGTTAAAGATTAGTTTTCTGCAAGATCTTATACTTGTTATGAGATTGTTGCCAATAATTGGCGCATAAATGGGTGTAAAACACTTGAAAAGATATTTTCTAAAGATTGAAAATGTGCACAATCATTTACGCTATAGATGATGACAATAGAATTGTTGCATTATAAAACAAGATTATTCCTTCACCTTCTGAGGCTTGACGGAAAATGTCTGACAAAGTGTGACAGGCAGACAGAAAAGGGGAACAGCTCAAAATATATTGGTGCCAGAGTTATGGACCTTGTGCATGACAGTTCCTCTTGTCAAGCTCTGTCCATCCATAAGAATTCATTTCAAATGCATGAGTAGAGCAAGAGATTTTGCAGAAAAAAAGAAACATGACGGAAAACGTGTGAAATTTTTATAATTTACTTTTTTGTCAACGTTGTTCTGTCAGTATGTGTATAATTTTGAACCGCCTTTGTTCTGTCCAGTATGTGCTTAAATTTGAACTGCCTTTGTTCTCTTAGTATGTGCTTAAAATTGAACCGCCTTTGTTCTGTTAGTATGTGCTTAAATTTGAACCTCCTTTGTTCTGTTAGTATGTGCTTAAATTTGAACCGCCTTTGTACTGTCAATATATGCATATAAGTTAGAACCGCCTTTGTTCCGTCAGTATATGCATAAGT
>CM037781.1:33841933-33891933 GCA_021229015.1 Solen grandis | reverse complement strand
TAGAACCGCCTTTGTTCTGTCAGTATGTGCTTAACTTAAGTTGGGACAGCAGAGTTTGTTCCAGTAGGTGTTGTAAGTTGCCGTATATTGGACCGACTCTTATTCAATTAATACGCCTTATGTTTGAACAAATACCAATGTTTTATAACGGTGCCTGTTAGTTTGAACAACGGGCTCCATCAAAATGCATGAACGTTTAGTCAATCGTGTATTGTTGTTTATAAATGCCTGTAAGTCGAAACACCATTATTTATTATATTAATGTGTACAGTCTCTGCAGATTTATTATTTCATTTTCGGTGGCGATCTAAGTAATTTATTTCCATGTTATTTGAGATATGTGTGTCCTTTTTATATTTAAATAGAAACAATTGTTTGGGATAAAAGATAACGATTAATTGTTTCGTATTGTTTACTGTTCATAAGAATAAATATGATAAACAAAAATACATAAAACTTTAAAATAACATATTTCAGTGAACCAAAAGATAGGAAACAAATCACACATACATACATGGCAGTGGATCCGGAGGTTGTAGGATCGAACCCCGCTGAGAGACGAGGACTTTTCATAGCTTTTCTAGTGCAAAGTACTGGTCCGATCCAGGAAAATCGTTGAAAGGGACTAGTAAAAGTTGCAAGAACTTGTATTCCCATCAACGTAAAAATAAATAAGCTTAAAGTAATGTATAGAGTACTGCTTTAATTTATTTCATTATATTTTCGTGATGTATATATTCTCCATGATATATTTGTACATGAAATTGTATATGACTTTACTGAGGTTATTTTCAGTTCTTACAAAAGTACGGATAAAAAATATAATTTCGACGCCACAAGCGAACAACTCCTTAGAATTCAAACCTGTGACACAGGTACCCAAAATGAAAAGGAATAGAAGATATGTGTGTGTGTGTGTGTTTCATAAATAAAATTAAAAAAAAAAAAAACCTAGTAAATACTAAGTAAGCTTAAGTCATGTCTTCTAATATATCGCCAGTATACAAGGAGGGTGTGTTGGGAGAATTTAGTGGCCTTTACTACAGGCAATGTCGGGCTAATCAATGGAGGAGGGCATTTGTAAACAGCGCCCTTTCATAAAATAGATACGCTCACATACATTTCATTTCCTATTTCAAAACACGACATTTTTTATCTGACTCGATAACTTTGTCGCCGAAGCGAGAATTTACATATAATTAAGGCACATGCCTTACAATCTTAGCGCCGATAGATTGGGCAAGGTTTACATTAGATAAGGCATGGACCGGCAAGACTCCCTTGGTCAAACATAGCAGACTCGAGTGAATTGTATTGCCAGTCAGGAGAATTATCCAAACGTCTGTTTGTTTATGCTTAAAAACGTATTTACACTTAGGAGTCTAGATTGTTCAGAATGACTTCTATATTGTGTGAAACAATCAGTGTGCAGTTTGTTTATACAGCGGTCTAATTTACAGCTATTTAAGTATTTTTAATATTACACTGCATGGGTGTATCAGAGCATTTCCGGCGGTGCCAATGTAGATTTGATTATGTCAAGTTGAAGTGGAAATTAGCTCGCGATAGACTTGGTCTGAGGCTGGGTATATAAATGATAGTTTGATACACGTGAGAAAATGAAATGTTTGTTTGTTTGTTTGTTGGGTTTAACGTCCCACCGACAGTATTTCAGTCATTTGGAGACGATGTCTTCTTGAGACAGATATAGTGCTGTCACACTGTAGTATCACGCCGTAGACATGTAGCATGATACCACACCCAGTCACATTATCCTGACACCAGTCCAACCAGTCCTACAACTACCCTTATATGCTGAACGCCAAGCAAGGGAGCTATAACAGTACCATTTTTCACGACTTTGGTATGTCGCGGCCGGGGATCGAATCCACGACCTCCCGCACCCGAGGCGGACAGAAAATGAAATATGGCTATAGAAACAAATAATTGTTTAAGTTAGTAAGGAAGTAAGTTAGTTATTGAATCGGTGTATGAGGGAATGAGTGATAGCATGGATGAATGAATGGTACAATATACTGCATCATGATGTGACATTATAAGAGCGAAATGCATAAATTTGTTCATCAGTTTATTGCATGTGAAAACTTTTTCCTGTGTGATACAAATACTGTAATGTTTAAGGATGCGCAAGAACACCCGACCGCTCACCACACCGACACACACGTGTACAATAAGAGGACTTCATAAGATACTTATTACAAGAGACCAAAGTGGTGTTCGTCGGACACGGCGCCTGCTGTCTGAGTCCAAATGATGTTAAGTGGTGGACAAGACAAGAGTGAAAGTGCGTGTAAGTAGCTGACCGCATCACGCCGCCTGTGTGTCTTCTTCCGCTTACGTTACAGCGCCGAAGAAAAATAGTTTCCTTGTTTGCCGCATGTTTTAATTTCCCTAACATGATTAAAGTAATCCGACATGTGTCGACCTCATTGACCCTAGTTATGAAAAATGGGAAAGTTAAATTGACAGATAGAAATACAAACTATCCATTATATGTATGTTAAGTCCCAGTAAAGTCAATCTTCTCGAAAATAAGTTCCGTCGCTCTGATAAAAGAAACCCATATGACCATACCGTATTTGACTCGTCATCATCATCATCATCATCATCATCATCATCATCATTTTTACGATAATGTTACGATTTTCGACAGCAACATCATTATAATCATACCTTTATTTTATGATTTTATGATTTTCGACAGCTGAATAGATTTGCCACAATATAATACATAAATTACTTAACCGTGTAAGAAATACTGAGAAAACGGTGTAAATACCCCATATTTATGATGCCATATAGCATTAAGAATAACAAGATGCATGTTGTATAATTAAGGAGTGTACTTTGTATGTTAAAGTATGATATAACGCTTAAATTATTGAACAGATTATTGAACATGTTTATAGTTACTCTGTTAACATTATGATAGTTAAACACATATACATTGTATTTAGAAATCTACAGAGAGCAAAAAAATATTGCATACACACTTGTATGATTTATGAAGCTGTATCCAGCGCATTTTGTGTTTATATTTATGTATTTACCAAAATAAACTTTTCAGAAAAACTTTTGGGATAAGTTGATTATAGTTGTCATTTTCTTAGCATCGTTTTCATGTTCAACATTTCTGTTTCTACGAAATGTGTAGTATGTATGATCAAGATATCTGTTACAAAAGACATTATATGTATAATAACGTAGCCAGATTTTGTTGCATTTTTATATTGTGGGTTCGAATGCTTTCGAGGACGAACGGCTTTCATTGACCCGCCATGCGAATCCAAGGATAAGTAAAAGTTGTGAGAAATTGTTTCCCTTTCAATGTAATTAATTATTGGGTCTTGAACTGATCCTACACGGAAATATTGGGGGCCAGTAAAGTATATTGGGGTGAGGCACTAGCCGACTTTGAGACTTGCTTATGCTTTGGTACTTTGTTGGGGGTCTTACAAATATTTAAAAATAAATAAATAAATAAAAACAACTTTAAATATATACACTCATTACCTGGAAAGAAAAAAATGTTTCTTTTGTTCTTGCTACTACATTTATATACATGTATCAATTTTTAACATTTATTTTTACAAAATGAATGCAATTTTATATATATACTCTCTCTTTTTAAAAGCTTGAATATATTCATAGCCGATACGTATCACGATATGCTCCAGGAAAATCACGATACATTCTTGCGATACCCATTCCTACTTAAAATATATGGGGTCAACAGCGATTCGACGTATGAAAACGCAAGAAACTTGTGGGAGGTGAAACAAAAAATATATTATTTATCATATAACCCCCCCCCCCCCTTACACACACACACACACACAAACACACACCAAATATCCTCAAACACATGCTTACACATGATTGGCATACTGCTGTTTCTTAAAGTCATATTCAGTTACATTTCGAACAATATTCAAATATGATATGATGTTAAAGTAGAATTCCAATTTTGTGTAAAAACTGTAACCTGCAACAAGTTGGACCCTGCACTTAATGGCCTGTTCAGGGCGTCGACACATCGCTCGTCTGCATTGTGAATATAAGTAGATTTAATTGATATAATGAAGGGCGCTTTGTAAATAATGGCGAAGTCTCTTAATTGTTCTATAATAAGAGGCCTCTGACTTTCAAGTTTAACCAACTGTTATGAGAGCGACTGGGAAAAAATCGTTGTTCAAAATACCACGTCAGCATTTGAGCGATTCCCCGAAATGCATGTATTAGATGGCCGTGAGATATTGGTGTGTTTCCCATTTGTCCTGAATGTATAACAAAATACAGTTATACAGTTTATCAATTCCCGCCGACGATCACTTGCTCACGACGGCTGTTGTCCAGTTTGCCGATATCCTAATTCGAAATATTAAAGTAAATATTATTTTCTATACTATTTTTATCTACATGATTTTTTCTGTCTGTATCTGTTTTTTTATAGACTTAATTTTTTAACTTTTATCTTCTATCTCAATTTCATTTTTTTTTCTTTTCAAATCACCTGTATGCATGTCATATATAAATAAGTCAGGGAAAAAATGAGTGAAGAAACAACAACAAACCCTTCAACAAATGCTCTTCCGTTCGACAAACAGACAAACATAAACACACACTCTTCAAGCAACTGTTTGCTCGGGGTCTCCTCTGTTTGCTCTTACAATATTGTAGCTCAGATTCTACACAGACAGCAGGACAGAGAACCCACATTGTTTCATAAACCATTTTGAGTTCAGAAAATTAATATTTTTCGATTCATAATTTTGTAAATTCAATATTCAGAAGGTAAAGGGTTTGATTCGGAAATGTTAACTTCCAAAAAAAAAGGTCGATATTTATTTGATGTCAAAATCACAAGGCATTCAAAAGGACACCACATCAGTCGTGCAATACAGCTTAAACTTTCTGTCTCTTTGACTGGAGTTTGGTGACTTTTTCTTTCATCGATATTTTCATTTCATTGCTTTATTTGAACTGTGTTTCAACTCATTCCACATTCTAACTGTAATATTTGAAATAAAATATAAAGGATATTCAATTTGGTGTTTCATAAAATAATTCGCTTTCTTGGTTATCTCTATATACATAAACTAAAAGTGTTATTAGTCGAAACAGATTTTATACGTGTTTATGTACTTGCACAGGAATATCAAGAAATACAACACTGATGTAATCAGGTTAAAACCATACAATGCTTATCAAAAAAGTGTTATTTAAGAGGGAGTTAAGATAAGAAATAAAAAAAAAAAATAAAAAAAAAGAAAAAAAGATTAAGTAATGATGTTACAGGGAAACAACTCTGGGACATCAATCAGTTATAATAACAGTGTTGTCCCCCATTGCCATGTTGGTTCTAGAAATAACCGGTCCCAGTGACAGTGTGGTGAGAGCGTACGCTCAATAAGTGGGAGGTCTTTGGTTCGATCCCTGATCACAACATAGAAGTATTAATCAAATGGTATTAATGTATATGTACCCAGCAGTTTATAGTAGTTCCGGACTGGTCGGTCAAATGACAAGACAATACCACTTAACCTATTGAGGGCGCAATATGTCAACACCGGTCTGAATGACCTGCAATGTGTCAACACCGGTCTGAATGACCTGCAGTGTGTCAACACCGGTCTGAATGACCTGCAATGTGTCAACACCGGTCTGAGCTAGTGACGTCACAGTCTCTATTTATAGAATGATCCGGGCACAGTGAGGCAGCAGTACATCACCACGTGATGAAATACTGTTCATATTATGTTGAAACAAAGCTAACAAACATTGGTTAAATAATTTCAACGAAAGAGAATGTATATAAGCTTTAATTATACCGAAAATGCCGGGTGCTTAATAAATCTATAAGCACTTTTTGTCCGCCGTTAAAACTTGTATTTATCTATATGAATTTCAAATGATACAAATCTAATTATTTTCATATAATAAAATAAAGTTCACATTTACGCCAGGCATCTGTCCGATGACTGGAGCAGACCAACACTTTCTTTGTTTTCGATCCCCATTTGTTGGGGGAGGGGTTCAAGGCTTTTCCCAGGCACAAAGTACTGGCCTAACATAGACACCGTCGAGAAAGATGATTAGAGTTGTAAGAAGAAAAAGTTAACTTTCAGATGTTTATAAATCAGAAATGTAACTTTTTTTCCCCCCAGAAGTCCCCACCTCTCTCTCTGTTCAACTATCTTTCTTCTTATTCTATTGAGTCGTATTGGCAATATACAATGTATATATACATTTATATTGTTTACTTTTTAGCCACTTTTGATCTATTTACGGTTAATGACGCAAGATAAGACCAAACGAATCTTTGAAGGATTTTCATTGGAAGAAAATGCCTATCCGTAAGGAAAAAAGTTAAGCACAATTGTTTGTTGAGATGATAACTAGCGTAATTACATGTTTAGTATTCACGAAATTTCAATAAATATTCCGACTGAATTAGTGTGAATTTATTTGTTAATTTTATATTTGTTTATATATTTAACACTTTATTGGTGTAAATTTCGGGCATGCATCTGCAAACTCGAAAAGTATACTGTATAGACCGTTTCCACGTACGACTGGCAGACGCTTCATTTCATTAATGTTTTGACTTTAAATCCAGTATCGGGAGACATTTTATTCAAATAATTCATATAATATACCGGTTGAGGTCCTGCCAGTATGAAATGCATCACAGATAGTATCATACTAATTCGTATCTCATATATAACAGTCCTACATTATTCATTACTTAATTCCCATCAACGCCGGGTATATCGTTTAAATGATATTTCTTTTTTGATTTTCATGTAGGCTACATAGTTCGTTGTATCCAGAATAGATGCTGGAGATGTGTGTGTGTGTGTGTGTGTCCATGCTGGAAACAAATACCAGTAACCTATAATCCCTTATATTCAGCGAAGGGGTTGGATTCATGTTAAATCAAGGGTTGGCCTAAAATACGCAATGGAAATTTTACGACGGAATGGAAATTTTTTGACGGAATGGGATTTTTTTTCTCCTGAAAATGTGATTTAAATCATACAAAACTAGTTTGAAACCATCAATTAGTGTACTATCTTCAATATTTATATAAATATTTTAATGATGATATGTGAAACAACCTAATATTATTACAGTTTAGTTTATACGCATACGGCGCAGTGGACGGAATGGAAATTTTTTGACGGAATGGGATTTTTTTTTTACTGAAAATGTGATTTAAATCATACAAAACTAAATTGAAACCATCAATTAGTGTTCTATCTTCAATATATATAAATATTTTAATGATGATATGTGAAACAACCTAATATATTATTACAGTTTAGTTTATACGCATACGGCGCAGTGGATGGAATGGAAATTATTTGACGGAATGGGATTTTTTTTACTGAAAATGTGATTTAAATCATACAAAACTAAATTGAAACCACAATTAGTGTACTATCTTCAATATATAAAATATTTTAATGATGATATGCGAAACAACCTAATATTATTACATTTCCGTTTATACTCATACGACGCATTGGAAATTTAACGGAGCAATGGAAATTCTGTTTAGAGGGAAATATCATTAAAGTCATAAAAATACCTTTAAACTAACGAATATTGCTTTATGGTGTATCAATTATAAAAAAAATATTATTAATGTGTTGATTAGACTTAAATTTAGCGCTAGTGCAATGAACCATGGAAGTTTTACGGCGCAAAAGACGGAATGGAATTTTTTTTGGACGCAGTGGGATTTTTTTAACTGTGAAATAGTTTTAAACCATCAACAAATGTACTATCTTTTAAACCAATGAATATTTTGATTTTGACTTTAAAGGACGAAATATGAACGATGTTGGAGTCTTCATGACGGATCTCAATCCATTTGATGACATTACTTCGTTCGGACGTGTCCTTCCTCTATCCAATTTGAATCGCTGTATCCGTCTCTGCTGTTGTTCCGTACAAAGTGCCGACCAGGAATCTATTTTTACCAGCTTTCTTAAGCCTTTCAAGTCCCATGAGATAATCAAATGACCCATCATCATTACTCCTACATCTAACACACACAAATGGTAGATCTTCCTTAGATCGCCAAAACTCACGGGTTGAGCGATCAATGCCCTGACAATTGTAGTGACTCCATGAGTTGCAAGACTCAAGACATAAATAAAAAAAAATAAAAAAAAAATCACTCAATTAGACATACATACAGACGGACAGACAGACAATATACGTCATACATATATGTCATATTATTATAACTGAAATTTTAAATGTTTTTCTGTTTAAAATTTAACAGAAGCAAATTTATTGTGCATGCATATTTATATGACTGTCAATAAAATATTGTTCTGTTCTGTTATCTATGATCTTATCTCAATCGCACCTTCTCAGTTGATACCAAGCAATTAATGGCACGCGCAATTGAATGTTATATACACACACTCGCTCGCGCATGTTAGAGTGATTCAATCAACACATAATATGTGTGACAGGTATAATGAATGTCACAGCCGAATTTACTTATTGTAATGACATATTAGATTTACTCAGTCTAAATGATACAAGCCAAATTCCCTTTTCAGCTTGGTCAGTTATTGAAAAATTGATACTACGATAAATTGCAGATTTTTGGTGTACCGGGAATGTCGATCAAAAGGAAAAACCAATTGATTCTATTATAATTATAAATTAGTGCTAAATTTAAGTCTAATCAAGAAATTCGTAACAATAATTTTTCATAATTTATACATCATAAAGCAATATTCGTTGGTTTAAAGATAGTTTTATGACTTTAATGATATTTCCTTCTAAACAGAATTTCCATTGCTCCGTTTTCCAATGCGTCGTATGCGTATAAACTGAAATAAAATAATTTTATGTTGTTTCGCATATCATCATCAAAATATTAATTAATAATGAAGATAGTACACTAATTGATGGTTTAAAACGAGTTTTGTATGATTTAAATCACATTTTGAGTTAAAAAAATTCCATTCCGTCAACAAAATTTCCATTCCGTCCATTGCACCGTATGCATATAAACTAAACTGTATAATAATATAAAGTTGTTTCACATATCATCATCAAAATATTTACATATATTAAAGAAAGTACACAAATTGACGGTTTCAAACTAGTTTTGTATGATTTAAATCACATTTTCAGTAAAAAAAAAAATACCATTCCGTCAAAGAATTTCCATTCCGTCCACTGCGCCGTATGCGTATAAACTAAACTGTAATAATATTAGGTTGTTTCACATATCATCATTAAAATATTTATATTTATTGAAGAAAATACACTAATTGATGATTTAAAACTAGTTTTGAATGATTTAAATTACATTTTGAGTAAAAAAAATCCCATTCCGTCAAAAATATTTCCATTCCGTCCATTCCGTCGTAAAATTTCCATTGCGTATTTTAGGCCTACCGTTAAATCAAATCTCACGACACCGAATGGAATTGTGAAGAAAGAAGTGCGAGGTATATTCGACATATTATTTGAGCATAACCTGAGTAATTTCGTTCAATTTTGTAACTTCTTACAGAAATAAGATTAAAACACTCAAATATGTTACAATGTATCAATGAACTTGTGCGATATAATGCGAAATCTCCGCAGCAAGCGATCGAATTCTAACATATTAAAAAACATGGAAATTCGGATGATACCAACAATTCGGATAATTTAAATTGTTGAGTCAAGGCGATGCAGTGGAGTATGAAACGAGACTATTGTAACCAAGCAAAATCCTACTGCCTGGTCACGAATCGAACTCAAGACCTCATGTTTTTTGCAAATCGTACAATAAATCGTGACGCTACAAAAACTAGGCTGTAGCTGCAGTGCATGTGCTTACAAGTGCCATTTTATATCTCTGCTACATACAATACTTTCTTTTAAGAATCTGCAGGGGTTTCAATAAGCCCAAAATCAGGATTTTCAAAAATTCCATGTCTGATTTATAGGAATATTTCTTAAAAATTTGCAGATAATGTAGTGCATGTTTAATGCGCAAAATCTTGTAGAAAAAAACAACAACAAAAAACATTCTCTTAAAAATCCTTCTAGTTAAAAGTTGGCCCATCTGTCCATAACTTGTTACTTAGGTCATGAGGTTGAATGTAAATGCTACTAAAAGGTGGTGGGGTGGATATGGATATATTAAATGACAGAATTTGATGATCTCTTAGTGACATTTATAAATATCAATAATATTCTTTATTATCCATTTAATTTTACCATAATGTTGTGTTTTCTGTGCATTTTTCCTTCAAAGATCTATTGTTAACATTTTTTGATGAATGGTTACCTTGTTTTGTTAAAAAAAATATATTAATAACCATAATCTACTCATAAATGATCATAAATTCCTGCCTGAAAAAAAATATGGGGAGTGAGTTATAGTGATAAATATAATTGTTTCGTAGAATAATTTTTAAAAAAATTATGCAAATTCTGTATTGTTTCAAATTCTTTTTATCAAAAATGAAAGTAATCTGCAAAAACTGATGACAGTTACAAGCACAGTCTGCTTCTGATTGATTTTTGCTCACCTGAGCAAAGCTCAGGGTGAGCTATTGTGATCCTGTGAGTGTCTGTCGTCCATCATCAATAATTTAGTGTTTACACTCTATCACCTTCATTTCTTAAGCAATCATCTTCAAACTTTAAGACAATGTTTATGACCATAATGTCTCGACTGAGTTTGAATATGGCTGAGATCGGTCAATTAAGTCAGGAGTTATGCCGCTTTTATAAAAAATGTTAGATTTGACTTTGTTTACACTCTAGCATCTTCATCTTTTAGATTTGACTTTGTTTACACTCTAGCATCTTCATCTTATGAGCAATCATCTTCAAACTTTATGGCAATGTTTATGACCATAATGTTTTGACTGAGTTTGAATATGGCTGAGATTGGTCAATTAGGTCAGGAGTTATGCCTCTTTTAATGTATCAAAATGCCGGATTTCACATTGTTTACATTTATCATCTTCGCCTTTTAAGGAACCATCTTCAAACTTTATGACAATGTTTATGCCCATAATGTCTTGATTGAGTTCGATTATGGCTGAGATCGGTCAATTAGATCAGGAGTTATGCCCCTTTTAATATAAAAAAACGTAAGATTTCACTTTGTTTACACTCTAGATCTTCATCTTTTGAGCAATCATCTTTAAACTTAATGACAATGTTTATGAACATAATGTCTCCTTTAAGTTTGATTATGGCTAAGATTAGTTTATTAGGTCAGGAGTTTAGCCCCTTTTGATATAAAAATATGCCAGATTTCACTTTGGTTACACTCTAGCTCTTCATTTTACAAGCAAACATCTTCAAACTTTATGACAATGTTTATGACCATGATGTCTCAATTGAGTTTGATTAAAGCTGAGATAGGTTGATTAGTTCAGGAGTTATGCCCTTTTAATATCAAAATATGCCAGATTTCACTTTGTTTACACTCTAGCATCTTCATTTTTTAGCAATCATCCTCAAACTTTATGACATTGTTTATGACAATAAACTCTTGATTGAGTTGATTATGGCTGAGATCCGTCAATTAGGTCAGGAGTTATGCCCCTTTTAATATTAAAAAATGCCATATTTCACTTTGTTTACACTCTAGCATCTGCATCTTTTGAGCAATCATCTTCAAACTTTATGGCAATGTTTATGACCATAAGGTTTCTATTGAGTTCGATTATGGCTGAGATCGGTCAATTAGGTCAGGAGTTATGCCCCTTTTAATATTAAAAAATGCAAGATTTCACTTTGTTTACACTCTAGCATCTTCATCTTTTGAGCAATCATCTTCAAACTTTATGACATTGTTAATGACAATAATGGCTTAATTGCGTTCAATTGTGGCTAAGATGGGCCATTTAGGTCAGGAGTTATGCCCCTTTTAATACAAAAAATGCAAGATTTCACTTTGTTTATTCTCTACCAACTTCATTTTTTTTAACAATCTTTTTAGTTCTACTTTTTGAAGAAAATGAGAGCTTATACTGTCACTCGGGCGTCGGCGTTGCAACACAAGGTTAAAGTTTTTTTCAAACATCAATAACTTAAATACTATCAAAGGTATTCCACCCAAACTTAAAATACTTATTCACCATCATCACTTCTACCTTACTTCTAAGGCCCACAACCCTGGCTACCCTATTTTTGGAGTTATTCCCC
This sequence comes from Solen grandis, assembly GCA_021229015.1. Taxonomy (NCBI): domain Eukaryota; kingdom Metazoa; phylum Mollusca; class Bivalvia; order Adapedonta; family Solenidae; genus Solen; species Solen grandis. Next base: position 33,879,720 of record CM037781.1, on the reverse strand, counting down.
TTTCATACTTACAAAACAGCCAAAATCAAGGTTAAAGTTTTTACAAAGTTGTATATCTTCAATACTATCTAAGGTATTCAACTTCAAGTACATATTCACCATCATTACCTCGACCTTACTAACAAGGCCCATAACTCTTGCTGTACTATTTCTTAAGATATGCCACTTTCATACTTAGAAAACAGCCAAAATCATGGTAATTTGTTTACATAGTTGTACTATCACATGTATTTGACTGAAACTTCAAGTACTTATTCACCATCACTACCTCTGCCTTACTAGCAAGGCCCATAAGGATTTATGTATATTTTGTCAGAGATGTTTTACTTCAATATGACTAACTTCTGAAAGATGGCCAACTATTATGTACTACAAATGATATCCACACAAAATTAGATACAGCAACCTGTAACAGATACTATCCAGTCCAGCTAAGATGCAGTTATATCCAGACCACAAGGGACATTACATGGCCAACACTACACCAGATGATGTCCAGGCTAGATCTCATGCAATATGCTATAGCAGCTTTAACCTCCTACAGACCATATCCAAGCTATGATTGGTGCAGTAGGATCTATTTGAAAAAAGGCATTTTTACTAGATTACAGCATTTATCTAACAAAAACTTCACAAGCAGATCTGGAATGCTAATATTTTCTCTTTAAGAATTTATATGTGGAAATGTCAAGTATTTCTTCAAATAAATTCTGCATGCTAATTTCACCTAGTCAAAAATTTCAGGTTTTAGCACTGGAGTTGGTGGATGATCGACCACATTCTCAAATTGATTCTGCATACTAATTTCACCAATTAATCTCACAATCGGGTTCAATTAGAACTGATATTGACAAGTTAATTTAGGAGTTATGCCCTTTTCACCATAAAAAAGGCCAGCTTTCACTTTTACACTCTAGCATCTTTATTTCTTAAGCAATCATCATTCTCAGGTGAGCGATCAAGGGCCATCTTGGCCCTCTTGTTTTTTTATTTGCATGGCCAAAGATAGGTGTGAATCTACTCTGCAGAATAATAAAAACATGTTTTATTAACGTTCAACAAATAGAAAAACAAATAAAAACGTGATTTTCTGTTACATAAATGTATGTATACACTAGTAATAGGTGCAAAGGATTTAAAGATACCTTCATAAATGAGTGTGATATTAGCGTTTTTTCCCAAGGCAGGTATTAATCTAGGACGATCTGGAGTAGCATTCTCCCCCCCCCCTGCAAACACTCATAAACCTTTCATCATACATGTCGAACCCCTTTAGGAACACTGTAATGTATATTTTTCCACATACATACATGTAAACATACATTGATAAACATATATAAATGTTTATAATATCCAAATAAATAAGACTCTTTAATATTAAAAAAGATGTGCTTGTGGTGCTATTTGTTAGATCATATACAAAACCTATATTTTCATATGGCCACTTTTTAGCTCACATGAGCACAACGTGCTCAAGGTGAGCTTTTCTGATCGCCTTTTGTCCGTCGTCCGTCGTCCGTGCGTGCGTGCGTCCGTGCGTCAGTGCGTCCGTGCGTCCGGCGTCAACAATTGCTTCAAACAACATCTCCTCCTAAACGGCTTGGCCAATTTGAAAAATATTTTGCAGGAATGTTCCTTTGATGAAGCTCTACTAAAGTTGTATAAATGGTTCTGGTCCATCGCATAATTAGGTCACAGGAGCTAAAAATAGATTTTAAAAATGAAAATTTAAAAAATCTTCTTCTCTGAAACCACAAGGCCTAGCCTTTTGATTTTTGGTATGTAGCATGATCTTATGACTCTCTACCAGGATTGTACAAATTATGACCCTGGGGTCAAAATTGGCCCCGCCCCAGGGGTCACTTGATTTCACATAGGCTAATATAGGAAAAACTTGAAAAAATCTTCTTCTCCGAAACCACAAGGCCTAACCTTTTGATTTTTGGTATGTAGCATCATCTTATGGGCCACTACCAAGATTGAACAAATCATAGCCCTATGGTGATAAATGACCCCGCACCAGGGGTCACTTGATTTCACATAGGCTAATATAGGAAAAACTTGAAAAAATCTTCTTCTATGAATCCATAAGGCCTAGAGCTTAGATATTTGGTATGTAGCATCATCTTAAGGGCCACTACCAAGATTGTACAAATCATAGCCCTATGGTGATAAATGACCCCGCACCAGGGGTCACTTGTTTTACATAGAGTTATATAGGAAAATCTTTAAAAATCTTCTTCTATGAATCCATAAGGCCTAGAGCTTAGATATTTGGTATGAAGCATCATCTTATGGGCCACTACTAAGATTGTACAAATCATAGCCCTATGGTGATAAATGACCCCGCACCAGGGGTCACTTGTTTTACATAGAGTTATATAGGAAAATCTTAAAAAATCTTCTTCTATGAATCCATAAGGCCTAGAGCTTAGATATTTGGTATGTAGCATCATCTTATGGGCCACTACCAAGATTGTACAAATCATAGCCCTATGGTGATAAATGACCCCGCACCAGGGGTCACTTGTTTTACATAGAGTTATATAGGAAAATCTTAAAAATCTTCTTCCAATAATGCATAAGGCCTAGAGCTTAGATATTTGGTATGAAGCATCATCTTATGGGCCACTACCAAGATTGTACAAATCATAGCCCATGGTGATAAATGACCCCCACCAGGGGTCACTTGTTTTACATAGAGTTAAATAGGAAAATCTTAAAAAATCTTCTTCTATGAATCCATAAGTCCTAGAGCTTAGATATTTGGTATGTAGCATCATCTTATGGGCCACTACCAAGATTGTACAAATCATAGCCCAATGGTGATAAATGACCCCACACCAGGGGTCACTTGTTTTACATAGAGTTAAATAGGAAAATCTTAAAAAATCTTCTTCTATGAATCAATAAGGCCTAGAGCTAAGATTTTTGGTATGTAGTAGCATCTAATGGTTCATTACAAAGATTTTCAAAGTCTTGGCCCTACGGTGATAAATGACCCTGCGCCCAAGTCTTCTCTGAAACCATATGGCCCATTGCTTAGATATTTGGTGTGTAGTATTGTCAGGGGTAAAATGTTTTAGATTAAGTTATATCAGAATCCTTGTCTGTTTAAAAACCTTGACATCAGTTGAAGCAATGGTACTCAGGTGAGCGATTCAGGGCCATCATGGCCCTCTTGTTTCTGGTCTATTGGTAAATTGTATTTTCCAGGACTTAAATATTACACTAACATGATTTAAATTATATATATGTATATACACATACTTCATTTATTTATGGTATTTATCTTTCTATCTTTTTATTTACCTATTAAATCATTAATTCAACTCTTACGTTCTAGCCTAATGGTTTATTTAGCAATCTGATTGCTAATGCAAGACAAATTATTAAAAAATGTCCAAAACGGGCAGACAGGATGCCAGTCTCGGAACCCTTATTCGCCTGCTATTGATTGGACCTTTTGTCGTTGGTTATTGTTCTTTTAATTTACTGTCCTTGATTGCCAATTAGTGACATGTCCCTGAATATACAGTACACACCCCTCCCTCCCCAAAATCCTTCAGTTTGTGAGGTGTGATGTTGGTTTTACAGAGAGGGGGTAGAGCAGATAGGGATGGGAATTCAAGACAAACAGTTGAAGTATTTCTCTGGCTTAGTAACTGGCAAACAAAAAAATGCTGTATGAAAATGTGTAATGGTATAAAGAATAAATTATTGGATAATTGGTAATTATTGAAGAAAGTTTGTCTCAAAACATTAGAGTCAGTAAAAAAAACTAATATTAAAAAAGTCCAAAAATTTAGAAAAAATATTTTCTAAAAAACAGGGGTGTCCCAGAACTTAGAGTGATCACAGTAACCAAGACAGAATCCAACTCTGGACCTTGAGTATGTAAATTAAGACACCACCATGTTGCCATAAGAGCTAGCTTCATGGCAAATTAGTTATACCTCTACTACACTATTCATATATATAATACCTTTCAATTGCAGAAAAATCAACTCAGCATGAACAGACCAAGTGGACAGTTCATGACAGGTGGGGGGGTGTATGGCTACTCCTACAGTGCCCCATATCAAAGCTACACCCAGCAGATTCCCCCACCAGAGCCATGGGCCCCTCCACCACAGCCAAGGGCAGCTCCACCACCACCACAACCAAGGGCCGCTCCACCTCCCCCAAGGGCCGCTCCACCACAGCCAAGGGCGGCTCCGCCACAGCCAAGTGCCCCAGGGCCAAGTAATCCGAATCCAGTTGGTGTTCAACAAATGGTGAAATACCCAGACAAGAAAGACTATCCAAATGCTAAAACCCCAAATGCTTTAACTCAGTCAAAAGCATTTAACCCTAAGCCGGGAAACATCTTCTTTTCCATAGATAGGAAAAAACCAGAGGGACCTAAGGCAGCTCCTTGGAAGATTCCAATTGCACCTGACATTGCTAAGCATTTGAATAATCCAAAAACAAGTGATAAAAAACCAGAGAAAACAACCGTCAATGAAAAGGTGTCTCAAAATCCAACCCCGCAGAACAAAAAGCAAGCACCATGGCAAGAGATCAAAATTCAGCAGGCTATTAAAAGAGCTCAAACAATGGCTGACGGCCAACCTCCAGCAAAAATTCCCCACATGAGCAATCCAAATGACTTTTCTGTTCCACCGCCAAACCTTCCAGCTATGGGAAGAGGGGTGAGGCAACAAAACTTTCAGAGAAACCCTCAGCAAGCTCCAAATTTGCAACCAAATTTCCCTGGGAATCCAGCCGTGTCAAATGATTTCACAGTTCCTCCACCACCGCATCCAATGGCACCGCCTCGTTTTCATGGTGGCGTAGGTCGAGGTAGAGGGACATTCAATCAAGGGCAAGGGCAGCCAGCAGGGCCAAGATTTGGACAGATGAATCAGAATGCATGGCAGAATACGGGAGCCAGTCAGCAATACGCAGGGCAGAATGTGGGTATCCGTCCGAACCACGCTGGGAACAATGCTGGACATGGCCAATGGAACTCATGGCAAAACTGGGGAAATAACCAAGGGACTTTTGGGAAAAATACGGGAACCAGTCAAGAAAATGATGGACAGAATAAGGGTGAACAGAAGAATGGTCTGAAGATAGATACTCAGAAGGCCTTTGATGAAAACTCTCCAAGAGAAAATAACAAGGTAAGCCATCTATAGCCTGACTTCATGAAACTTTCTCATCAATGTTGAAAATAAAACTGTTTAAAAAAAAACAATAAAAAGCCAAAACATTCTAAATTTGGGGTTAAAGCAGATTGTTCACAGCAGTTGGAGACAATATAAAGTCTACTCTTACTTGCTTAAAATGTTGGTGAAGTCTTTGTTTTCTGGAAAATAAACTTGCATTAGGTCACATTGCATGTGAAAATGCTATCTTCAGGGAATTTTGGTTAAATATAGAATACAGTATCCCTGAAGCAGTTGCTTGCATTACCATGTGACGCACTGTTCACCAGTTCTGGGTAGCAAATTTGGGTTATTAGAATTTTCAGCCTGTGAAGTGCGCTCATGTCCAAAGAATGAATGTGATCATTGTGACGGCACATGGAATAGAAATTCTAAATATATATATAGGTTTTATAATTCTAAATAAAGGTTTTATACTGTCTGTAATGCTATAGCCTTTAATGGAGAATTTACCCCATTTTTTATGATTACAGAATAGGTGACCATGGGGATGCCAACAATAATACACCTGGATTATTTTTTTTTGTATTAAATTCTTAGTCCATCTGTGAATGAGCTGCTTTGAGCTTAAATGGAAGGCTTTGAGTAAAAGTTAATTATGAATTTATGATGCTAGATTGTGTATTAGCACAAAATGTGTTAGTACAAAATTAAATAGTGTTTGACTGTTCCAATCTCATTAGTCATTGCTACCACAGTCTGTAGTCTTTGAGGCAGTTGCAAAAATATTGACATTAAGTTAGGTTGGAAAAAAAGAATTCTGTGTTCAGGCAGTCAGACTCTACCTAGCAAAAACCCAGTGACACTAAAATGCTTAGTGGCTTTCTATAATTATGGGCCATTTTGAGACTGCTGTTTTCTATGATTCTTCATATTTGACCTACAGACTTTATACTTCATGGATATATTATTCAGGACATGAACTTGTGCACCTGGGTATTTTCATGGAAATGCCGTTGAAGTTGACAAAGTCATGGGCCTTTGTTTTTGAAAAATATGGAATTCTGAAAGTACTTCATGGATATATTATTCAGGACATGAACTTACACACCTGGGTATTTTTATTGAACTGCTGTTGAAGTTGACAGATTTATGGGCCTTTTATAAAATATGGAATTTTATGCTTGTGACGCATGTAACTCTGAAAGTATTTGTACTACAGACTTGAAACTTCATAGATGTATTATTCAGGACATAAACTTTAGCACCTGGGTATTTTTTATTGAACCTGAGTTTAAGTTGACAGAGTGATGGGCATTTCTTTTTTTAGCTCACATGAGCACAACGTGCTCAAGGTGAGCTTTTCTGATCGCCTTTTGTCCGGCGTCCGTCGTCCGTGCGTGCGTGCGTCCGTGCGTGCGTGCGTCCGGCGTCAACAATTGCTTCAAACAACATCTCCTCCTAAACGGCTTGGCCAATTTGAAAAATATTTTGCAGGAATGTTCCTTGGATGAAGCTCTACTAAAGTTGTATAAATGGTTCTGGTCCATCGCATAATTAGGTCACAGGAGCTAAAAATAGATTTTAAAAATGAAAATTTAAAAAATCTTCTTCTCAGAAACCACAAGGCCTAGCCTTTTGATTTTTGGTATGTAGCATGATCTTATGACTGTCTACCAGGATTGTACAAATTATGACCCTGGGGTCAAAATTGGCCCCGCCCCAGGGGTCACTTGATTTCACATAGGCTAATATAGGAAAAACTTGAAAAAATCTTCTTCTCCGAAACCACAAGGCCTAGCCTTTTGATTTTTGGTATGTAGCATCATCTTATGGGCCACTACCAAGATTGTACAAATCATAGCCCTATGGTGATAAATGACCCCGCACCAGGGGTCACTTGTTTTACATAGAGTTATATAGAAAAATCTTAAAAAATCTTCTTCTATGAATCCATAAGGCCTAGAGCTTAGATATTTGGTATGTAGCATCATCTTATGGGCCACTACCAAGATTGTACAAATCATAGCCCTATGGTGATAAATGACCCCGCACCAGGGGTCACTTGTTTTACATAGAGTTATATAGGAAAATCTTAAAAAATCTTCTTCCATGAATGCATAAGGCCTAGAGCTTAGATATTTGGTATAAAGCATCATCTTATGGGCCACTACCAAGATTGTACAAATCATAGCCCTATGGTGATAAATGACCCCGCACCAGGGGTCACTTGTTTTACATAGAGTTATATAGGAAAATCTTAAAAAATCTTCTTCTATGAATCCATAAGGCCTAGCCTTTTGATTTTTAGCTCACCTGAGCACAACGTGCTCATGGTGAGCTATTGTGATCGCCTTTTGTCCGTCGTCCGTCGTCCGTCGTCCGTGCGTGCGTGCGTGCGTGCGTGCGTGCGTCCGTCGTCAACAATTTGCTTTAAACAACATCTCCTCATGAACCGCTGAAGGGATTTTGACCAAACTTCACAGGAATCATCCTTATGATGCCCTCTATCAAAGTTGTACAAATTATTCAGATTGGTTAAAAAAGTAGGTCACAGGAGCTAAAAATAGATTTTAAAAATGCAAACTTTGAAAATCTTCTTCTGCAAAACTACAAGGCCTAGAGCTTAGATATTTGGTATGTAGCATCATCTTATGGGCCATTACCAAGATTGTACAAATCATAGCCCTATGGTGATAAATGACCCCGCACCAGGGGTCACTTGTTTTACATAGAGTTATATAGGAAAATTTTAAAAATTTCTTCTATGAATCCATTAGGCCTAGAGCTTAGATATTTGGTATGTAGCATCATCTAATGGTTCATTACCAAGATTGTTCAAATCATAGCCCTACGGTGATAAATGCCCCCGCACCAGGGGTCACTTGTTTTACATAGAGTTATATAGGAAAATGTTTAAAAATCTTCTTCTATGAATCCATAAGGCCTAGAGATTAGATATTTGGTATGAAGCATCATCTTATGGTTCATTACCAAGATTGTACAAATCATACCCTATGGTGATAAATGCCCCGCACCAGGGTCACTTGTTTACATAGATTATATAGGAAAAACTTTAAAAATCTTCTTCTATGAATCCATTAGGCCTAGAGCTTAGATATTTGGTATGTAGCATCATCTTATGGTTCATTACCAAGATTGTTCAAATCATAGCCCTATGTTGATAAATGCCCCCGCACCAGGGGTCACTTGTTTAACATAGATTTATATAGGAAAAACTTTAAAAATCTTCTTCTATGAATCCATAAGGCCTAGAGTTAGATATTTTATGTAGCATCATCTTATGGTTCATTACCAAGATTGTACAAATCATAGCCCAAACGGTGATAAATGCCCCCGCAAAGGGGTCACTTGTTTTACATAGAGTTATATAGGAAAAGCTTTAAAAATCTTCTTCTATGAATCCATAAGGCCTAGAGATTAGATATTTGGTATGTAGCATCATCTTATGGTTCATTACCAAGATTGTACAAATCATAGCCCTACGGTGATAAATGCCCCCGCACCAGGGGTCACTTGTTTTACATAGAGTTATATAGGAAAATGTTTAAAAATCTTCTTCTATGAATCCATAAGGCCTAGAGATTAGATATTTGGTATGAAGCATCATCTTATGGTTTATTACCAAGATTGTACAAATCATGACCCTATGGTGATAAATGCCCCCGCACCAGGGGTCACTTGTTTTACATAGAGTTATATAGAAAAAACTTTAAAAATCTTCTTCTATGAATCCATTAGGCCTAGAGCTTAGATATTTGGTATGTAGCATCATCTTATGGGCCATTACCAAGATTGTACAAATCATAGCCCTATGGTGATAAATGACCCCGCACCAGGGGTCACTTGTTTTACATAGAGTTATATAGGAAAATCTTTAAAAATCTTCTTCTATGAATCCATAAGGCCTAGAGATTAGATATTTGGTATGAAGCATCATCTTATGGTTTATTACCAAGATTGTACAAATCATGACCCTATGGTGATAAATGCCCCCGCACCAGGGGTCACTTGTTTAACATAGAGTTATATAGGAAAATCTTTAAAAATCTTCTTCTATGAATCCATAAGGCCTAGAGATTAGATATTTGGTATGAAGCATCATCTTATGGTTTATTACCAAGATTGTACAAATCATGACCCTATGGTGATAAATGCCCCCGCACCAGGGGTCACTTGTTTAACATAGAGTTATATAGGAAAATCTTTAAAAATCTTCTTCTATGAATCCATTAGGCCTAGAGCTTAGATATTTGGTATGTAGCATCATCTAATGGTTCATTATCAAGATTTTCAAAATGGTGGCCCTTTGGAGATAAATGACCCCGCACTAAGTCTTCTCCTCTGAAACCATAAGGCCCAGTGCTTATATATTTGGTGTGTAGTATTGTCAGGGCTAAAATGTTTAAGATTGAGTTATATCAGAATTCTTGTCTGTTTAAAAACCTTGTAATCAGTTGTAGCAATGGTACTCAGGTGAGCGATCCAGGGCCATCATGGCCCTCTTGTTGGTATGTAGCATCATCTTATGGGCCACTACCAAGATTGTACAAATCATAGCCCTATGGTGATAAATGACCCCGCACCAGGGTCACTTGTTTTACATAGAGTTATATAGGAAAATCTTAAAAAATCTTCTTCAATGAATGTATAAGGCCTAGAGCTTAGATATTTGGTATGAAGCATCATCTTATGGGCCACTACCAAGATTGTACAAATCATAGCCCTATGGTGATAAATGACCCCACACCAGGGGTCACTTGTTTTACATAGAGTTAAATAGGAAAATCTTAAAAAATCTTCTTCTATGAATCAATAAGGCCTAGAGCTAAGATTTTTGGTATGTAGTAGCATCTAATGGTTCATTACAAAGATTTTCAAAGTCTTGGCCCTACGGTGATAAATGACCCTGCGCCCAAGTCTTCTCTGAAACCATATGGCCCATTGCTTAGATATTTGGTGTGTAGTATTGTCAGGGGTAAAATGTTTTAGATTAAGTTATATCAGAATCCTTGTCTGTTTAAAAACCTTGACATCAGTTGAAGCAATGGTACTCAGGTGAGCGATTCAGGGCCATCATGGCCCTCTTGTTTTAAAATATGCAATTTTAGGCTTGTGAGGCATGTTACTTTGAAAGTATTAAATACTTGACTTGAAACTTCATGAATATTTTATTCAGGACATGAACTTGTGCAACTTGGTATTTTTATCCCCCCCCCCCCCCCCCCCCCAAAAAAAAGTGATGCATATAGATTTGCCTTTGTCTGTCCGTCTATCCCAAAATTGACACAGGTAACTCTGGAGGTATTTGTGCTACAGACTTTAAACTTCATTGATATATTACTCAGGATATGACTTGCACTCCTGGGTATTGGCTTTTGTTTTGGAAAATGCGATGGGTGGGGGCATCTGTCTAGTTTTTAGCTCACCTGAGCACAACTTGCTTAAAGTGAGCTATTAGGATCACTCTGCTCTGTCGTCTGTCATGCGTCGTCAACAATTTGCTTTAAACAACTCTCCTCTGAAACTACTGGACAGAATTTGATTAAACTTTGCAGGGACGATCCTTGGGTGAACCATCACAAAATTGCTAAAATAATGTTTCCATGTAGAACTCTGGTTGCCATGGCAATGGAAAGAGAAAAAAAAAGAAAACTTTAGAAATCATCATCTCCTTAAAAACTACTGGCCAGATTTCAAAATGTTTTAGTACAGATGTTCCTTGGGTGACCGTCTACCAAGATTGCTAAAATTATTCCGATCTGTTAAAAAACCATGGCTGCCAGGGGTGGGGCTAATTTGCTTTATATGTAAATAGTGAAAATTTTAAACGACATCTCTGAAATCGCTGGACAGAATTCGATAAAACTTGGCAGGGATGATCCTTGGGTAAACCTTCACAAAAGTTGTTAAAATAAACTTGATCCATGTAGAACTCTGGTTGCCATGGTAACGGAAAGAAAAAAAATATGAAAACTTTAAAAATCATCTCTTTCAATACTACTGGCAAATTTTAAAATGTTTAAGTACAGATATTTTTTGGGTAACTGTCTACCAAGATTTCTTAAATTATTCTGATCTGTAAAAAAACATGTCCACCAGGGGCGGGGCTAAATTTGCCTTAAATGTTTATAGTGAAAACTTTAAAAGACTTCTGTTCCAAAACTTCTGGCCAGATTTCAAAATGTTTTGGAACAGATGTTCTATGGGTAAATCTCTACCAAGATTGCTCCTTTAGGCCCTTTTGTTTTTGTTTTTTTGAAATTAAACCATTTTACTGAGAGTTTTTTTCAAATTTTATTACACCCCCACCAAAAGAAGTTTAGTTGGGGGGATAAAGGAGTCACCTTGTGGCTGGTTGGTCGGTTTGTAAGTCCGTTGGAATTTTCTTGTCTAGAACACAACTTAGAAACTATTCAAGGAATTGATTTGAAACTTAAGATATAGACAGATGGTGACTAGGAGATTTGCATTGTCCAAAAACTGTAATTCTACCTGGTCCCATTTTTAAATTATCTCCCTTTGTTTAATTTTTTTATGCTCACCGAAGGTGACGCATATAGTCACCACTTCGTTCGTCCGTCCGTTCTTTTGTCCGTCTCACTTTCCTTGTCCGGACTATTTCTCAGGAACTAACGGCTTGAATTCAACGAAACTTTATGGGAAGCTTTATTACCAAGAGGAGATGCGCATATCATCAGCATGACCCGATTCCTAAATTTTTCAAGGAGTTAAGGCCCCTTGACTTTTTGGCCTATAGTACATATTGCATGATTCTTGTCCGGGCTATTTCTCAGGAACTAATGGCTTGAATTCAACAAAACTTTATGGGAAGCTTTATCACCAAGAGTAGATATGCATATCGTCGGCGTGACCTGGTTCCTAAATTTTTCACAGAGTTATGGCTCCTACTACCATGTTGTTGACTGATATTCATGTCATTTGCCTAATTTAACAGGAGATATCATTTAAACAAAACCCCACAAAATTCAATATGCTAGTAATGTCAATCATAATCATGTCAGCTAATTGTTGTTTAGGCCATTATACACGATTTCAAATACCCAGTCATATGTCAAGAGTGTTGGTTAACCTCTTTGATATGAGCACACATTGAAATGTATGACTTAATTTTCAGTAGTATAAAAACTTAAAAAAAATCAATGAAAGATCTGATGAGTAACACGTATTATCATATTAAATAGTAAACTGTTACTAAGTCTCCAAATTAGAGTTGGTAAAACATCTCATCTGATGAGGAGAATAGATATGATTTAGGAATGGGGATTTCAACAGCTTTGAGCTGAAAGGTCCTAAGTAAAATTTTGGGGGTGGGGCCTGACCCCTGTGTGATCTTGGGGGACACCAAAGTATTTACCATTTTATCTTCTGTCTCATCAAAAGGAACAAGAATATATAATATGGTTTACTGTTTAGAGAGTTAAGAGCTTTTTTTTACCTTTTTTTATGCTCACTGAAGGTGACGCATATAGTCGCCGCTTTGTCCGTCCGTTCGTTCATTCGTCTGTCACACTTTCCTTGTCCAGACTATTTCTCAGGAACTAATGGCTTGATTTCAACAAAACTTTTTATGTGAAGCTTTATTACCAAGAGGAGATGCGCATTACCTGGATTCTATACATGATAAGCATGTGCTGATCCCATTCCGGTCCTTAACATATCCTCCCACCCATTGACCAAGGCCTTATTTGTAACAATGACGTTCTTCGGGGAGCATCTGTCAGTTCTACTGACTTTCTTGTCCGGAATATAACTCTAAAATTATTACTCTTAACCCTTTCCCTCATAGAGGACACCATGAAAAGACCTATGCGAACAGCATAAAACCAGATCAGCCTGCGAGTAACTCGCAGGCTGATCAGGTTTTATGCTGTTCGCTGCTCCTCAGTGGTCTGGAAATGAGTATTTTGTAATTAAATTTGGTAAGGTTTAACTGTGGTTTTCTGCAGATCAGGCTTTATGTGATACCTATTGAGGGCGTCAAAATGAGTATATATGAGGGAAAGGGTTAAATTAAAATAAAAAATGTAGACAGATGGCGACTAGGAAAAGTGCAGTGTCCAAGAACAGTTAGATGTTAAGTTGGACATGATTTTGACATTCCTTATTTAATCTTATTGATGGTTCCAGAAATTCATAATGATAACTGATAATTTCTTTGACATGCAGCTTAATTTTACATCAGTGTAATAAACACTATACTTTTGCCCTCATGCCTGTAAAATGATCTTGATTGTATGAATGAAAATGACAGTCACATGTAATAGTGCAAAGGAATGTTAAAGCATTTATTTTGATATATCCAGCATACACAAAATTATTTAGAAAAAAAATCTCTTAATGTCAATAATCCTTAGTTTAAGGGTATATTTATATATCATATTCCATATTCCAAAATATCTTATCAAAAGCCCCCCGCGCCCCCCACCCCTAAAAAAAAAACAACAAAAAACATAATTATACAGCAGTTTTATTTTGGTAAACTTTGGACCTTTTACAGGTGGTTTCCCCGAGCCAAAACCTGACATTTTTTTGCCCAAAGTAACTACTTATTTTCCTAATGAGCCAGCTTTTCTCTCTTAAAAAAAAGAACATTCTGGAGTTTTAATGAAATTTGTGTTAGTTCTTATAATTTTAATGGCATATACCACCTATAATTAGGAAATTGTTTTGTTTATTTGAAACATTTTCATTATTTTGTTTACCAATTTTTGGTTTCTAACATTTATTTTCCCATGAAGAAAGCCACAGGTTGTAAAGAAAATTTAAAAAAAAAATCAATGATACATGTATATGTTGTGTATAAAATAGGATATCGAAGCCGGGTGAATATATTTTATATGACCTATCCCTAATATGAACCTAATAGAGAATTTTATCTAAAATATTATCTAAAATATTATATTATTTGTAAGAAGAAAAATAGGTTTTTGCCCTAAGGCAACAAAAATATAACAAAATAAAAAAAATAGACAAACAGCAACAGAAAGTGTAAATGTTTGTTTCTGCAAAAGAAATTAAAGTGTTTATTTTTCTTTTTAAGGAATCTGCTGAACTGATAGCGGAAACAGCTGAGCTGTATAAGAAGAGTGCAGAGTGGCAAGATGGAAATTCCTGCCCCGTGCCTGCATGTAATAACATGTCGTTTGCCGACTTTGAATCCTACAAAAGGCACTGGATATATAAACACACCCCCTGAGAAGGAATTGTTCACATGTAGTATTTGTTTCCTGTCGTTTGGTGTCAAACAGGATGCAACTAAACATATGAATAGCCATCGTAATGCCAAGTATGCTGAAATTTACGAGGGAATGGCTAAAAGGGAAGGCTACATAGACCCAGGGGATACAGTGACGTATCGTCCAAAGTGGGTCAACGGTTCTGAATGTCCAGCTGCACGATGTAACGGCCAGACATTCCCATCATTCAGTGCATTTGATAAACACTGGCGACACTATCACACGCAGTTTCGGGTATATTATGAATGTAGCACATGCGGAGTGCAAATTTGGAGAAAATACCACTGTTCAAAACACATAGAGAAGCAGCATGGCGGGGAAGGGCAGGTGCTTGTGAAAGACAAATGGAATCCAGACTATGTTAAAGTGGGAAATACCATCTTGTATCACAAGTATACATGTAAAATTATAAATGAATAACTTCAGCCTTCAGACACCAAATTCCCCAAACTTTTCTTAGTGCTTGGTGATACTAAAATGGGGCTCTACTAGGATGGTGAAAAAACTTGATCCCTATTCAAGAAAACTTGGGAGTCCATCTGTACATTTGTGTTGGATATGATTAGAAAATCAGGAGTCCTTTTTTTTCTCTCCAAAAATGTCTGGGGTTAGTGTCTTCATTAATGTTCATGTACAAATTCATGACTTGAAGAATATTGATTGACTGAACTTTTAGTATATGAAACAACGGATTTTTCTTTGCCGTGCCAGACCGTGTAGAACCTGAGCTTCATTATTGTATGAACAAACCGAGGAGATCCCGATCAGACAGACTGATCATTTTAGGAGTTGTCTGATCTTGGTCTGCTCTGTTTGCCAATGTGTAAAATAAATAAAGGATTAAATTCTTTGGAACGCGTTTCATTATAGTATACCTATAATTCTTTCTCTCATGTAAAAGATTTAAATGATTCATGTCTTCACAAATGTTTGTATCAACATTGTGTAAAACAAGGATCCACTTGATCTATGGTATTAAATATTATGTAGCACTTAGTTTTCATTACAAATAGATTTTTAATGATTTTTTTTTTTTTGAAGACAACCTTTTGCTAATGATTGTTAAAGACTGTTAAAGATACACCAGCTGTATTTAAATCTTGGCCAAGAAAAAAACGGAAAAATTACTGTATTCCCAAAATATCAGAACCAACTCTTCTGAAAAATATATGCATGGGTGGTATCGATGTTAACAGATTTATCAAGGATTGTTACAGGCAGCCAAGGTTCCGGATATGGTTTTTAATTACTGAACAGTGTTGTGCATTTCTCTGTGCCTGTCTTTACAATCATGAAATTATTTAACCCTTTCCCTCATAGAGGACACCATGAAAAGACCTATGCGAACAGCATAAAACCAGATCAGCCTGCGAGTAACTCGCAGGCTGATCAGGTTTTATGCTGTTCGCTGCTCCTCAGTGGTCTGGTCTGAGTATTTTGTTATTAAATTTGGTAAGGTTTAACTGTGGTTTTCTGCAGATCAGGCTTTATGCGATACCTATTGAGTGCGTCAAAATGAGTCTATATGAGGGAAAGGGTTAAAGGAAAAAAAAATGTTTACATACAGATATGTATCTCGTCTTTACTGGATATTGTCTATGATGAGGATTATGATAGACTGATATCATTGTTTTCTGATATTTAAAATTTAGTTTAATGTTTTAGGTTTTATGTGCGGAGTCAATGTTATATTGTACTTACACAAAATCAGGTATAGTACTATACGTGTACTTGACGTTTTCGATTGCTAACGTTGATAACAACATCTTTATGGGAACACAGGTTGTAAAACAGATTACACCACATTATCAGTTGACTTTGTATTACCAGTTACCTACTAGAAATGTAATTATGCTGAAGTCACATTCACCACACAGCATGAAAACCATTAGGTGCGAATGTCATTTATAGGGACCATCTCAAAATGCAGTCTTTCTTTTTTTTTCATGCTGGTTCCTGTTGTATTATTGTGTTAAGTGAAGTAGAACAGCGTTATTTCAGATTTGTTCCTGCAATGACCTAGATCCACGCCAACAACAATTATACTTTGGCCTGATTATTTGACTCTTGCGTCAAAAGTTTTCTTGTTTGTCAATGTGTTATGAATTCTGCATTTGTACAATTTTTGTTTTTCATGCTTTTAACAGCGTGATGCACATGCACCAGTTACGATATCAGTGAAGATTCAGTTTTGTATATCAACAACTCTAAACATATAATCTTAAATTTGGATCTCAGAAACAAATGACATTCATTTGTGGCCCCTCCCTTGGGTGGCTGCTTAATACAAGTTTGACTGTTGTATTTTCATTTCTCATTAAACTCGAGATGCACCAATCCTGGTTTTAGCATTATTTATTGTTCTAATTTCAAATCATATACCCCTGTTATCTTTGAATTCCAGGGTACAATCTAAAGGGCCAAAAATAAATATCATATTCTAATTCCCATTGAAACTGAGTTTTAGATGGAAAAATATACTTCATTATGGTTACTTTGTATTTATTTTCAAGAACTTGGCCCTGTTGCATAAAATGAATAATAAAAAAAAAAAAAAAGATTAAATGGTGGTATATTTTGATATTGCTGTTATATTCCAATTGTCTTTTTTCCTGATATATATATAACAATTTCCTCTATGGATTATATACAGATTACTGGTACATATTTTCACTGCTTTTATAGTATTACATGTTTCTCCAATCAGCAGAAAAGTGCAGATAACAGTCATACATTTTGCAAGAGTTATACCCCCATATTTGTGTCAAAGTGTTATGCGGTGTCAAAGTGTTATGCGGGGGTATTTATCATGTTCAACTATAGCCCTAGGTGTCGTGTTGGATGCCATTTGTAAAGAAGCCAGGTGGATGCTTCTCAGTACTGACTGTTCATCAAACATAACTTCAATGATTTTACGGAAAATCTGATTTATCTCTGGTTTTCTTTTTTAATCAGGTATGCCACTTTACACATTGACATTCGGTTTATGATTCATCCGTTGGGATAGATATATATTGTAAAATAAATGATTGATTATAATCCTGCCTCCACTCATTTTTTTTTCAAGCCATTTGGAATGTCTCACCTTTTTTGCCTATATTAGCTGAAAGGACCTTTGGCCTTTATTGAATTGAACAATTTAGTTGTCAGATATGATATCAATTCAAAAATTTTGACAGAGGCTTTCCTGATGTAGTGGTTTAAGTTGCAGTCTTGGCAACTCCCGTTGGTTCAAGACCTGGTCTGAAGAACCTCTCCATTTCACTAAACTTTGGATAAACAACCTCATCTTAGTATGTATGTTGGCTTACAAAAGTGTCCACTTATGTCTTATTTGCACCATAAAAAGGAAACTGCATTACACAAACTAATCACATTTTTGTGATAAAAAAAAGAAGATTTGATACTTTTTTTACATTATTTCGTTCAGATTTTCTTTGTATAGGATAGGGTAATAAGACATTTTTACAGACAATAACAGAAGACTGAAGCATGTAGGCTTCTATCATTTGGAGAGATGTCTTGATATTTCTATCCAACTTAGTAGTCGCCCTAAATTTGTGAATCAATTAAGTTTTCAAAGAGATTGATCTATTTGTACATGGTAAAATAGAAAGGTGTTCTGATGTAATTGAGATAAATTGCTGATAAATTTAAATTACCAGAGCTTCTGATTATCCACAAATTTAAGGCGACATTTAAATGTGGTAAGTTGGTGGTTTCTTTCCAACTGATCCTTTTCAAATTCACAATGGTGGTAAGGGCTCAACAGCTTTGTCAGTTTTTTAACATTTAAAATATTCTCTGTCTAAACATGTAAATTAGTGATAGATTCAGTTGATATTTCCGATTTATATTCGCTTGAACCAGAAGTAAAATTCAAGCAAGGGGCTTTTATACAGTTACTTGAACTTCATGAAGTAGTTTTAGCATTATACTGCTGGAGCAGCTAATAGGTTTTACTTAGTTCTGGGCCTTATTTTTTTATTTATAACATATATTTAACCCTTTCCCTCATATAGACTCATTTTGACGCACTCAATAGGTACCACATAAAGCCTGATCTGCAGAAAGCTGAACTCAAACCTTACCAAATTTAATTGTAAAATCCTCATTACCAGACCACTGAGGAGCAGCGAACAGTATAAAACCTGATCAGCCTGCGAGTTACTCGCAGGCTGATCTGGTTTTATGCTGTTCGCATAGGTCTTTTCATGGTTTCCTCTTTGAGGGAAAGGGTGAAGAGATTCAAGATTGATCTACAGTCTACACTGGAGACAACACATGATATGGTATGGTACAAATTTTTACGACGATGTTGCGGAACAGATATATATAAATTATTGCCGTTCTTCAGTAAAGTAACTGTCAATGACTAGCGACAATCAGAACATCACTAACGTAAATAGGATGCCATATTCGAATGGTAGCGTTCATTATTTATGCTTCAGGTGATTTTGAAATTGATCCGCGCTATAGACAAGAATATGTCATTTCATTTCCAGGCATGAAGTACTGGTACAACCCAATAATATGAGGGCATAGTGCAAAACTCCTGTAACTGCTGCTTTATTTACGTGTAGGTACCATAGCTTTGGACCTAGCCCTTGAGTAAGTAGAAGTTGTTTACCTTGCTTTAAAAATTAATGTATCAGAAATAAATTTGAAAAAAAACAACAACAACATGTAAATTGGTAATTGTAAAAGATAAAGAAGATGGCAAAGTGTCTTTTAGCATTTTATTTTTTTTCTAATCATTAACATCACTGTTGTTATTTTACAATGTTCAACATTGTAATACAATACACAAACCATGAAAGGATAAAAAAAAATACCACTACTCAACATGAAAAACTAAGAGTGAGAAATAAAGCATGTCTTATGATGATTATGATTGTGAAAACCATTCTGGTATGATGATATATAAAACAAGCAAGAAATAATAATGAAAAAAGACCTGATGGTATTATGGGGGGGGGGGGGGAGGGGAAGGGGGGTCCTTTTTTTATCAAAAATTGGTCATAGGTCAATGTCAACTGCATAATGAAGAGGTCCATCCACCTAAGCAGCTGTCAAAATATTTAAGCAATCCAATGAAGCAAAAAGAAGTTAAAGCAGATTAACCAAAAGGTTAACCTGTTCAGATGCCACTTCTTTCAATTCATCAAAAGTAGGTCAAAGGTCGCAAGGTCAACCGCATAATGTAAATTGAACTACAGTTTTTGGGAAATAGGACGCCTGCCTAAAGAGCAGCCTTTACATAAGATACTACTAAATAACTGTTTCAAAGACCCCCAACCTCAACTAACTGCCTTCCCCTCTCTGAAGAGAAGAATCAGGCTCCAATTCCAAGTACTATAAGCTAAGGCATCCAATCATGTACTGAAAAAAAAAATCCTTGAATAAAGTAATATCCAAAGCACAATCTGCTTAAATTTAAGTAACACAATTATCTAAGGGAGAGGAATCCTAGAATAAATAAATATCAAAAGCATGATATGTTCTTCAAACATGCAAGTAGGTAGAAAATGTAGTGGGGAGGGTCAATCAGGGAAGTGTTTTGCAAACTTAGTTTAATGGGAGGAAAGAGCAACCTACTGAGCTGTTTAAAAATGGTTATGCAGACTCCTAACAGT
Source organism: Solen grandis (assembly GCA_021229015.1). Classification (NCBI taxonomy): domain Eukaryota; kingdom Metazoa; phylum Mollusca; class Bivalvia; order Adapedonta; family Solenidae; genus Solen; species Solen grandis. Next base: position 33,859,650 of record CM037781.1, on the reverse strand, counting down.
CTGATAAATTTTTGATAAGAATGCAAAAGTTTTAAGAATGCTGGTAAGAACCTTGCATGAAATACAGGTTTATAAAAACAATAAACAAGGCAAACAATATAAACAAAATACTGTACAAGGTGATAAAATACACACTAGGTGAGTTGCAAGACTGCACACAGAGTCAATTGGTTTATCCAATTTTTTTTATTTTTTTTGCTTTGGTTTTATGCCCAACTGTCAGTATTTCAGTCATTTGAAGGCTTTTGTCAACAAATATAGTGCTGTCACACTGTGATATCATGCTGTAGACAAATGGCATGATACCTTCAAATCTGTAAGAACACCATATAAGTAAACCATAATTTCACTTCACACAGTTAACAATAATAAACAGTAAATCAAAGGCCTGAAGGTCCAGATTGACCTCGATCATTAGGAATTTGACAAAGCTATATAATAATTGTGAAAACCACACCCTTTTATCAATACTGAATGCATTATTTTCATGAAATGTGTGCATTATGATGTCAGCGGAGGGATATATGAATTTGAGTTGTCAGTCTAGAGAGATTGGAGGATTCCTATAGGGCCAAAAAAAAAAAAAAGAAAAAAGTTTTTTCTGTTTCTAGTCTCCCGACCGACCCTCTTTTTTTTCACTTCTGACACTTAAGTTTAATTTACATTTCCGCCTTTAAAAAATCTTTTCTTTATTTTTTTTTTTAGTTTTGGCATCAATCGGAGGGTTAAAAAAAAACATATCCCTACCTACCGATCAGTAACCACTCATCTGATCATGTAATAAATTTTTCTCCTGAAAAAACAAAAACAAAAAAAAAACAAACCCTATAAACATTGACATGTATCAACTTCAAAACAGCTTAAAGCCTAATAGGGTTTATATTTTCTTTTGTTGTAGGTCTCAGCCACCTGCATCCTAAAACTGTGACGCTGATATTGATATATATGTACATTTTCCCATCCTTCCCTTTGTCTTCAGAAAAGAACCTGCAAGAAACAAAAAGGGGCATGATAAACTCTGCATCTGATGCCTCTATCTAATTAGTGGAGTATCCCTTCCAACCACATTTTTTATTTTCTCCTGGCACGCTGGAATGACATTTGTTGCACAGACAAACAAAGAGTTTGTATTTCCTTTTCTACTTGAGAGTGCAATTATCTAAATGAAATTGTTCTCTTAAGATCCGGAAATATTCTCTCTCTTGAATGAACATTTATCTCAACTGCTCTTTAGTTGTAGACAGGCATGTATCCAGGCATCCATACATATCCCTATGCACACAATTTGTCTGGAGAAGGGAAAATATAACATGTCTGCAAATTTGGAAATTGCATACAAAATACCACATTCATGCTAAAATATATATCAAATTGCCATTATTTGCCCCCAAAACTTGTTTTGGGAGGCCAAAATCCCGAACACTGAACTCCGATGTCTGCATTAATTTTGTTGTATAAATCAAATTCATCCATGATTTGCCTCTAAAAGATTTATAACAAATAGGTCCAGCAAATAACAATATGTCCAAGCATAATATAGCAATATTGTCATACAGCATGTAACAATACATACATATGACATAATTATAATAATACAATGTACATCCATATAGCATAGAATCTACATGATCAGATTCTGTTATTAATGCTATACTCAGCTAAGCCTTTGTTAGCAATCAACTATACAAGCTAGCAAATCTGTGTTCAGCAGCAAGCTTTCCACTTCTCAGAGTGGCCACATACAATGCAACTGACTTCCAATATTGCAACAACCTGTGCTAGGCAGCCATTTTCAAAACAGCCCGCAACTGGTTGCTTATGACAGGTTGGAATGTACATGAACAACAAATATGTCGTACTCCTAAATAATAAAATGTATACTGGACATGATTTTGTACATCAAACAATAAGTGTTCATTGGAGCACATGTGTCAACTGCTGAAAGAATAAATTACAATTAACTTTTCTTTCCTCACTATAGTAACCAAAAGCAGCTGATGTTTGTCCCTTTGAACCAACAATAAACAAGGTATACAACATAAATTACCACTAGAATTGTCCAATTTTTATTTTCAAAGTATACCAATGGCCCAAAATTAAAGACAACTTCTCTCAAATTAAATTCATTTTGAAGACTAACAAACAAAATAAACATTACAATTGGCTTCAGTTTACTCAAAAACACACCTAACCTGCATAGGCCAAAGAAATTAAAACCGACAAAAAAACTATATTGTAGGAGAAACTGACTCTTAATTTCTAAAATGCATGTAAACACACAGTCCCTGCACAAATGAAGTTCAACCTGTCAGTTGACATTTATCAACTTCATCCTTTCAATGTACCTATAGCCCATTGCAAATGAAATTCATATCTCTAAAGAGCAGTATGACACTTGTAAATGTACTTGGCAATAACAGTCATCATGATTTACAGTAAAACTGTGATACAGTCGAGACTGACATAGCAATGGTCTGATTTTAGCAGCAGTCTGTCTTTTCCATCCCAATAAATCAATAATCTGTATATTGAGAATGTGAGAAGCCACTCAGCTTGATGTGAACAACAATCATGAATGCTTGTTCCAAAATGAGCCTTTGTTCTATAGCGAGGCTGTTGTTAGCAACTGTCGTTTGTCACACCTTAGGGTCACATTATCGATCTTTGTGATAGGACATCCACGATGATACAGGTGTTTTTGGAAATTCATGTGAAACATCTGCCTATATGTTACTATCATAAAAGGCTAACTAGATGGATAGTACTATTGATGAAGACTATCGAAAATATCGACAGTGTTTTAAGAATAAAGTCCAATGTGGCCAATGTACCATTGCATCCACCAGTGACTCGGCGCAATATCTAAATTATCATGAGAAGTCGAAACATATTGTTTTAATAAGGAGTAATTGTCTCAAAATATAACCTGTAACCCCTATTAGCTGGATCTCTAGTAAGTCTTTACTCTCAAATACCTCATTGTAAGACTTTCAGACATCAAACTGGACAAATGAGTTCTTAATTCATTTGACATTAATATAAATGAAAACTGACACAATAAATTATAACTATACAAAATACATGAGCAACCTTTCACATGATTTAAAGACAGGGACCTGATGACTGTCTTACACTAGAAAAAATATTGAAAGACTGTCTCATGTGACCTTTTTGGCTTACTCTGATGGTACGTCACATAAGACATAGGATCAAGGAGCAATTATCTAAGAATTGTGCAAATTCAAGATATCATTACAGAGCCCACACGGAGAAAAAAACAGACTTAAGAGTGAGAATATGCTTAATTTTCTGTTTTGTTATTATTTGCACATTTTTTTCTTCCCCCATCAGTCCTCATATGTTTGCAATTTCTTGTATATTCAAAAAATATTGTAAGTCATTTGGTAAAATACAGCTGAACTGTTACATGAATGTAACAACAGCAAAACAAAATACTTCGGGCATTTTCAATAACGAGAGTGAGTGCCTTTTTTTTGGCCTTTGTCGGAGGATCTTGCCAAATGAAGAATGCCATTAATGTTTCAAATTTCTGTAATAACATGTTTTTTTATGCACCAGCTTAACATACCAAGTCTTCTTTCCCTGAGGAAGAGTTATCTGCCCCTTGGTGGGCCCCCTCTTCCTCGGGACCCCCCTCTCGGACCCCTTCCTCGGAAGTTGCCACGCCCTCTTCCTCCTCTGGTCCCACCTCTGGGCCCTCCGTGAACCCCTCTTCCTCCCCTATTGCCTCCTGAAGCAAAACCCTGAAATAAAAAGGATGAGTCTTCAGTATTCACAAAGTTGGTTAAAAGCATAGATTTGTTTTTGTTCTTCCGTGATGGTCATTAGGCCAGCTGACAACACTTGCCCTGAAAACATCATTTTTTGTCTAAAATAAAAAAGGCAAAACCAAAAATGATCTTGGAATTTAATGATAATCATTTTTGCAATGTAAATGTAGATGTTTGTACCTGGGCAGAGTGACCTCCACTTTGTCCGCGTCTCTCTCCTCCAGAAAATCGCATATTGGAGCTCTGTAAAAAGTACATAGCATGATGATTAAACTTGCTATTTAACATGATGGGAAATTTCCTTCAATACTTCAGAGTCCATCATCAGGCTAGTGTGCACATGGAAGATAATTATAATCAGAAACATGAAACATCAAATGACATGAAACCGGCCCTGCGTTCAGTTTACCGTAACACTTGTGACTATCAAGAATTAGGTTCCCTGCTTGCACTCTATACGCTACGATTAAACAGGGATGCAAACACTAACGTTAGGGACTTTAAATGGCAACTGAATGCAAGGCAGGTTTTCAAGTGTCGCCCCAGGCAAGCAAGACTATTTTAAGTAACTATGACCTTGAACTTCACGCTATTAACCAGAAAATCAATCCCAATCTTCCTCTTTCCATAAGGTATCTGTATACAAAATCTGATCATCATACCTCACTCCTAAAAGAAGTTATTTGATGGAAACGAAAAATCTATTTTTAGTAAAAGTGACCAATCATCCTGGAAATCAATCCCTATCTTTCTCTTCCAATAAGGTATCTACATTATCAAGTATGAACATTTTTTATTATAACAGGAAATGTTTGACAGAAACGACTTGTTTGACGCCGCCTCCCATCTGCCCTCCAAACAAAGTACCAATTCTAATAACCAGGATTTTTGTTGAAAATCTGGTGGAAATATCCTACATCAGCTATAAAGTGGTAATATGACATAGAAATATGACAAAATATGACACTGCTTCTTGCCTATCAGATAGGATTTTCCAGCATATTTACTCAAGCTTGATCAACCTATCTGACATTTGATCCCCAATGCCAAATACTGTGCAGGCTAGGTTATGTCAACAAATCTGCCATGATTTTTTTATTTACAATGTAACACCACATATTACAAATACCAGAAATAAAGTACAAAAAACGTTTTGTAACTGAACAATGTCCAATCAAACAATACATCAAATGTGATTAGTAAGAAATATTTGTATTTAAGTCTAGAAAATAGCTGATAACATGTTTACAAACAACCACAAGTGAAATCTGACATGCTGTCTACGACAGCATGCAGCACACTGACCTGACACATGGATAAATCAGGAAGGTGACCTTTTAATCTAATTTGAATACTGTAGAATCATTAATTTTCGCTGACATAAATTTTATGGAATCGATAATAAGGTCAATTTCATTGCTATATATATTCATGGAATCATGATTTAGAAAACTTGAGGTCAACAGTTTTTTGAGGGGCTTAATATTTGTGGATAAAGTCATCCACAAAATTAATGAAAATTAGTCCCCCAAGAACATTAACCCTTTCCATCATATAGACTCATTTTGACGCACTCAATAGGTACCACATAAAGCCTGATCTGCAGAAAACCACGGTTAAACCTTACCAAATTTAATTAAAAAATCCTCATTTCCAGACCACTGAGGAGCAGCGAACAGCATAAAACCTGATCAGCCTGCGAGTTACTCGCAGGCTGATCTGGTTTTATGCTGTTCGCATAGGTCTTTTCATGTTGTCCTCTATGAGGGAAAGGGTTAATGATTCTACAGTAGAACAATGATCCTAGTTTGTGGTAACATTATAACTATACTCTTTTATCAGCGGATGAGAAAAAAATATAATCCTATCTATGGAAATTGAAAGTAATAAAAAAAAAATGGAATACAATGATGTTTGATTTCCATTAATGACAAAATATTGTATGATTTCCATTCATGACAAAATATTGTATAAGTATATAATTGTGATTTCAAAAGGGTGAGTAACAATAAACTTTGAGATGTTTTCTTTATGTATCACTACTGGGTCTCTAGACCATACTTACAGCCCTTTGCATTAACCTCTCAATTTCTTCTCTGGAGGGATCCGGCTGGAAAAGAAAACCATACCTTAACAATTATATCAAACATGGCGGAGAATCCGAACAAGGGATCTTATTTCCCAGTTTGATCTATCTTTCCAATAACATAAAGCTTTGCAACACTGATATATTCCATGCGTCGGGAAATCTTTCAGCTTGTTCACGGGTAAAGTCATGTGATATGTTTCTTATCCCCTGAATGTTGCCAATGTCATAGATACTGATGAATTCATCATTGATAAAATCCTCATATCTAAGCAACAACAAAACGGGTGTAACTAAACTCAACATTACAACAATAATGACAATAGAACTAATTAAAGAGAGCACTTTTTTGTGTAACTGCGTGGAAGTTCAAAATCGTATGCCAGAGGGTCAAAAATGCTAATGATTAACAAGGCTGCAAAATTCAGTTACTCTGTACCTACTGCTATGCTTCATCATGAAGAAGACCTAGTAAAAAGTTTGTTTGTTTGTTTGCTTGTTTGTTTATTGAGTTTAACGTCATGCCGACTGGGAGACATTGTCTACTTGAGACAGATATAGTGCTGTTACATTGCATTATCACGCTGTAGACATGTGGCATGATAACACACCTAGTCACATTTTCCTGACACCAGGCCAACCAGTCCTGGAACTTCCCTTATATGCTGGAGTTATACCAGTACCACTGTTATGACTTTGGTATGTTGCAGCTGGGGACTGAACCCACAACTTCCCGATCCCGAGGCAGACACTCTAACCACTGGGCCACTGGGGTCAGTCCTTCTACAGGTAAAATATTTGGAAGAATATAAGCAGATCAAAGGACCCCAGTGTGTTGTGTGGATAAACTTTCTTCCATTCTCTCCTAAGTTCCATCTTTGTTGAAAAGTTCACTTCACTCCAGGTTCAGAAATAAGACCAGTTATTAAACAAGAGGGCCCTTAATCGCTCACCTGAGAAATATTGCTTTCAATGGTTTATAATATGAACATACTTAAAGTGGGACCAATTTTGACACAGGGCCATGATTAAAAACAAACTTAGGTAAGGTCATTATTTTAACAACTTTTGTAGTAGTTCACAAGACAATTCTACATACCAAATATCCAAGCTCTAAGCCTTGCAGTATTTCAGGAGATGATTTTTCTATTTTTCCTATGTAAAATCAAGTGACCCCTAGGGCAGGGCCAATTTTCACCCAAGGGCCATGATTTAAACAACTTAAGTAGAGATCCACCAGACAATACTACATACCCAATATCTTAACACCAGGCCATGTGGTTTCTGATGAGAAGATTTTTCTAGGTTTTCCCTATATAAGCCTATGTGAAATAAAGTGACCCCTGGGGCAGGGCAAATTTTGACCCTAGGGCCATGATTTGAACAATTTTTGTTAGGTTTATAAGACAATTCTACAAGCTGTAGGCCTTACAGTTTTGCAGGAGAAGATTTTCTAAGATTGCATTTTAAAATCTATTTTTAGCTCCTGTGACCTACTTTTTCAACCAATCATAATAATTTGTACAATTTTGTTAGAGGACATCATAAGGATGATTCCTGTGAAATTTTGTCAAAATCCCTTCAGCGGATTAGGAGGAGATGTTGTTTAATGGAAAAGGTTGACACAAGACGCATGCATGCACGGACAGATGGACGGACGACAGACGCCGGACAAAAGGCAATCATAAAAGCTCACCATGAGCACGTTGTGCTCAGGTGAGCTAATTATTTAAGCTCTAGGCCTTATGGATTCATAAAAGAAGATTTTTTAGATTTTCCTATATAACTCTATGTAAAACAAGTAACCCCTGGTGCGGGGTCATTTATCACCAAAGGGCTATGATTTGAATAATCTTGGTAATGAACCATTAGATGATGCTACATACCAAATATCTTAGCTCTAGGCCTTATGGTTTCATAGGAGAAGTTTTTCCAATATAAGTCTATGTAAAACAAGTGACCCCCGGGGCAGGGCCAATTCTAACCCCAGGGTCATAATTTGAACAACTTTTGTAGAGATTCACTAGACAATGCTACACGCCAAATATCTTAGCTCTAGGCCTTATTGTTTCATAGAAGAAGATTTTTAAAGTTTTTCACTATATAAACCTATGAAAAATAAAATGACCCCTGGGGCGGGGCTAATTTTGACCCCAGGGTCATGATCTGAACAACTTTTGTAGATGTTCATAAGACAATTCTACATACCAATTATTAAAGCTCTAGGCCTTACAGTTTTGCAGGAGAAGATTTTCTAAGATTGCATTTTAAAAATCTATTTTTAGCTCCTGTGACCTACTTATTCACCCAATCAAAATAATTTGAACAGCTTTGATAGAGGTCATGATAAGGATGATTCCTGTGAAGTTTGGTCAAAATCCATCCAGTGGTTTAGGAGGAGAAGTTGTTTAAAGGAAAAGTTGACGCAAGACGCACGCACGGACGGACGGACACCGGACAAAAGGCGATCACAAAAGCTCACCATGAGCACGTTGTGCTCAGGTGAGCTAAAAAACTGAGATAAATGCCACAGTGCCATACTGACTCTTTCAATGTACCTTCTGAGTAATGAATATTCAAGCTTTGTCTTTCCAATTCATGGCTGGGTCAATTAACTTGACACCAAAACAGGTATATCCCCACCCCAAATGTTTGTCAGAGGTCCTTGAACTAAGGTAACTATTGAAAGCAAGATTCATGTGCATTTGTTTGTCGGAGGTTTGTACAGCTTTTCACTAGTTAAACTGATATGCATATTCATTTTGGGATGTTTTGGCATCATGTTAATTGCTCGCAAACAGTATCAGAAACAAAACCATGCGTTTATTTGTGTACAACATGTCAACCACTGACTACCTGTTATTCCAGTGTAGTTGGAAAATCTTGAGTACATTTGTAAACATTGGGAAAGTCTATTGGACCTCCAAAACCTCAGATGACAGAATTTGAACCTTTCAGAAATACTTTAAACCACCATTTTGGATGGAAATGAAAAAGCACCTGAAGCAAGTTGTGCCATCAATTAAAGTATTTCAAATTTATTTATCTATCAATACATATTCAAATCAAAGGAACTTTCTAGTTCCAGCACCCAGTCTTTACAGTATCTATTCTAGAGGACAAAACATCCAGTCACAACAAGCAATGCCTGAGTATGTACCATTTTTATTTTCGAAAGCACAGGTACTTGTGTCACTTCAATACTTCAAAGTACACAGTGCCACACTGACATCTTTCATTGGACCTTCCAGTTCTGAGCTGTGAACATTTAAGCTCTGTCTTTCCCATTCATGGCTACAGTATAGAGTTGATCACCTTTCCTCTGAACATTAACCTTAAATCTCATGAATATTCATGTACAAATGTATGACTTGCTGAATATCAATTTGACATTAAATGGTACGTCCTATTATGACAAAATGGAATGTTCTATTCTTTTCTCTCTTTTCATTGTATGAGCAAACAAAGGAGACCCTGATGAGAGAACTCCTGATGTTAAAACACAAGCACATGAGATAAAGAGTGAAAAAATAAAATTAATACATCTATTAAGTTGAATGTAGTGGAACACAGCTGTATATCTGCAATTTTCAGAAATTTATATTGCAATAAATATCTATATATAACATCAAACACATTACTTACCAAATTATCCTCTTCTTCTCTATCTTGATATCTGTCATCCCATTCACCATCCCTTGACCCATCTCTAAAGTCCCTTGTCTGATCTCTATGCTGACCTCTCTCATGTGCTGTCCTCATCTCACTGTCATCGTCATAGTGATCCCATGACCTCTCATCCCTTCTCCTATCATCCATTCTGTCATCAAAGTGTCTATTCCCACCTCTTTCTTCATCATTATAATCATCTCGATCCCTTGATCTTTCATCGTAACGATATCTCTCATCACCATACCTATTAGATTCATCACGACCCTCTGTCATGTCTCTGAAACCGTCGTGATCATATTCCTCTCGCCTATTATAATCTCTGTCTCTGCCATGGTCTAATCGACCTTCCCTTCTCTCCCCATGGTCTGACCGACCTTCCCTTCTGTCCCCATGGTCTGACCGACCTTCCCTTCTGTCCCCATGGTCTGACCGACCTTCCCTTCTGTCCCCATGGTCTGACCTATCTTCCCTTCTGTCCCCATGGTCTGACCACCTTTCCTCTGCTCCATTTTCTCTTCTCTTTTTCTATCTCATCACTTTCATCCTGTCTATCATATTCATCACCATACCTATCATGGTCACTCCTTCTATCATAATCACCGTATCTCCTATCAGATCTTTCCCTATCCCTTTCATAACTTCCAAACCGACTTTCAAGCTGTGTTGGACTCAGGGGTCTGTCAAATTCCCCTTGACTCATATCATCTAAGTCATCATCATAATACAAATCCACATCATTGTCACCATAACCATCACTTCTACCCGATCCAAATCTACCTGAAGAAGCATCTTCCTGACTATCAACTGTTCTAACAACTCTGTCCTGCTTTTTACCTAACCTGACTATCCTGTCCGGTTCATTACCCCTGCTTCTTTCACTTGCTGGACTAAATGACCTCTGCCTGCTTCTTGAATCCCTTGACTTCCAGTCAGAGGGACTTCTAGACCTTTTACTATCATAACTACCAACAGACCCCCTCGACCTTTTTGAGTTTTCATACTCAGCCTGTCTTTGATTTATCGGACTAACAGACCTCTTGTTACCAAAGGACCTTGATTTATCCTGCTGGAACCTGAAGCCTTTGTCTGCAATGTCTTCATTCCATCTGCTTCGCTTTACTCCTTTTGTGAACTGGGAGGGCCCATTACTCTTCCTCTTATTTGAGTCATAGTGCTGCCCTTGACCACCACTTCTTTGATTACCTTGACCATAATTTTGATGAGGATTTTGAACCGTTGATTCAGACTCAAACACATTGGTACCAGGAGGAGGGAATGTTCCAGTTGTTAAAATCTGTTTAGTAAGAACAACTTCAGCTTGTTTCTGTATAACCTGAGCTATTGGATTTTCAAGAGATGACTGTCCAATAGGAGCAGAGCTTAAAGGCTGCTGTCGAGACTGCTGTAAGGGTGGTCCTTGACTGGATGGATGGGGAGCTGGTGTTGATGTGCCAAACCGAGGTGCACCAGGCTGTGAAACAAGCCGAGAGCTAACAGCTGTCATGGCTATCTGTGAAGGCCCTGCAGGGGGCTGGGAAAATGTTGGGTGTGAGTGTGGCGGCTGAGGGCCAATCTGTGGAGGGTGCATCCGTTGCCGGGGTATAGTTGGATGGGCCACACTTGGTGAGCCATATCTGACTTGACTTTGGTTGTTCTGTCTCTGCCACGGAGGAGGTTTTGATCCTGGGAGAGATGTTGAGGGGGCAGACATGGGACCCGTCCCTGGGGCCTGCACAACTAGGGGTTGTGAGCTTGTAGCCAATGGAAGTAATGGCTGTGATAGTGCTGATGACATTACGCAAGGAGGGGGCTGGTTGTAATTGACTGAAGCCATGTTCGGACCAGTGTTTGGCAATGGTTGTGGTCCATAGTGTTGAACATGAGCTAGAGAGTTTACTGGACTTGGTACAGACAAACTCATTAGAGGGACTGGCGCTGGCCTTTGCAGACCTACAGGGGAGGTAATTGGAAGAGCTGGCTGAAGAGCAGCCATGCTGGTGTTGGAACCAGTAAATCCAGGCATTGTGCCAACAACAGCTGGTGCCTGGCTTGGCATCTGCAAGGACTGGTGGGGTATAGTTGATGGCACAGAAACTGCCTGGAGGGTGCTAGATGCAACAGACTGTGAGGAAACAGGTAGCTGGGCAGTGCTACTTAATACGGTACTGTCTGCAGGTGCTACTTCTAATGCTACTGCTTCTGCTGCTGATGACGATGATAACTCCCTGTAATAAGAGAAAATCACCATGGATATTATTCAGGAAATCCATCAGCAAGATTTGAAACGAAACAAAATATAACTGGCATAAATGGCAAAGAAGACAATGTCACTGAACAATTAGCAAATTTGCTTAAAATGATTAAAGTCCTGCCATTTACAACAGTCTATAAACTCTGAAATTTCATTATCATCAAATATGATGAAAAAAATACAGATAAACACCATTTGCCTAAGACTTCCCAAAGGCTATTTGTATAGTTACAAGAGTAGTGCACCAGGAAGTGTACATTTATCACTTTTAAACAAAGAAAAAAATTCTGTCATGCATGTCTTATATCAACTGGGACATATTCCTTTGCCAAGACTTCCCTGATGCAATGATCATTTGCACCAAAGATAAACTTTAGTGGCAAAACCTTTGCTGGACTACCAGTACATGCAAAATGCCTCAATAGCTGACGTCTATGATAACTAAATCATTTCCTCTGTAACTGCTCCTTTTAGGTCCACTTATTTTGACCTTTGACCTGGTTCCCATACTTACGCTGTGGTAGTAGTTGGTTTCCCACTGGTTGCCGAGGTGACAGTGGAGGTGGCTTTGACATCTGGAATAAGAATAAATATGAGATTAATGGAATGTTGGCACATGTAAAATTAATTGACAGGAACAACCAAACAAAGATGTTTAAAAAAGCTGAAAGGTGTATACTTAACAGTGTTCTTAACTTTCAGTATGTATAGCTGAAACAGGACTTGTTGACAAGCACCTGTAGCTGAAACATCTGAAAGATGACTTGTGGACAAGCACCTGTATCTGACACATCTGAAAGATGACTTGTGGACAATAACCCATAGCTGAAACATCTGAAAGATGACTTGTGGACAAGAACCTCTGTAGCTGAAACATCAGAAAGATGACTTGTGGACAATAACCCATAGCTGAAACATCAGAAAGATGACTTGTGGACAATAACCCATAGCTGAAACATCAGAAAGATGACTTGTGGACAATAACCCATAGCTGAAACATCAGAAAGATGACTTGTGGACAAGCACCTGTATCTGACACATCTGAAAGATGACTTGTGGACAAGCACCTGTATCTGACACATCTGAAAGATGACTTGTGGACAAACTGTACTGAACATCTAAAATGACTTGTGGACAATAATCTGTAGCTGAAACATCTGAAAGATGACTTGTGGACAATAATCTGTAGCTGAAACATCTTAAACATGACTTGTTGACAAGCATCTGTAGCTGACACATCTGCAAGATGCATTGTGGGTAAACATCTGTAGCTGAAACATCTTAAACACGACTTGTTGACCAAGCATCTGTAGCTGACCCATCTGAAAGATGCATTGTGGGCAAGCACCTGTAGCTGAAACATCTTATACACGACTATTGGACAAGCAAATATCCAGAATAATTTTCAAGACTAAGTACTCAAATAAGTATTTTCTTAGCAGCACCTTTAAATCAAAACTTATATATGCTATTTTGATTATTATGTATCTTAAGGATTACAGACATTATTTACATTTATACCAAGTTTGGCAAAATATGAATTTGCATGTCCATTTTAATTGAATTATTTCTTGATTCAGCAAATATGGTAATAAATGTTGAAAGTTTTTCAAAGTTTCTTCTGCATGTATAGACTCTGGGACTACCTGCGCAATTCAGACAATAGATTTTGCCACCCCTGCAAACAAACCTTTATAGTTTGCTGCAATAGATTCAGCAACCATAAACATGGTTTACAAGTAAACAATTCATGCTTTTGCAAATCTTGTTCATCCGTGAAATCACTATATATTGCAAGAGCCCTGGCTGCTATGGCTACAGATGCAAAAATTTACAACCCGAGTCACTTAAAATGTGCCTATTCATACTTCTTTTTCCAATTGTGTGTCCCATTTCTTACACAAGAAAGTCCAACATATGCCTTGACTGAATTACAGTTTTTGTGAAATTATAAATATTAGCATAACAGAACCTTAGTTTCAAACAAATCTAATAATTTTAGAAAATCTATATTTTTTTCTACACAACAGAATGATAACTTATCTTTAACAATCAATTCATACAATAGATCAACATAATTATTATAAACAGCACATATTCTGAAGAGTTGAATACTGTGGCCATAAAAGTATTTCAGTCATATAGCAATGTCAAGGTGAAGACTGATGCTGGGGCATGAATAAACTAGAACTATCACTAAATGTGATTAATACCCCCGCAATACTGCTTTAGAAATGATGAAGTTATTAGGATTAAGAAGAAGAGTATGAAAAAGACATTTTTACATTAGATTTTTTTTCCAGATTTTTGGCCGGGTTACACAGGTTGTGCTTGACCATTGTATGAAATTGTTTTGAATTCCAACCAGTTTTTAAGTTAGCTGACAAGGAAAAGTAACAAAGGGAATAACTCTGTAATTCCTATAGATAGAGTTATGGTTCTTGTGCACTGCACTTCCTCATATTGTGGTTGACCATTGTATGAAATTGTTTTGAAATCCAACCAGTTCTTTTCAAGTTATGCTATGGACAAGGAAAAGTAACAAAGGGAAATAACTCTGTAATTACTCTAGATAGAGTTATGGTTCTTGTGCACTGCACTTCCTCTCATTGTGCTTGACCATTGTATGAAATTGTTTTGAAATCCAATCAGTACTTTACAACTTATACTCCGGACAAGGTTACAAGTTATACTCCGGACAAGGAAAAAAATACAAAGGGCAATAACTCTGTAATTACTCTAGATAGAGTTATGGTTCTTGTGCACTGCACTTCCTCATATTGTGGTTGACCATTGTATGAAATTGTTTTGGAATCCAACTTGTACTTTTCAAGTTATGCTCCGGACAAGGAAAAGTAACAAAGGGCAAAAACTCTGTAATAAGTCAAGATGGAGTTATGGTTCTTGTGCACTGCACTTCCTCTCCATGTGCTTGATCATTGCATGAAGTGACTCCTATATACCCCCCCAAACTTCGTTTCGGGGGTATAAAAAAAATCTTCAAAATCTCAAGTAAAAAATTAGCAAGAAAGGCAGCATCTGTTTCATGGTTTAAATTCTGTGCATAATAGAGCCTTTTGTCAAACAAGTTGTCACTATACAAACAAATCACTCTGGTTAAATGTATTATGGGAAGAAACCAAAGTGCCTGCTGAAAACCTAGTGTCTGGACCAGTGGCCATTGTTCCCTCTGTAACGGTACCTTGTGCATGTCTGGAAAACAAACTAAGAATTCACCTGTTAGATCCCAACTGTTTTTACAATTGGTACTTGGCTATAGATACTCTCGATGCTAGAAAGTAAATATATTTTTTTTTTCCCAATTTCAATGTAAACATTTACAAAAAACCTTCAGAAGAAAGAAAAGGTTCAGTTTTGTTTAAAATTGCCAAATATACTTTACATCTTCCAAAAACAGTGGAAAAAATCTCTGGTAGCAACGCTTATTACAAGGTAAATCCCTCTGACCACAATAATTTTGCATTGATGAGAACAGATAAATTTTCTGATACAATGACTCACTTTGCAAAAACTGCAACATCATCTACGTCACTGCAAAGAAAAGTTTCCAGTATATTTCATTCAGTGTTGGCTTTATGCGTCTGTTTTGCAATAGTTCCAATCTATTGCGCAATCTCTCTTTTTTTCATCCATCAATTAGGTTTTAACTTTTCCTTTCATGTTTTATAAAATGTCAGTCAAAATCATTCATCTAATGCTTTGAACATTAATAATTTTATGAAGATTTGACAGAAAGCCATATTATTTACAAAAATCTTCTTGTTGATACTGACAGTGGAGTTCACTTTATCCTTTATATAGGAGGAAACTGTAGTGAAGGAAACAAATTTATCCGAGTAGCCGGCCACACACCTTTTCTCGACTGATTAATTTTTCGAGTTTACTGTCACTGCGACAGTATTTCAGTCATATAGCAAGGTCCAGCTAATTTCAGGTGGAGGAAGACCCCGAATGCACTGAGGCATCTGGGTAGAACCACTGCCCTTTTCTCTAACAAAATTTCACCAACAAAAGTTCAACCTTTGCTTGCAATGGTGAAAAGCCACTGAGCTACTGTACACCCATAAAACAATTATCTTAACATGCAAAGAAAAAATCTCACGAGATCTTAACTGTATTCCAGTTAGTTTTATCCTTGTATTGGCTCCTACACCATTTATTATTCATCAGTTCATAAAATACATGTACATTCATAGATTCTCTTGGTGGGATCCTGCTTGAATTTATTACGTCAGAAGAATCAGCAGTATGACTTGCTCTAAGTCTGTATCTGGCTTCTGTTGCATTGGAGTCTGTTGCTGTGGCAGTAATTCACTAATATAAATCTATCCAGATAGTAACCGCTGAAGTAAGTCTCTCTAGTACATTAAGACGCCGGGATAGAAACAATGATACAATGCAAGCCAGCTGGAAGGTTTCCTCATACGAAAAGTCTGGATGATCAATCCTTGACTCAAATCGACAGAGATGATTAGGTAAGTGTTAATAAGTTTTGAGTCGATACCTGTACTTCGTACAGTACGTTTTTTACCAAAGCTGCCAGATCATACAGTGTTCTCACAACATGAGTTAACTTTGGAAGACTATCATGGTCATCATATCATGACAACTTTGAACATCACAGGCTCTCTAATTAAGTTTTCTATGATTTCAAACCAGTTAAGGTTTGAGGACAATTCAACAGAAGTTAAGCCTTTCATTCCATAGTGATATAGTGATTCATATGGACTTCACACATAAAACCTAAACTGTGCTGGTCCTGTGTTCATGTTTGCCTTGAATTTCACAGAGTCAGGGACATGTTGAGTCAAAAGCAAACTTCACTGAGTTCAAACTGTGTTTTAGAAACCAGGCATTACTCAACACCATTTTACTTTTTTTGTTCAAATTAATAATAATGTAGATCAACACTACAAAGCTTCTACAAAGTTGGAATGGGCCTGCAGGGTCTGCAATTGAAAATAGTCCATCATGAAAATGTGTTTAAGATCTACACTAGTTTCGATGTACACCAAATATTTCATTATTATGTTTTTTCTCTGGGTCAACATCTTTCATTCACCACTTGAATCTTGTTCCTCTAAACATGATTCCTTTTCAGTTCTAATGCCATCCTGAGTATTTTATTACAGAAGATGCAACAACTGCAAGATTTATCACTGCAAGACTGATTCTTGTTACTTTTATTTAACACTGTTTAAACTTCAATATGTAAAACAAGTCTAGGCAGCTGCTCTTGTGTCACATTTATACCTGAAATAGATCGCTTTCAATTCATTTCATAAATGTATAAGAATGGAAAGAGACTTAGGGATTTCCAGTTATTTTCGAAGTGAATTTCCAAAGTTTGAAACAAGAGACAATGTGCCCCATGAGTGCAATGCCCTTGATAATTTTCGCCCTTTCCAATATCATTGTGTTATTTGATATGATAACATTGTAAATGCAATCACTGTGGCCTTCATCCTCCGTGTCGGTATGAGAATACAAGAGCATCAAACATGATCACCTTTCAAGCTGATAATTGCTTGACTTGCTTTTGATGGAAATATCACTTGGCTGTTGTCTTTAATTACAGACTCTCACTGTAACTTCTGAACCTGTGTTTCTCTATCAGACCTGCTGACCCCATCAGAGTTCTGCCAGTAGCAGGAGTGTGATCTGTCAATAGTTTTGTTGTCTCTGTCAATAGCTGTCACTTTTTGTGAATACTCTTCACCAATGGACATCTGTTTCCACATGTTGACAGATTTGAAAGAACAATTGGATACCTTTTGTATTTCCATTAGTTACTATAATAACTCCTGACATGTTGACCACATGAAAGAAATGCTTGGAAAATCAAGTACAGATCATCAACACAATCAGGATGCAAAAAAGAGCTAAAAGTACATAA
>CM037781.1:33812104-33841833 GCA_021229015.1 Solen grandis | reverse complement strand
TGCATCGCATTTGATTCGGTTTGACGAGTAACTCTGTATAGAACAGATCAGTAGGGTGGAATGTCACAGTTGTTTAAATGAAATGCTTGTTTTCAAATTAAAACAAAATACAATAAATTGTACCACATCCGAATATAGCCCTGTCTTTATTTGATTTGTTCATGACACATGAAATAAAAATAATAAATATATGAAAACATAAAGAGTTTGTTTTCTTCATTTCAGAGAGAGAGAGAGAGAATACTGACAACATCCTAAAACATAATAAGTATTATAAATACTTATTATAAATAATTTTGCTAATAGCATATAACTTATTATAAATACTAATGCAATATATTACTAACCATAAATACTATTGCAAATTGCTCTTAATAATATAAGACAATAAGACAAATAATTGCACTGAAATATTCCATCCATTTAGGTAAAGACTATAGTCACTCATCCATGACAGTCTATTGTTATCCAATTAAGCATGATTCCCAACTGTCCCACCTTGATTTTTACTGTTTTATATAAAAGTGGGACAGTTGGGAAGACACCGTTGGGAAGACACCGAAATATAGAGGCTTTTCTTTTGAAAAATGTAGATCCTATACAAAAGAAATGGACTTTTTGAATCTGCATTCTTTTTATGCCCTCAATTTTAAATTTGCATTTATATTTGTTTTGTGAAAGGTTATTTTCATTTTTCTGAGTTTTTAGTCCTTTCAAGTATTTGACCTAGAAGGAAAGAAAATCAAGTGAAAAAAAAATGGACAGCTTTGTAATGGTTGAATAATTTTTAATGTGGTTGTTGCAGACGACACTGCGAAAGAATCAGTGGAGGTGAATGTAACATTAGATAGTCAGTCTGGGGATCAATCAAAGGAGGAGAACAAGTCCAACCAGTCTGGCAAACAGCCAATCAAATTTGGGCTCAAGAAATCAGAGGCCCAGTCTGTCACAATGACCTCTGGGAATGTCTTGGAACAAGGTCAGTGTAGACTAATATTTGTTTTATGTTTATGTGGACTCTGAAGTCTTTTCTTACTTTTTCTATTATATTCTTTTCATTAACCCTCAACAGATAATGATAATGAAAAAGAATTAATTAGAATTGTCAGTCATTTCTTTTTTGAATTTTTAGGTAGGTAAAAAGCAGGACTTAAGAAGTAGTATGACATGTTTAGAAAGTAGGACCTAAAGTTAAGCAGAATATGTTGTATTTTATTATATCAGCTGGCTTGTGGTCAGTCAGTAGTTTTGCTCAGGTGACACTGTGTACCGTTGATCTTTCTCTACCTTTTAATCAGCTAGTATATGATTGAAATATTGTTACAGTAATGGTTAACTAAAAAAGAATATAAATCAGGGACTGATCATAAAACTGTTGTTTTGTTTTTAGCTCACCTGAGCACAACGTGCTCATGGTGAGCTATTGTGATCACCTTTTGTCCGTCGTCCGTCGTCCGTCGTCCGTGCGTGCGTGCGTGCGTGCGTGCGTGCATGCGTGCGTCCGTCGTCAACAATTTGCTTTAAACAACATCTCCTCATGAACCGCTGAAGGGATTTTGACCAAACTTCACAGGAATCATCCTTATGATGCCCTCTATCAAAGTTGTACAAATTATTCAGATTGGTTAAAAAAGTAGGTCACAGGAGCTAAAAATAGATTTTAAAAATGCAAACTTTGAAAATCTTCTTCTGCAAAACTGCAAGGCCTAGAGCTTAGATATTTGGTATGTAGCATCATCTTATGGGCCATTACCAAGATTGTACAAATCATAGCCCTACGGTGATAAATGACCCCGCACCAGGGGTCACTTGTTTTACATAGAGTTATATAGGAAAATCTTTAAAAATCTTCTTCTATGAATCCATAAGGCCTAGAGCTTAGATATTTCATATGCAGCATCATCTAATGGTTCATTACCAAGATTGTTCAAATCATAGCCAAACGGTGATAAATGCCCCCGCAATAGGGGTCACTTGTTTTACATAGAGTTATATAGAAAAATCTTTAAAAATCTTCTTCTATGAATCCATTAGGCCTAGAGATTAGATATTTGGTATGAAGCATCATCTTATGGTTTATTACCAAGATTGTACAAATCATGACCCTATGGTGATAAATGCCCCCGCACCAGGGGTCACTTGTTTAACATAGAGTTATATAGGAAAATCTTTAAAAATCTTCTTCTATGAATCCATTAGGCCTAGAGCTTAGATATTTGGTATGTAGCATCATCTAATGGTTCATTATCAAGATTTTCAAAATGGTGGCCCTTTGGAGATAAATGACCCCGCACTAAGTCTTCTCCTCTGAAACCATAAGGCCCAGTGCTTATATATTTGGTGTGTAGTATTGTCAGGGCTAAAATATTTAAGATTGAGTTATATCAGAATTCTTGTCTGTTTAAAAACCTTGTAATCAGTTGTAGCAATGGTACTCAGGTGAGCGATCCAGGGCCATCATGGCCCTCTTGTTTTTATTGTGAGTGAAAAGACATAGAAGAAGTACCTATTGTAGTACATTCAAATAGTTGATGTTCTTGATTTTTATTATGAGACTGGTACTAGTGCCTGAGTGGATAGAAGGTCTGCCCAGTTACCAGGAGGTTATGGGTTTGATCCCTGACCATGACTTGCCAGAGTCATTAAAAAATGGTATTGATATATCTCCCTTGCGCTTGGTGTTTATCACATTAGATTAGGCCCAGGCCCCGTGTTCTCAAAAATAGAAATGTTACTTTAGTAGTATTTTAATAATTTGACTCAAACTATAACCATAAGCTTAAATAGAGATTTGAGTATGATACTTTAATTTGAACTTGAGATTGTATGTATGTATTTTCAAGAACACAGGGCTAGAACTAATACAGGGATAGGACTAGTTGACCTATTGTCATTATAATGTTACTGAGTATGGTATCATGCCACATGTCTGTAACCTGATATTGCAGTGAGAAAGTCCTACATCTTAACTAGAGAATACATCCCCAAATGACTGAAATACTGTCAATGGGATGTCAACCCAAGCGAATAAACACATTTAAATTTATATATCTTTCAGCCAAGAAAAAGGGGAAAGAAGAGTTTGACTGGAACAAGGAAAATGGTATGGAGATTTAAATGTTTCTACCAATTGTGTTCATCTGCATGGCTATGACAGGAGGCATTTTAAGTAATTAAAATGGAACGTCTAAATCAATCTCGGATGTCTGATTATATCAAGATTTATGGCCCTTTATTATGTAAATTGAAACAATGCACCAGTAACTTATTCCTTTAATTCATTTATTCATTTTGATACATTGGTAAACAGAGCAGATCAGGGTCTCTATTGAAGCTCAGATTCTACCTAGAAAAATCCATAGTTTCATATACCAGTCAATTAGTATTCATCAAGTTCTTTTTCTATAGTATGGCTAACAATCATTTACAAATAATTATGACCATATTTAGGCTTTGTGGTCAAGGATTACCCAAGAGTGGGTGATGTTTTATATACTATGGTAGTCCTGTAATATTCTTGTCTGACATTTTAGAAATAATTATTCATTTTTTAAGACAATTTTGGGTTAAATATTCTAAATACTGAATACGAAAACAAATGATTTCAGCTGAGCTGCAAGCCAAGATCCAGAACCAGTCGGTGATCAAGTGTTCTCGTCCGTCCAAGTTCATCACAGTGTACTCTGGGTTCTTCCAGCGCTACCCAGTCATTGGTAAGTTGAGAATGCAGTTGCTTACTAGTATGGACATTTCTAATGTTGATAGATATATTTAGATTGACTTACAGGCTATCCAATTGTTACACTACTTGGGTAGTAGGTAGTGAAAAGTTGATTAAGTTTATACAAAACACAAGGTTTGTTGGTAATATTGTTTGTGAGCCATGAATAGGAAAGGCGGAATTTTCATTGCTAAGTCATGTACTTGTACAGTAATTTCAGTAGCTGCAACTGGTCTAAATAATAAGGTGGTCTAGTTATAGAGTTTCAATCAACAGGAAATAGGGAAAAAGAGACCTGATAATTGTAGTTTTAATAGTGAGGTGGTCTTTATATGAGGTTTTACTGTATTGTACTTTGAAGTTTAATAAGAATTGATATTGTACACTAAATGTTCACATTGTTTGCATTTACCCAACCAAGAGTTTTTAATACACCATTCCAGTTTTTTTGCAGTGGTCAACAGTGATTCAGCGTGAATTTTGTGAAACATATATAAGATTTTTGTATAATTCACTGATGAAAATATAGATATATAGGATGGAGTCTATTTAGATATTTCTACAGACAATAGAAAACGGAAGTGAGTGTAGACTTCTGTTTTCTGGAGCGATGTCTTCATAGATTCTATTCAACTTAGAAGTCATCCTTAATTTGTGAAACACTTGATTTTATCAAATAAATCAATCT
Organism: Solen grandis; assembly: GCA_021229015.1. Taxonomy (NCBI): domain Eukaryota; kingdom Metazoa; phylum Mollusca; class Bivalvia; order Adapedonta; family Solenidae; genus Solen; species Solen grandis. The sequence goes on along the minus strand of CM037781.1, from coordinate 33,837,424 downwards.
GTTTTGTACATGGTAAAATAGAAAATAGGTGTTCTATTGAAATAAATAGATGATATATATGAATTTTCAGAGCTTCTGATTCACCACAGATTTAAGGTGACTTCTAAATGGAATATAAATTTAGATGATATGTATTTAGCTCACCTGGCACAAAGTGCCAAGGTGAGCTTTTGGGACCAGCCTTTGTCCATCATCCAACGTCATAAGTCGTCAGTCATCAGTCATCAACAATTTACTTAAAAATCTTTTTCTCTGAAACCACTGATGGGAAAGTGATCAAATTTTGCAAGGATGTTCCTAAGTTGATCCCACAGGGCTCACGCTGTCGGTGGCCAAAGGCGCCAAATGCAACAAAATTATGAAACTGGCGCAAGATTTTTCTACCTGGCAAATGTGTTTGGCGCATACGAAGAAGTCAGTAAATTAGTACCGCGGTTGTTTAAGTTGCGTAATGCACAAAAATACAAGTCTCTCTACACTGTATACTACTTAAAGTAACCAGCACCTGCTGTGAGATTATCCAATCAACACTCATTCTAAGGCTTCCTAATTATGCAAAGATGTGGAATACTCGGATGGTATTGGCAGCTTATAACTTTTTTACATTTGTCACACCCTCTACCGACTTTTGTTTATACCTGTATTTGGAACTGTTATGAAATTGCGCAATCATCACAATGGCGGCCATTTGCAAAAAAAATCAGCAATGTTTCATTACTACTGTTTCTTTTAAAAGATTTAAATTGATTAATTGGTTTACCTAGCTAGATTTCAACTGGTAAATAGCATAGACGTACCAGTATATATAAATGACTCGATACTAATCGCTAATGGAGCGAGTCAAAATGTATCCAAACAAAAACGTACCCAATATGTAACTTACCCAAGTATCATTTCTTTTTCTTTTTTTTTTTGTATTTATTTTTTTAATTTCACTTGATATTTTCATATAACATATTTTGTCAGGTTATTTTATATGATGTTGTTGGAAAACATTATTTTTTTTTACATAAACATATTTTTTTTTTTGTAAATTTTTAATTTTCATTTAGAATTACATGACAGTATTTGTATTTTTTTAATTCCATATAGTTTTTTTATTTCTTTTTATTTTCAAATATTATGCACCAATTGAATATGTCTTTGACAGTTCAAGTATAACAAATGCATATATCATACCAGTATATAAAGACCAAAAACATATTGGAGCCACTTTCATTAAATTTGGCTCCAACTTCTTAAATTTGGCTCTAATTTTTCTCATTTGGCGAATGTGTTGGCGCAAACATTTTTACAGCCAGAGTGAGCCCTGGGTCCCCTATAAAATTTGTTCAAATGGTTCCGGTCTGTTGCATAATTAGGTTACAGGAGCTAAAAATTGATTTTAAAAGTGAAATCTTAAAAAATGTTCTTCTCAGAAACCACAAGGCCTGGAGTTAAGATATTTGGTGTGTAGCATTGTATAGTGGATCTCTACCAATTTTTTATTCAAATCATGACACTGGGGTCAAATTTGGCCCCGCCATAGGGGTCACTTGATTTTACCTAGGGTAATATAGGAAAAAATTGAAAAATCTTCTTCTCGGAAACCACAAGGTCTGGAGTTTAGATATTTGGTGTGTAGCATTGTCTAGTGGGTCTCTACCAAGGTTGTTCAAATCATGACACTGGGGTCACAATAGGTCACCCCAGGGGTCACTTGATTAAACATAGACTAATATAGGAAAAACTTGAAAAATCCTCTTCTCAGAAACCACAAGACCTGGAGTTTAGATATTTGGTGTGCAGCATTGTCTAGTGGATCTCTACCAAGTTATTTCAAATCATGACCCTGGGGTCAAAATTGGCCTGCCCCAGGGGTCACTTGATATAACATAGTCTAATAAAGGAAAAACTTGAAAATCTTCTTCTCAGAAACCACAAGGCCTGGAGTTAAGATATTTGGTGTGCAGCATTGTCTAGTGAATCTATACTTAGATTATTCAATCACGGCCCTGGGGTCAAATTCGGCTCCACCATAGGGGTCACTTGATTTAACATAGGCTGATATAGGAAAAAACTTGAAAAATCTTTGTTTCAGAAACCACAAGGCCTGGAGTTTAGATATTTGGTATGTCACATGGGCTAATAGGCCTCTACCAAGTTTGTTCAAATGATGGCCTTTTGGTCAAAATTGGCCCTGCCCCAGGGGTCACTTGATTTTACATAGCCAAATGATACCAGGTGAGCAATCCAGGGCCATTATGACCCTCTTGTTTACTGTATACCTTATTTTTATAGGGATGCAGTGGGTGACGGAGTTCCAAAAGCCGGACCCAAAGCTGGAGCCGTGGTACATGTGCTTCATGTGTCAGCAGAAGATCACCTGGAAGAGTATCATAGATCATGTGACCTCCAACAAACACAGGCTTAATTATCTGGTAGGCTGGAGTGCAGTGAATGTTTGTTGGTAGTGAACTTTTGTCAAGTCAGTGTTCAGCAGCTCGACATAACTGTCAAAGTGGTGGTTTTGTGTATATGCGTTTAATTCTAAAATGATTGACAAATGTACTTTATAAACATAGAAGGCTTGTGTGTGCATCATTTTCTGATATATGCACGATTAAAAAAAGACATTATTATAAAACGTCATATTAATCCTAAAGTAAATCTTATTAAAGGGTAATAAAATAAACTGACACATTTGTGTCCCTTTTAAAGCTGCTCAGTCAAGTTAACATGATAGAATGGAAATAGAGTTTCATTTTTCATGCTATATTGCAGAAAAAAGCATGTTGTTGCAGGTCTACAGCCTTTGTGATTAGATAACTGCACAGTTGAACATTACACCCTGCATTATTCTGTGATATTGCACATAGATCAAAACTCTTATTTCCTAAATATAATGTATATGTAACCAAAAAGTGGTGGACAGAAAAAACATATGCATTTACAAAATTTTGCCTGATGCTGTTTTAGAAGAAGAACTGTAAGAGCAAATACAACTTTCTGCTGACTGCCATCAACTCGGACAAGACAAAAGCGCGAACCCTGGTGGAACAGTTCTCGCGGCAGGTTTTGAAGGCGGAGGGCACAGTGACCACGATGGAGGTCATGCTGGAGCTGAACATCAACACGGAGGCTCTCAAGTCTGTCATGAAGATAAAAGGTACACTCGTCAAACTGACAGGAGTTTTATCGGGCTTATCGTTCACAGGTTTATATGTATTTTTATGTGTATGATATTTAGTATCACAGTTTTTGTAGTGTTCACATGCTGTAAGCAGAGGTGACACACAGGGATCATTTCTCCATCATCTGTCTGTCACACTTTCTATTAAACTTCTTTCAGTAGGTAAAATGTATTCCAAGGAACACCTCTTCTTGTTTTGTATTTTCAGGTACTTAAAATTGTTATATTCAGATTTGTGTCTTTATATCGTGTCTTTATGTCTATTTTCTGTCTGTATATATTGATGTTTTTATGTATTATGTTTTGTAGTGTTCTCTCTCTCTCTCTGTCTCTCTCTTGCACACAGACAGACTAATTTCCTACTCATTTCTAACTCTCTTTCTCTCTCTCTGTTTTGCTTCTTTATATATTTCTGTGACTTTAATTTAACCCTTAGTTGTCAACTACTGATTGTTTTTTGTATACAGCATCATAACTAGTTTAAATTTTTAGTATGCATTATATATGTAAAAAGTAATATCATGGCTTATGATGTTATGAATAAGAATTCGACAAATAGAGCAGACCTGTTTATTCTGTGGTTTGTCTATGGTTTCTACATTTTTACCCTAGAACTATGGGTAAATTGCCCTGTTTCTACCGACATTGGTCATCAGTAGATAAGAGATTGCAGTACAAAGATTTTGCCGAGTAACAACATGTCAGCATTTATGTACTTTTAACTCTTTTTTGCATCCTGATTGTGTTGATGATCTGTACTTGATTTTCCAAGCATTTCTTTCATGTGGTCAACATGTCAGGAGTTATTATAGTAACTAATGGAAATACAAAAGGTATCCAATTGTTCTTTCAAATCTGTCAACATGTGGAAACAGATGCCCATTGGTGAAGAGTATTCACAAAAAGTGACAGCTATTGACAGAGACAACAAAACTATTGACAGATCACACTCCTGCTACTGGCAGAACTCTGATGGGGTCAGCAGGTCTGATAGAGAAACACAGGTTCAGAAGTTACAGTGAGAGTCTGTAATTAAAGACAACAGCCAAGTGATATTTCCATCAAAAGCAAGTCAAGCATTTATCAGCTTGAAAGGTGATCATGTTTGATGCTCTTGTATTCTCATACCGACATGGAGGATGAAGGCCACAGTGATTGCATTTACGATGTTATCATATCAAATAACACAATGATATTGGAAAGGGCGAAAATTATCAAGGGCATTGCACTCATGGGGCACATTGTCTCTTGTTTCAAACTTTGGAAATTCGCTTCGAAAATAACTGGAAATCCCTAAGTCTCTTTCCATTCTTATACATTTATGAAATGAATTGAAAGCGATCTATTTCAGGTATAAATGTGACACAAGAGCAGCTGCCTAGACTTGTTTTACATATTGAAGTTTAAACAGTGTTAAATAAAAGTAACAAGAATCAGTCTTGCAGTGATAAATCTTGCAGTTGTTGCATCTTCTGTAATAAAATACTCAGGATGGCATTAGAACTGAAAAGGAATCATGTTTAGAGGAACAAGATTCAAGTGGTGAATGAAAAATGTTGACCCAGAGAAAATACATAATAATGAAATATTTGGTGTACATCGAAACTAGTGTAGATCTTAAACACATTTTCATGATGGACTATTTTCAATTGCAGACCCTGCAGGCCCATTCCAACTTTGTAGAAGCTTTGTAGTGTTGATCTACATTATTATTAATTTGAACAAAAAAAGTAAAATGGTGTTGAGTAATGCCTGGTTTCTAAAACACAGTTTGAACTCAGTGAAGTTTGCTTTTGACTCAACATGTCCCTGACTCTGTGAAATTCAAGGCAAACATGAACACAGGACCAGCACAGTTTAGGTTTTATGTGTGAAGTCCATATGAATCACTATATCACTATGGAATGAAAGGCTTAACTTCTGTTGAATTGTCCTCAAACCTTAACTGGTTTGAAATCATAGAAAACTTAGAGAGCCTGTGATGTTCAAAGTTGTCATGATATGATGACCATGATAGTCTTCCAAAGTTAACTCATGTTGTGAGAACACTGTATGATCTGGCAGTTTTGGTAAAAAACGTACTGTACGAAGTACAGGTATCGACTCAAAACTTATTAACACTTACCTAATCATCTCTGTCGATTTGAGTCAAGGATTGATCATCCAGACTTTTCGTATGAGGAAACCTTCCAGCTGGCTTGCATTGTATCATTGTTTCTATCCCGGCGTCTTAATGTACTGGAGAGACTTACTTCAGCTGTTATTATCTGGATAGATTTATATGAGTGAATTACTGCCACAGCAACAGACTCCAATTCAACAGAAGCCGGATACAGACTTAGAGCAAGTCATACTGCTGATTCTTCTGACGTAATAAATTCAAGCAGGATCCCACCAAGAGAATCTATGAATGTACATGTATTTTATGAACTGATGAATAATAAATGGTTTAGGAGCCAGTACAAGAATAAAACTAACTGGAAAACAGTAAAGATCTAGTGAGATTTTTTCTTTGCATGTTTAGATAATTGTTTTATGGGTGTACAGTAGCTCAGTGGCTTTTCACCATTGCAAGCAAAGGTTGAACTTTTGTTGGTGAAATTTTGTTAGAGAAAAGGGCAGTGGTTCTACCCAGATGCCTCAGTGCATTCGGGGTCTTCCTCCACCTGAAATTAGCTGGACCTTGCTATATGACTGAAATACTGTCGCAGTGACAGTAAACTCGAAAAATTAATCAGTCGAGAAAAGGTGTGTGGCCGGCTACTTGGATAAATTTGTTTCCTTCACTACAGTTTTCTCCTATATAAAGGATTAAGTGAACTCCACTGTCAGTATCAACAAGACGATTTTTGTAAATAATATGGCTTTCTGTCAAATCTTCATAAAATTATTAATGTTCAAAGCATTAGATGAATGATTTTGACTGACATTTTATAAAACATGAAAGGAAAAGTTGAAACCTAATTCATGGATGAAAAAAAGAGAGATTGCGCAAAAGATGGGAACTATTGCAAAACAGACGCATAAAGCCAACACTGAATGAAATATACTGGAAACTTTTCTTTGCAAAAAAGTAGATGATGTTGCAGTTTTTGCAAAGTGAGTCATTGTATCAGAAAATTGATCTGTTCTCATCAATGCAAAATTATTGTGGTCAGAGGGATTTACCTTGTAATAAGCATTGCTACCAGAGATTTTTTCCACTGTTTTTGGAAGATGTAAAGTATATTTGGCAATTTTAAACAAAACTGAACCTTTTCTTTCTTCTGTCAGAAGGTTTTTTGTAAATGTTTACATTGAAATTGGGAGAAAAAAAAAATATATATATTTACTTTCTAGCATCGAGAGTATCTATAGCTAAGTACCAATTATAAAAACAGTTGGGATCTAACCAGTGAATTCTTAGTTTGTTTTCCAGACATGCACAAGGTACCATTACAGAGGGAACAATGGCAACTGGTCCAGACACTAGGGTTTTCAGCAGGCACTTTGGTTTCTTCCTGTAATACATTTAACCAGAGTGATTTGTTTGTATGGTGACAACTTGTTTGACAAAAGGCTCTATTATGCACAGAATTTAAACCATGAAACAGATGCTTCCTTTCTTGCTCATTTTTTACTTGAGGTTTTGAAGATTTTTTTTTTATTCATGCCCCAGCATCAGTCTTCACCTTGACATTGCTATATGACTGAAATATTTTTGTGGCCACAGTATTCAACTCTTCAAAATATGTGCTGTTCATAATAATTATGTTGATCTATTGTATGAATTGATTGTTAAAGATAAGTTATCATTCTGTTATAGAAAAAAATATAGATTTTCTAAAATTATTAGATTTGTTTGAAACTAAGGTTCTCTTATGCTAATATTTATAATTTCACAAAAACTGTAATTCAGTCAAGGCATATGTTGGACTTTCTTGTGTAAGAAATGACACACACAATTGGAAAAAGAAGTATGAACAGGCACATTTTAAGTGATAGAGCTATGACTCGGGTTGTAAATTTTTGCTTTTCAAACAGACTTTGGTACATTGCATCTGTAGCCATAGCAGCCAGGGCTCTTGCAATATATAGTGATTTCACGGATGAACAAGATTTGCAAAAGCATAAATTGTTTACTTGTAAACCATGTTTATGGTTGCTGAATCTATTGCAGTAAACTATAAAGGTTTGTTTGCAGGGGTGGCAAAATCTATTGTCTGAATTGCGCAGGTAGTCCCAGAGTCTATACATGCAGAAGAAACTTTGAAAAACTTTCTACATTTGCTGAATCAAGAAATAATTCAATTAAAATGGACATGCAAAAATTTAAATAAAAATGTCTGTAATCCTTAAGATACATAATAATCAAAATAGCATATATAAGTTTTCATTTAAAGGTGCTGCTAAGAAAATACTGATTTGAGTACTTAGTCTTGAAAATTATTCTGGATATTTGCTTGTCCAAAAGTCCTGTTTCAGCTACAGGTGCTTGTCCACAATGCATCTTTCAGATGGGTCAGCTACAGATGCTTGTCAACAAGTCGTGTTTAAGATGTTTCAGCTACAGATGTTTACCCACAATGCATCTTTCAGATGTGTCAGCTACAGATGCTTGTCAACAAGTCGTGTTTAAGATGTTTCAGCTACAGATGTTTACCCACAATGCATCTTTCAGATGTGTCAGCTACAGATGCTTGTCAACAAGTCGTGTTTAAGATGTTTCAGCTACAGATGTTTACCCACAATGCATCTTTAAGATGTTTCAGCTACAGTTGCTTGTCCACAAGTCATCTTCCACAAGTCATCTTTCAGATGTTTCAGCTATGGGTTATTGTCCACAAGTCATCTTTCAGATGTTTCAGCTACAGAGGTTCTTGTCCACAAATCCTGTTTCAGCTACAGGTGCTTGTCCACAACTCATCTTTCAGATGTGTCAGATACAGGTGCTTGTCCACAAGTCATCTTTCTGATGTTTCAGCTACAGGTGCTTGTCAACAAGTCCTGTTTCAGCTATACATACTGAAAGTTAAGAACACTGTTAAGTATACACCTTTCAGCTTTTTTAAACATCTTTGTTTGGTTGTTCCTGTCAATTAATTTTACATGTGCCAACATTCCATTAATATCATATTTATTCTTATTCCAGATGTCAAAGCCACCTCCACTGTCACCTCGGCAACCAGTGGGAAACCAACTACTACCACAGCGTAAGTATGGGAACCAGGTCAAAGGTCAAAATAAGTGGACCTAAAAGGAGCAGTTACAGAGGAAATGATTTAGTTATCATAGACGTCAGCTATTGAGGCATTTTGCATGTACTGGTAGTCCAGCAAAGGTTTTGCCACTAAAGTTTATCTTTGGTGCAAATGATCATTGCATCAGGGAAGTCTTGGCAAAGGAATATGTCCCAGTTGATATAAGGGACAGTGAGCAAGACATGCATGACATAATTTTTTTCTTTGTTTAAAAGTGTTAAATGTACACTTCCTGGTGCACTACTCTTGTAACTATACAAATAGCCTTTGGGAAGTCTTAGGCAAATGGTGTTTACCTGTATTTTTTTCATCATATTTGATGATAATGAAATTTCAGAGTTTATAGACTGTTGTAAATGGCAGGACTTTAATCATTTTAAGCAAATTTGCTAATTGTTCAGTGACATTGTCTTCTTTGCCATTTATGCCAGTTATATTTTGTTTCGTTTCAAATCTTGTTGATGGATTTCCTGAATAATATCCATGGTGATTTTCTCTTATTACAGGGAGTTATCATCATCATCAGCAGCAGAAGCAGTAGCATTAGAAGTAGCACCTGCAGACAGTACCATATTAAGTAGCACTGCCCACCTACCTGTTTCCTCACAGTCTGTTGCATCTAGCACTCTCCAGGCAGTTTCTGTGCCATCAACTATACCCCACCAGTCCTTGCAGATGCCAAGCCAGGCACCAGCTGTTGTTGGCACAATGCCTGGATTTACTGGTTCCAACACCAGCATGGCTGCTCTTCAGCCAGCTCTTCCAATTACCTCCCCTGTAGGTCTGCAAAGGCCAGCGCCAGTCCCTCTAATGAGTTTGTCTGTACCAAGTCCAGTAAACTCTCTAGCTCATGTTCAACACTATGGACCACGACCATTGCCAAACACTGGTCCAATTACAACCAGCCCCCTCCTTGCGTAATGTCATCAGCACTATCACAGCCATTACTTCCATTGGCTACAAGCTCACAACCCCTAGTTGTGCAGGCCCCAGGGACAGGCCCCATGTCTGCCCCCTCAGCATCTCTCCCGGGATCAAAACCTCCTCCGTGGCAGAGACCGAACAACCAAAGTCAAGTCAGATATGGCTCACCAAGTGTGGCCCATCCAACTATACCCCGGCAACAGATGCACCCTCCACAGATTGGCCCTCAGCCGCCACACTCACACCCAACATTTTCCCAGCCCCCTGCAGGGCCTTCACAGATAGCCATGACAGCTGTTAGCTCTCGGCTGGTTTCACAGCCTGGTGCACCTCGGTTTGGCACATCAACACCAGCTCCCCATCCATCCAATCAAGGACCACACTTACAGCAGTCTCGACAGCAGCCTTTAAGCTCTGCTCCTATTGGACAGTCATCTCTTGAAAATCCAATAGCTCAGGTTATACAGAAACAAGCTGAAGTCGTTCTTACTAAACAGATTTTAACAACTGGAACATTCCCTCCTCCTGGTACCAATGTGTTTGAGTCTGAATCAACGGTTCAAAATCCTCATCAAAACTATGGTCAAGGTAATCAAAGAAGTGCTGGTCAAGGGCAGCAGTATGACTCAAATAAGAGAAAGAGTGATGGGCCCTCCCAGTTCACAAAAGGAGTAAAGCGAAGCAGATGGAATGAAGACATTGCAGACAAAGGCTTCAGGTTCCAGCAGGATAAATCAAGGTCCTTTGGTAACAAGAGGTCTGTTAGTCCGATAAATCAAAGACAGGCTGAGTATGAAAACTCAAAAAGGTCGAGGGGGTCTGTTGGTAGTTATGATAGTAAAAGGTCTAGAAGTCCCTCTGACTGGAAGTCAAGGGATTCAAGAAGCAGGCAGAGGTCATTTAGTCCAGCAAGTGAAAGAAGCAGGGGTAATGAACCGGACAGGATAGTCAGGTTAGGTAAAAAGCAGGACAGAGTTGTTAGAACGGTTGATAGTCAGGAAGATGCTTCTTCAGGTAGATTTGGATCGGGTAGAAGTGATGGTTATGGTGACAATGATGTGGATTTGTATTATGATGATGACTTAGATGATATGAGTCAAGGGGAATTTGACAGACCTCTGAGTCCAACACAGCTTGAAAGTCTTGTTCAGCATTACAATGAAAGGGAAGGTGAGTCTTATGATGACATTATGAGGGATTTGGAAGATGTGTCTGCATTTGATGATAGGAGATATGATGATTATGATAGAAATAGAAAAAGTTATGAAAGGGATAGAGAAAGATCAGATAGGAGATACGGTGATTATGATAGAAGGAGTGACCATGATAGGGGGATAGAGGAAAGTAACATAGGGATAGATATGAAGAAGATGAAAGAGATGATAGGAGGTTTGATGATAAATGGGAGGATAGTGGCTCAGGAAGGAGATGGAATGAAAGAGGCAGAGACAATTGGAACAGGAGGAAAGATAGGTCAGACCATGGGGACAGAAGGGAAGGTCGGTCAGACCATGGGGACAGAAGGGAAGGCCGGGGACAGAAGGGAAGGTCGATCAGACCATGGGGAGAGAAGGGAAGGTCGATTAGACCATGGCAGAGACAGAGATTATAATAGGCGAGAGGAATATGATCACGACGGTTTCAGAGACATGACAGAGGGTCGTGATGAATCTAATAGGTATGATGATATGTACGATGAAAGATGGGATAAGGTAATAGAGATAGAAAGGGACTTTAGGGATGGGTCAAGGGATGGTGAATGGGATGACAGATATCAAGATAGAGAAGAAGAGGATAATTTGGTAAGTAATGTGTTTGATGTTATATATAGATATTTATTGCAATATAAATTTCTGAAATTTGCAGGTATACAGCTGTGTTCCACTACATTCAACTTAATAGATGTATTAATTTTATTTTTTCACTCTTTATCTCATGTGCTTGTGTTTTAACATCAGGAGTTCTCTCATCAGGGTCTCCTCTGTTTGCTCATACAATGAAAAGAGAGTAAAGAATAGAACATTCCATTTGGTCATAATAGGACGTACCATTTAATGTCAAATTGATATTCAGCAAGTCATACATTTGTACATGAATATTCATGAGATTTAAGGTTAATGTTCAGAGGAAAGGTGATCAACTCTATACTGTAGCCATGAACTGGAAGGTCCAATGAAAGATGTCAGCGTGGCACTGTGTCCTTTGAAGTATTGAAGTGACACAAGTACCTGTGTTTTCGAAAATAAAAATGGTACATACTCAGGCATTGCTTGTTGTGACTGGATGTTTTGTCCTCTAGAATAGATACTGTAAAGACTGGGTGCTGGAACTAGAAAGTTCCTTTGATTTGAATATGTATTGATAGATAAATAATTTTGAAATACTTTAATTGATGGCACAACTTGCTTCAGGTGCTTTGTTCCATTTCCATCCAAAATGGTGGTTTATAGTATTTCTGAAAGGTTCAAATTCTGTCATCTGAGGTTTTGGAGGTCCAATAGACTTTCCCAATGTTTACAAAATTAATGTACTCAAGATTTTCCAACTACACTGGAATAACAGGTAGTCAGTGTTTGACATGGTGTACACAAATAAACGCATGGTTTTGTTTCTGATACTGTTTGCGAGCAATTAACATGATGCCAAAACACCCCAAAATGAATATGCATATCAGTTTAACCAGTGAAAAGCTGTATAAACCTCCGACAAACAAATGCACATGAATCTTGCTTTCGATAGTTACCTTAGTTCAACGACCTCCAACAAACATTTGGGGTGGGGATATACCTGTTTTGTGTCAAGTTAATTGACCCAGCCATGAATTGGAAAGACAAAGCTTGAATATTCATTACTCAGAAGGTACATTGAAAGAGTCAGTATGGCACTGTGGCATTTATCTCAGTTTTTTAGCTCACCTGAGCACAACGTGCTCATGGTGAGCTTTTGTGATCACCTTTTGTCCGGTGTCCGTCCGTCCGTGCGTGCGTCTTGCGTCAACTTTTCCTTTAAACAACTTCTCCTCCTAAACCACTGGATGGATTTTGACCAAACTTCACAGGAATCATCCTTATCATGACCTCTATCAAAGTTGTTCAAATTATTTTGATTGGGTGAATAAGTAGGTCACAGGAGCTAAAAATAGATTTTTAAAATGCAATCTTAGAAAATCTTCTCCTGCAAAACTGTAAGGCCTAGAGCTTAATAATTGGTATGTAGAATTGTCTTATGAACATCTACAAAAGTTGTTCAGATCATGACCCTGGGGTCAAAATTAGCCCCGCCCCAGGGGTCATTTTATTTTTTATAGGTTTATATAGTGAAAAACTTTAAAAATCTTCTTCTATGAAACAATAAGGCCTAGAGCTAAGATATTTGGCGTGTAGCATTGTCTAGTAAATCTCTACAAAAGTTGTTCAAATTATGACCATGGGGTTAGAATTAGCCCTGCCCCGGGAAGGCCTAGAGCTAAGATATTTGGTATGTAGCATCATCTAATGGTTCATTACCAAGATTGTTCAAATCATAGCCCTTTGGTGATAAATGACCCCGCACCAGGGGTTACTTGTTTTACATAGAGTTATATAGGAAAATCTAAAAAATCTTCTTTTATGAATCCATAAAGCCTAGAGCTTAAATAATTAGCTCACCTGAGCACAACGTGCTCATGGTGAGCTTTTATGATTGCCTTTTGTCCGGCGTCTGTCGTCCGTCCATCTGTCCGTGCGTGCATGCGTCTTGCATCAACCTTTTCCATTAAACAACATCTCCTCCTAATCCGCTGAAGGGATTTTGACAAAATTTCACAGGAATCATCCTTATGATGTCCTCTAACAAAATTGTACAAATTATTATGATTGGTTGAAAAAGTAGGTCACAGGAGCTAAAAATAGATTTTAAAATGCAATCTTAGAAAATCTTCTCCTGCAAAACTGTAAGGCCTACAGCTTGTAGAATTGTCTTATAAACCTTAACAAAAATTGTTCAAATCATGGCCCTAGGGTCAAAATTTGCCCTGCCCCAGGGGTCACTTTATTTTACATATGCTCATATAGGGAAAACCTAGGAAAATCTTCTCCTCAGAAACCACATGGCCTGTTTTTAAGATATTGGGTATGTAGTATTGTCTGGTGGATCTCTACTTAAGTTGTTTAAATCATGGCCCTTGGGTGAAAATTGGCCCTGCCCTAGGGGTCACTTGATTTTACATAGGAAAAATAGAAAAATCATCTCCTGAAATACTGCAAGGCTTACAGCTTGGATATTTGGTATGTAGAATTGTCTTGTGAACTACTACAAAAGTTGTTAAAATAATGACCTTACCTAAGTTTGTTTTTAATCATGGCCCTGTGTCAAAATTGGTCCCACTTTAAGTATGTTCATATTATAAACCATTGAAAGCAATATTTCTCAGGTGAGCGATTAAGGGCCATTATGGCCCTCTTGTTTAATAACTGGTCTTATTTCTGAACCTGGAGTGAAGTGAACTTTTCAACAAAGATGGAACTTAGGAGAGAATGGAAGAAAGTTTATCCACACAACACACTGGGGTCCTTTGATCTGCTTATATTCTTCCAAATATTTTACCTGTAGAAGGACTGACCCCAGTGGCCCAGTGGTTAGAGTGTCTGCCTCGGGATCGGGAAGTTGTGGGTTCAGTCCCCAGCTGCAACATACCAAAGTCATAACAGTGGTACTGGTATAACTCCAGCATATAAGTGAAGTTCCAGGACTGGTTGGCCTTGTGTCAGGAAAATGTGACTAGGTGTTTTATCATGCCACATGTCTACAGCGTGATAATGCAGTGTAACAGCACTATGTCTGTCTCAAGTAAACAATGTCTCCCAGTCAGCGTGACGTTAAACTCAACAAACAAACAAGCAAACAAACAAACCTTTTACTAGGTCTTCTTCATGATGAAGCATAGCAGTAGGTACAGAGTAACTGAATTTTGCAGCCTCGTTAATCATTAGCATTTTTGGCCCTCTGGCATACGATTTTGAACTTCCGCGCAATTACACAAAATAGTGCTCTCTTTAATTAGTTCTATTGTCATTATTGTTGTAATGTTGAGTTTAGTTACACCCGTTTTTTGTTGCTTAGATATGAGGATTTTATCAATGATGAATTCATCAGTATCTATGACAGTGTCTAAGAAACATATCACATGACTTTACCCGTGAACAAGCTGAAAGATTTCCCGATGCATGGAATATATCAGTGTTGCAAAGCTTTATGTTATTGGAAAGATAGATCAAACTGGGAAATAAGATCCCTTGTTTGGATTCTCCGCCATGTTTGATATAATTGTTAAGGTATGGTTTTCTTTTCCAGCCGGATCCCTCCAGAGAAGAGATTGAGAGGTTAATGCAAAGGGCTGTAAGTATGGTCTAGAGACCCAGTTAAGTGATACATAAAGAAAACATCTCAAAGTTTATTGTTACTCACCCTTTTGAAATCCCAATTATATACTTATACAATTTTTGTCATGAATGGAAATCATACAATATTTTGTCATTAATGGATATCAAACATCATTGTATTCCATTTTTTTTTTTATTACTTTCAATTTCCATAGATAGGGTTATATTTTTTTCTCATCAGCTGATAAAAGAGTATAGTTATAATGTTACCACAAACTAGGATCATTGTTCTACTGTAGAATCATTAACCCTTTCCCTCATAGAGGACAACATGAAAAGACCTATGCGAACAGCATAAAACCAGATCAGCCTGCGAGTAACTCGCAGGCTGATCAGGTTTTATGCTGTTCGCTGCTCCTCAGTGGTCTGGAAATGAGGATTTTTTAATTAAATTTGGTAAGGTTTAACCGTGGTTTTCTGCAGATCAGGCTTTATGTGGTACCTATTGAGTGCGTCAAAATGAGTCTATATGATGGAAAGGGTTAATGTTCTTGGGGGACTAATTTTCATTAATTTTGTGGATGACTTTATCCACAAATATTAAGCCCCTCAAAAAACTGTTGACCTCAAGTTTTCTAAATCATGATTCCATGAATATATATAGCAATGAAATTGACCTTATTATCGATTCCATAAAATTTATGTCAGCGAAAATTAATGATTCTACAGTATTCAAATTAGATTAAAAGGTCACCTTCCGGATTTATCCATGTGTCAGATCAGTGTGCTGCATGCTGTCGTAGACAGCATGTCAGATTTCACTTGTGGTTGTTTGTAAACATGTTATCAGCTATTTTCTAGACTTAAATACAAATATTTCTTACTAATCACATTTGATGTATTGTTTGATTGGACATTGTTCAGTTACAAAACGTTTTTTGCACTTTATTTCTGGTATTTGTAATATGTGGTGTTACATTGTAAATAAAAAAATCATGGCAGATTTGTTGACATAACCTAGCCTGCACAGTATTTGGCATTGGGGATCAAATGTCAGATAGGTTGATCAAGCTTGAGTAAATATGCGGGAAAATCCTATCTGATAGGCAAGAAGCAGTGTCATATTTTGTCATATTTCTATGTCATATTACCACTTTATAGCTGATGTAGGATATTTCCACCAGATTTTCAACAAAAATCCTGGTTATTAGAATTGGTACTTTGTTTGGAGGGCAGATGGGAGGCGGCGTCAAACAAGTCGTTTCTGTCAAACATTTCCTGTTATAATAAAAAATGTTCATACTTGATAATGTAGATACCTTATGGGAAGAGAAAGATAGGGATTGATTTCCAGGATGATTGGTCACTTTTACTAAAAATAGATTTTTCGTTTCCATCAAATAACTTCTTTTAGGAGTGAGGTATGATGATCAGATTTTGTATACAGATACCTTATGGAAAGAGGAAGATTGGGATTGATTTTCAGGTTAATAGCGTGAAGTTCAAGGTCATAGTTACTTAAAATAGTCTTGCTTGCCTGGGGCGACACTTGAAAACCTGCCCTGTGTTCAGTTGCCATTTAAAGTCCCTAACGTTAGTGTTTGCATCCCTGTTTAATCGTAGCGTATAGAGTGTAAGCAAGGAACCTAATTCTTAATAGTCGCAAGTGTTATGGTAAACTGAACGCAGGGCCGGTTTCATGTCATTTGATGTTTCATGTTTCTGAGTATAATTATCTTCCATGTGCACACTAGCCTGATGATGGACTCTGAAGTATTGAAGGAAATTTCCCATCATGTTAAATAGCAAGTTTAATCATCATGCTATGTACTTTTTACAGAGCTCCAATATGCGTTTTTCTGGAGGAGAGAGACGCGGACAAAGTGGAGGTCACTCTGCCCAGGTACAAACATCTACATTTACATTGCAAAAATGATTATCATTAAATTCCTAGATCATTTTTGGTTTTGCCTTTTTTATTTTAGACAAAAAATGATGTTTTCAGGGCAGGTATTGTCAGCTGGCCTAATGACCATCACGGAAGAACAAAAACAAATCTATGCTTTTAACCAACTTTGTGAATACTGAAGACTCATCCTTTTTATTTCAGGGTTTTGCTTCAGGAGGCAATAGGGGAGGAAGAGGGGTTCACGGAGGGCCCAGAGGTGGGACCAGAGGAGGAAGAGGGCGTGGCAACTTCCGAGGAAGGGGTCCAAGAGGGGGGTCCCGAGGAAGAGGGGGCCCACCAAGGGGCAGATAACTCTTCCTCAGGGAAAGAAGACTCGGTATGTTAAGCTGGTGCATAAAAAACATGTTATTATTGAAACATTAATGGCATTCTTCATTTGGCAAGATCCTCCGACAAAGGCCAAAAAAAGGCACTCACTGTCTTTATTGAAAATGCCCGAAGTATTTTGTTTTGCTGTTGTTACATTCATGTTCAGCTGTATTTTACCAAATGACTTATAATATTTTTTGAATATACAAGAAATTGCAAACATATGAGGACTGATGGGGGAAGAAAAAAATGTGCAAATAAAAACAAAACAGAAAATTAAGCATATTCTCACTCTTAAGTCTGTCTTTTTCTCCGTGTGGGCTCTGTAATGATATCTTGAATTTGCACAATTCTTAGATAATGGCTCCTTGATCCTATGTCTTATGTGACGTACCATCAGAGTAAGCCAAAAAGGTCACATAAGACAGTCTTTCAATATTTTTTCTAGTGTAAGACAGTCATCAGGTCCCTGTCTTTAAATCATGTGAAAGGTTGCTCATGTATTTTGTATAGTTATAATTTATTGTGTCAGTTTTCATTTATATTAATGTCAAATGAATTAAGAATTCATTTGTCCAGTTTGATGTCTGAAAGTCTTACAATGAGGTATTTGAGAGTAAAGAATTACTAGAGATCCAGCTAATAGGAGTTAAAGGTTATATTTTGAGACAATTACTCCTTATTAAAACATTATGTTTGGACTACTCATGAGAATTTAGATATTGCGCTGAGTCACTGGTGGATGCGATGGTACATTGGCCACATTGGACTTTATTCTTAAAACACTATGTATATTTTCGATAGTCTTCAGCAATAGTACTATCCATCTAGTTAGCCTCATTATGATAGTAACATACAGGCAGATGTTTCACATGAATTTCCCAAAACACCTGTAACATCGTGGATGTCCTATCACAAAGATCGATAATGTGACCCTAAGGTGTGACAAACGACAGTTGCTAACAACAGCCTCGCTATAGAACAAAGGCTCATTTTGGAACAAGCATTCATGATTGTTGGTCACATCAGGCTGAGTGGCTTCTCACATTCTCAATATATAGATTATTGCTTTGGGATGGAAAAGACAGACTGCTGCTAAAATCAGACCATTGCTAAGTCAGTCTCGACTGTATCACAGTTTTACTGTAAATCATGATGACTGTTATTGGCAAGTACATTTACAAGTGTCATACTGCTCTTTAGAGATATGAATTTCATTTGCAATGGGCTATAGGTACATTGAAAGGATGAAGTTGATAAATGTCAACTGACAGGTTGAACTTCATTTGTGCAGGGACTGTGTTTTTACACGCATTTTAGAAATTAAGAGTCAGTTTCTCCTACAATATAGTTTTTTTGTCTGTTTTAATTTCTTTGGCCTATGCAGGTTAGGTGTGTTTTTGAGTAAACTGAAGCCAATTGTAATGTTTATTTTGTTTGTTAGTCTTCAAAATGAATTTTATTTGAGAGAAGTTGTCTTTAATTTTGGGCCATTGGTATACTTTGAAAATAAAAATTGGACAATTCTAGTAGTAATTTATGTTTTATACCTTGTTTATTGTTGGTTCAAAGGGACAAACATTAGCTGCTTTTGATTACTATAGTGAGGAAAGAAAAGTTAATTGTAGTTTATTCTTTCAGCAGTTGACACAAGTGCTCCAAGGAACACTTATTGTTTGATGTTCAAAATCATGTCCAGTATACATTTTATTATTTAGGAGTACGACATATTTGTTGTTCATGTACATTCCAACCTGTCATAAGCAACCAGTTGTGGGCTGTTTTGAAATTGGCTGCCTAGCACAGGTTGTTGCAATATTGGAAGTCAGTTGCATTGTATGTGGCCACTCTGAGAAGTGGAAAGCTTGCTGCTGAACACAGATTTGCTAGCTTGTATAGTTGATTGCTAACAAAGGCTTAGCTGAGTATAGCATTAATAACAGAATCTGATCATGTAGATTCTATGCTATATGGATGTACATTGTATTATTATAATTATGTCATATGTATGTATTGTTACATGCTGTATGACAATATTGCTATATTATGCTTGGACATATTGTTATTTGCTGGACCTATTTGTTATGAATCTTTTAGAGGCAAATCATGGATGAATTTGATTTATACAACAAAATTAATGCAGACATCGGAGTTCAGTGTTCAGGATTTTGGCCTCCCAAAACATTTGGGGGGAAAGGAATTTGATATATATTTTAGCATGAATGTGGTATTTTGTATGCAATTTCCAAATGTGCAGACATGTTATATTTTCCCTTCTCCAGACAAATTGTGTGCATAGGGATATATATGGATGCCTGGATACATGCCTGTCTACAACTAAAGAGCAGTTGAGATAAATGTTCATTCAAGAGAGAGAATATTTCCGGATCTTAAGAGAACAATTTCATTTAGATAATTGCACTCTCAAGTAGAAAAGGAAATACAAACTCTTTGTTTGTCTGTGCAACAAATGTCATTCCAGCGTGCCAGGAGAAAATAAAAAATGTGGTTGGAAGGGATACTCCACTAATTAGATAGAGGCATCAGATGCAGAGTTTATCATGCCCCTTTTTGTTTCTTGCAGGTTCTTTTCTGAAGACAAAGGGAAGGATGGGAAAATGTACATATATATCAATATCAGCGTCACAGTTTTAGGATGCATGTGGCTGAGACCTACAACAAAAGAAAATATAAACCCTATTTGGCTTTAAGCTGTTTTAAAGTTGATACATGTCAATGTTTATTGGTTTTTTGGGGGGTTTTTTGTTGTTGTTTTTTTTCAGGAGAAAAATTTATTACATGATCAGATGAGTGGTTACTGATCGGTAGGTAGGGATATATTTTTTTAACCCTCCGATTGATGCCAAAACTAAAAAAAAAAATAAAGAAAAGATTTTTTAAAGGCGGAAATGTAAAATAAACTTAAGTGTCAGAAGTGAAAAAAAAGAGGGTCGGTCGGGAGACTAGAAACAGAAATTTTTTAAAATTTTTTTTGCCCTATAGGAATCCTCCAATCTCTCTAGACTGACAACTCAAATTCATATATCCCTCCGCTGACATCATAATGCACACAATTCATGAAAATAATGCATACAGTATTGATAAAAGGGTGTGTTTTTCACAGTTATTATATAGCTTTGTCAAATTCCTAATGATCGAGGCCAATTTGGACCTTAAGGCCTTTGATTTACTGTTTATTATTGTTAACTGTGTGAAGTGAAATTATGGTTTACTTATATGGTGTTCTTACAGATTTGAAGGTATCATGCCATTTGTCTACAGCATGATATCACAGTGTGACGCACTATATTTGTTGACAAAAGCCTTCAAATGACTGAAATACTGACAGTTGGGCATAAAACCAAAGCAAAAAAAAAATAAATTGGATAAACCAATTGACTCTGTTTGCAGTCTTGCAACTCACCTAGTGTGTATTTCATCACCTTGTACAGTATTTTGTTTATATTGTTTGCCTTGTTTATTGTTTTTATAAACCTGTATTTCATGCAAGGTCATACCAGCATTCTTAAAACTTTTGCATTCTTATCAAAAATTTATCAGACTGTTAGGAGTCTGCATAACCATTTTTAAACAGCTCAGTAGGTTGCTCTTTCCTCCCATTAATCTAAGTTTGCAAAACACTTCCCTGATTGACCCTACCCCACTACATTTTCTACCTACTTGCATGTTTGAAGAACATATCATGCTTTTGATATTTATTTATTCTAGGATTCCTCTCCCTTAGATAATTGCATGATAGTGTTACTTCTTCAATAAATTTCAAGAGCAGATTGTGCTTTGGATATTACTTTATTCAAGGATTTTTTTTTTCAGTACATGATTGGATGCCTTAGCTTATAGTACTTGGAATTGGAGCCTGATTCTTCTCTACAGAGAGGGGAAGGCAGTTAGTAGAGGTTGGGGGTCTTTGAAACAGTTATTTAGTAGTATCTTATGTAAAGGCTGCTCTTTAGGCAGGTGTCCCATTTCCCAAAAACTGGAGTTCAATTTACATTATGCGGTTGACCTTGCGACCTTTAACCTACTTTTGATGAATTGAAAGAAGTGGCATCTGAACAGGTTAACCTTTTGGTTAATCTGCTTTAACTTCTTTTTGCTTCATTGGATTGCTTAAATATTTTGACAGTTGCTTAGGTGGATGGACCTCTTCATTATGCAGTTGACATTGACCTTTGACCTACTTTTGATAAAAAAAGGACCCCCCTTCCCCCCCCCCCCCAAAAAAAAATCCTTAATACCATCAGGTCTTTTTTCATTATTATTTCTTGCTTGTTTTATATATCATCATACCAGAATGGTTTTCACAATCATAATCATCATAAGACATGCTTTATTTCTCACTCTTAGTTTTACATGTTGAGTAGTGGTATTTTTTTTATCCTTTCATGGTTTGTGTATTGTATTACAATGTTGAACATTGTAAAATAACAACAGTGATGATTAGAAAAAAAATAAAATGCTAAAAGACACTTTGCCATCTTCTTTATCTTTTACAATTACCAATTTATATGTTGTTGTTTTTTTTCAAATTTATTTCTGATACATTAATTTTTAAAGCAAGGTAAACAACTTCTACTTACTCAAGGGCTAGGTCCAAAGCTATGGTACCTACACATAAATAAAGCAGCAGTTACAGGAGTTTTGCACTATGCCCTCATATTATTGGGTTGTATCAGTACTTCATGCCTGGAAATGCAATGACATATTCTTGTCTATAGCGCGGATCAATATCAAAATCACCTGAAGCATAAATAATGAACGCTACCGTTTGAATATGGCATCCTATTTACATTAGTGATGTTCTGATTGTCGCTAGTCACTGACAGTTACTTTACTGAAGAACGGCAATAATTTATATATATCTGTTCCGCAACATCGTCGTAAAAATTTATACCATACCATATCATGTGTTGTCTCCAGTGTAGACTGTATATCAATCTTGAATCTCTTAACCCTTTCCCTCATAGAGGAAACCATGAAAAGACCTATGCGAACAGCATAAAACCAGATCAGCCTGCGAGTAACTCGCAGGCTGATCAGGTTTTATATTGTTCGCTGCTCCTCAGTGGTCTGGTAATGAGGATTTTACAATTAAATTTGGTAAGGTTTGAGTTCAGCTTTCTGCAGATCAGGCTTTATGTGGTACCTATTGAGGGCGTCAAAACAAGTCTCTATGAGGGAAAGGGTTGAATATATATTATAAATAAAAAATAAGGCCCAGAACTAAGTAAAACCTATTAGCTGCTCCAGCATTATAATGCTAAAACTACTTCATGAAGTTCAAGTAACTGTATATAAGCCCCTTGCTTGAATTTTACTTCTGGTTCAAGCGAACATAAATCGGAAATATCAACCGAATCTATCACTAATTTACATGTTTAGACAGAGAATATTTTAAATGTTAAAAAACTGACAAAGCTGTTGAGCCCTTACCACTATTGTGAATTTGAAAAGGATCATTTGGAAAGAAACCACCAACTTACCACACTTAAATGTCGCCCTAAATTTGTGGATAATCAGAAGCTCTGGTAATTCAAATTTATCAGCAATTTATATCAATTACAACAGAACACCTTTCTATTTTACCATGTACAAAAAGATCAATCTCTGAAAAATTAATTGATTCACAAATTTAGGGTGACTACTAAGTTGGATAGAAATATCAAGACGTTTCTTCAAATGATAGAAGCCTACATGCTTCAGTCTTCTGTTATTGTCTGTAAAAATGTCTTATTACCCTATCCTATACAAAGAAAATCTGAACGAAATAATGTAAAAAAAGTATCAAATCTTTTTTTTTTATCACAAAAATGTGATTAGTTTGTGTAATGCAGTTTCCTTTTTATGGTGCAAATAAGACATAAGTGGACACTTTTGTAAGCCAACATACATACTAAGATGAGGTTGTTTGTCCAAAGTTTAGTGAAATGGAGAGGTTCTTCAGACCAGGTCTTGAACCAACGGGAGTTGCCAAGACTGCAACTTAAACCACTACAATATGAAAGCCTCTGTCAAAATTTTTGAATTGATATCATATCTGACACATAAATTGTTCAATTCAATAAAGGCCAAAGGTCCTTTCAGCTAATATGGGCGAAAAAAGGTGAGACATTCCAAATGGCTTGAAAAAAAAAGGAGTGGAGGCAGGATTATAATCAATCATTTATTTTACAATATATATCTATCCCAACGGATGAATCATAAACTGAATGTCAATGTGTAAAGTGGCATACCTGATTAAAAAAGAAAACCAGAGATAAATCAGATTTTCCGTAAAATCATTGAAGTTGTTTGTTGAACCATCAGTACCGAGAAGCATCCACATGGCTTCTTTACAAATGGCATCCAACACGACACCTAGGGCTATAGTTGAACATGATAAATACCCCCGCATAACACTTTGACACCGCATAACACTTTGACACAAATATGGGGGTATAACTCTTGCAAAATGTATGACTGTTATCTGCACTTTTCTGCTGATTGGAGAAACCTGTAATACTATAAAAGCAGTGAAAATATGTACCAGTAATCTGTATATAATCCATAGAGGAAATTGTTATATATATATCAGGAAAAAAGACAATTGGAATATAATAGCAATATCAAAATATACCACCATTTAATCTTTTTTTTTTTTTTTTATTATTCATTTTATGCAACAGGGCCAAGTACTTGAAAATAAATACAAAGTAACCATAATGAAGTATATTTTTCCATCTAAAACTCAGTTTCAATGGGAATTAGAATATGATATTTATTTTTGGCCCTTTAGATTGTACCCTGGAATTCAAAGATAACAGGGGTATATGATTTGAAATTAGAACAATAAATAATGCTAAAACCAGGATTGGTGCTTCTCGAGTTTAATGAGAAATGAAAATACAACAGTCAAACTTGTATTAAGCAGCCACCCAAGGGAGGGGCCACAAATGTATGTAAATTGTTTCTGAGATCCAAATTTAAGATTATGTGTTTAGAGTTGTTGATATACAAAACTGAATCTTCACTGATATCGTAACTGGTGCATGTTAAAAGCATGAAAAACAAAAATTGTACAAATGCAGAATTCATAACACATTGACAAACAAGAAAACTTTTGACGCAAGAGTCAAATAATCGGGCCAAAGGACAATTGTTGTTGGCGTGGATCTCGGTCATTGCAGGAAAAAATCTGAAATAACGCTGTTCTACTTCACTTAACACAATAATACAACAGGAACCAGCATGAAAAAAAAGAAAGACTGCATTTTGAGATGGTCCCTTTAAATGACATTCGCACCTAATGGTTTTCATGCTGTGTGGTGAATGTGACTTCAGCATAATTACATTTCTAGTAGGTAACTGGTAATACAAAGTCAACTGATAATGTGGTGTAATCTGTTTTACAACCTGTGTTCCCATAAAGATGTTGTTATCAACGTTAGCAATCGAAAACGTCAAGTACACGTATAGTACTATACCTGATTTTGTGTAAGTACAATATAACATTGACTCCGCACATAAAACCTAAAACATTAAACTAAATTTTAAATATCAGAAAACAATGATATCAGTCTATCATAATCCTCATCATAGACAATATCCAGTAAAGACGAGATACATATCTGTATGTAAACATTTTTTTTTCCTTTAACCCTTTCCCTCATATAGACTCATTTTGACGCACTCAATAGGTATCACATAAAGCCTGATCTGCAGAAAACCACAGTTAAACCTTACCAAATTTAATAACAAAATACTCAGACCAGACCACTGAGGAGCAGCGAACAGCATAAAACCTGATCAGCCTGCTGGTTTTATGCTGTTCGCATAGGTCTTTTCATGGTGTCCTCTATGAGGGAAAGGGTTAAATAATTTCATCATGATTGTAAAGACAGGCACAGAGAAACCCACAACACTGTTCAGTAATTAAAAACCATATCCGGAACCTTGGCTGCCTGTAACAATCCTTGATAAATCTGTTAACATTATAATGGATCGATACCACCCATGCATATATTTTTCAGAAGAGTTGGTTCCGATATTTTGGGAATACAGTAATTTTTCTGTTTTTTCTTGGCCAAGATTTAAATACAGCTGGTGTATCTTTAACAGTCTTTAACAATCATTAGCAAAAGGTTGTCTTCAAAAAAAAAAAAAACTCATTAAAAATCTATTTGTAATGAAAACTAAGTGCTACATAATATTTAATACCATAGATCAAGTGGATCCTTGTTTTACACAATGTTGATACAACCATTTGTGAAGACATGAATCATTTAAATCTTTTACATGAGAGAAAGAATTATAGGTATACTACAATGAAACGCGTTCCAAAGAATT
>CM037781.1:33762004-33812004 GCA_021229015.1 Solen grandis | reverse complement strand
ATATGACTAGATGGCAATGTGTAGATTATGCACTCATTTTATTTTTGTTCTTCACTAAATTGTGGTTGCTATGGTAACGGAAATAGTGAAAATATGGCAAAAATGGGATCCCGCGATAACTAAGCAAGCTAACTTGATGAAACTTGCTATATGACTAGATGGCAATGTGTAGATTATGCACGTCATTTTATTTTTGTTCTTCGACTAAAATTGTGGTTGCTATGGTAACGGAAATAGTGAAAATATGGTAAAAAATGGGATCCCGCGATAACTAAGCAAGCAACTTGATGAAACTTGTATATGACTAGATGGCAATGTGTAGATTATGCACTCATTTTATTTTTGTTCTTCGACTAAAATTGTGGTTGCTATGGTAACGGAAATAGTGAAAATATGGCAAAAAATGGGATTGATTACCATATTGAGTCAAGGTGGAGCCGGTAGGGGACTTTATGTGTTGCATACAACACCAGTTACTTGTTTTATCATACATTAGTTAAATATGTTCAGTTTTATGAGCCAAAAACCTATTACAGTACATGATTTTGATTTACATATACAAACGATCATATATTTCAGGGAGGTGTAACTGCTTAAAATGCTGCATAAAGACTGCACACTTTAACAGATATAGACCATGCGTATTTTCTTGATGACAGGGAGGGAGCTTTATTACCATATTTTGGGAAGAAAATGTGCCGTTTCTTTGATTCAGAACAACAAAAAAATCCTGGTATTAATAACATATTTGATTTAGAGAGGACTGCATGATTTTGTAGATTTTTTAAGGCCTGATAAAGACAAAAAAAATCTGTAGACTTTTTTAGTAATTAGTTAATTAGTTTAAAACACAGAAAGTCCAAAAAAAAAAAAAGTTCCGTTTCTGATCTCCAGCAAATAAAAAAGAGGGTTGGTAGGTTGGGATTTTATTATTATTTTTTTTTTTTTTTTTTACATGAAACGAAAGGTAAAACAAGAGGGCCATGATGGCCCTGAATCGCTCACCTGATTATTAATGAGCAACATATGTTGGATTTTTCATATTGACCTACTTTTTGACCCCACATGACCCAATTTCGAACTTGTCCAAGATTTTATGGAGTCAAACATTCTGACAAGTTTCATGAAGATTGGCCTAAAGATATGGCCTCTAGAGTGTTAACAAGCCATATTGTTGATGACACACGATGGACGCCACACAAAGGACTATCACAAAAGCTCAACAACGTGCTCAGGTGAGCTAAAAAGGGAAATATTTTTTAAAAGGCAGAAAGAGGGTCGGTTGAGCAACCAGAAACAGAACTTTTTTCTTTTTTCTTTTTTGTTTTGCCTTACAAGGTGTAGTAAATCTTGTGGTCAAGTGTGGTCTAGCGGTAATGAAATTATCCAGGTATGGGTAAAAGAAAAAACTTTCCAATAAGCAAAGTACTGGTCCAACCCAGGATTGATTTAGGTTATGAAAAAGTGCCTCCTATGTAATATGAGTGTTCGCACCTCATCAATATCTCTGCAATGAGAAGTTAACCCAGCTTTCTTTCCTTAATACTCCTACTAGGCAAGTACCACAGGTAAGAGAAAAAGTGACTATTTTCCCAAAAACTGATGCAAAAAATTCCCCCATTTCAGACAATAACTCTTTCATAAAAAAGAATGGCTGACTAAACTGAATCGCTCCAATGATCATATCTTTAAATTATGAAGAATGCTGTCAGAATACATTTAATTCTAAAATATTCATCTAATACAATATGCATGTATTGCAATATTTTTCTTAAAATTTTATGGAAAATGCTGATATTTTTCCCCAATTAGCAAAACCAGATCCTACTCCAAAAGTACTAAAATAATCATTAATTAGACAATGTTAAACCTGATCAGACTATGACCTGCATATTGTACCAATATAAGCTAACTTTACAAATTCTGTTAGAGAGTACAGTGTCATTAGTGACCATGATCTTAATTTACATATGTTGAGAATTCAGATTTTCTCTGAACTATTAAGTAAAGTATATGAATTTTGCTTGGAATTAACGAATTTCCAACTGGAAATGGGTCAGACTTTATTATCCACAGGGCACCTATAAAGATGTGGCTGACCTCCTTAACCCCCAATTTTCCCCAATAATTAAAAGCAACATCCTTAATAATTACAAGCAGATGTACCCAATAGTAGCCAGCAAGAGGCACCTTGTAGAAGAGCAAATGGTTCTCATTAGCTCTATAATTATATGCTTTCCATTCCTTCCTGGCTTTTTTCCATGGGAATATTTTTTTCCTTGGAGAAAGCTGAGGAAACAAGACAGTTTTAAATCCCCTGTGGCATTTTCTGCTGAAAAACATCTTTATTACATGCAAATTCAATTATTTTTTCAATACACAAAATATGTGGATATATAATGGTTTAATTTTTTGATTATCAATGAAAGCATGTTTCATCAAACCAGTTAATAAAATTTTCTCACAAGTTACATCAATTGACTCTTACACCACTTAAATGATTGCAGCAGGTATAAAATCTGATCAGCCTAATTAGCTTTCCTTTACACTTACTCAAACAGTTTCAGACTTCGCAAAAGGTGTCTCAGACCGGCAGACATGTCTGATAGATTTCATCTCGATTTGATAAAGTTAATGCTTTCTCTGCAGTCCAGATGACTGGCAGGGATTTTAGCGAATTACAACTGTAAATATATAGGGGGAAACAACTTTTTTTTGCTATTCTTGCTTGCTATGAACTTATCTTGCTTGATTCTTGTATTTTAAATGTTTACTTGGCTAAGACTATAAAAATATACAACAAAATATAAATATACCTGAAGAAAGACAAAAACTAGGCATTTTGCATATATTCTCATTTGTTTTACAGTCTGACAGATTTTCTTTTGGTCTGACAAAATTTTCATACTTGTCAGAGAAAATGACAGATTTGTTTGCCTTTCACCGAGCCTGCAGTTTTTCAAAAAAAAATCTTAATTCTAGTATTTTTATAGTACAATTAAGTACAATAAAGTAACAGATGTGGATACTGCATTATATTGCTTTAATAAACACAAATGGGTGTTTTTAAAAAGATAAATCACAAATACCGGTGCCATCATTTTATCTTATAATTTTAATTGGAAAATAAACAATCAATTCACATTTGGGGAGAAAATACTTTATTGGCACAATTAATAATGGGGCCAAATTTCAGTCAAAAATAAAAAGCACCGTAAAATGTCAACTGTCAATAGCACCTTGGCCTGGGGTCAAAAGTTCAACATGACAGGGGATAACCTATATGGGACACATCACTAATTCAGTCAATATCAAATTCGATAATAACTTTATACATTTCATACTGACTTATAGATGCACAAATAAATGTTAATTTTCATGTAATGGTAGAAGGATGACATTTTTGGTGACCATTTACAAGGAATATATCCACTGCCTATCTAAGAGTGTATATTGATTCTATCCTAAATTAAAATGTAAATGCACTGTAAAACATCAAAGTGCTATAAAAAGCAGGCAGTTACAGAATGTTTGCTATTAAATGTTAACTCCCCAGCTGGAACCAGGTCTGGTAAAGGTTAATTATACCCTGCTGTTGAGCATTGTGGAAGCTTACAGAAAACAAATATCAATATTGACCCTGGACACAGATGTGCAAACATCGTAAAAAATCCCTTTCTTATAGTCCATTATTCATCTTTCTCTTTTATTTAATAGTAATTCATTGCCTCGATCTCTCCCTCATTCTTGTTTGTTACGTGCAACCGATCGTATTTCAGTCATTCGGAGACTATGTCTTCTTGTCACAGTATCACACTGTAGACATGTGGCATGATACCACACCCAGTCACATTATCCTGACACCTGGCTCACCAGTCCTGGAACTGCCCTTACATGCTGAGTGCCAAGCAAGGGAGCTATACCAGTGAGTACCATTTTTCACAACTTTGATATGTCCCACCTGAGGATCAAGCCCACAACCTCCTGCTCCAGAGGCAGATGCTCTAACCACATGGCCACAAGGGACAGTCTCTCTCCCTCACATTATCTCTTTATTTAGCAAACTACTTACAAATCTTTCTTTCCTCCGTTGCTCTCTCTGATTTTAAAAAAAGTCATAAAAATTCAGAGAACTACAGCTTTTTCTATTTTAAAACTCAACATATAAGATACTTCACAGATCCTTTATTAATCCTGAATTAAAATAACTTAAAGATACAATCATTAGAAAACCAATTAACCATCAGCCTTCAGGCCATCTGGTTTAGACAATCTGAACATGAATATATGAAAAGTAACACAGTTAACCTGTCTACCTCATAACGATTGACACCTTGACAAACAGAGCAGACCCAGATCAGATAGGTCCTGCATTAATTAACCCTTTCCCTCATATAGACTCATTTTGACGCACTCAATAGGTACCACATAAAGCCTGATCTGCAGAAAACCACAGTTAAACCTTACCAAATTTAATTACAAAGTCCTCATTTCCAGACCACTGAGGAGCAGCAACAGTATAAAACCTGATCAGCCTGCGAGTTACTCGCAGGCTGATTTGGTTTTATGCTGTTCGTATGGTCTTTTCATGGTGTCCTCTATGAGGGAAAGGGTTGAGCTGTCTGATCAGGGTCTTCTCTGTTTCTCAGAAATTTCTGTACCTCTGACAGATACTACAGTCTGAATGTTTTCGATCTGATCAATATTGGTTTTCATTGGTAAATTATGGCATGAAATGACATATAATTGATGGATAATGGATTTCTTGTTTGTGTGCATTGTCTCAAAGTTCCAATGACAGTATTTCAATCATTTTGCAATTTAGAACTATTGTCTATATGGGACAAGACGTATTGTTCTGTCTCAATGTGATAATCATACTATTTAGACAAATGACATGATACACACTACTTAGAATTATCCAAACATAAAGCCAACCAGTCCTGGAACCTTATAAGCAGCTTTACACAGATTAATGTTTTCCATTTCTTTGGAATGCTGAATGCGTGGAATCAAACTCATGACCTCCTGGCTAGTGGGATGATTCTCTAACCACTCAAAAAAAAATCTGATTTTCTTACTGATAATTTGAAAATAATTACAGTATGATAGTACTTGGTATTTGATTCAAAACAATATCCATTCACAGGATTTATTTTTTCCTTCTTTATTTTGTAATTTGGGAAGTCCAAAATTGTCAACATAACTGGATGGAAAAGTGCAAAAAAAAACTTGTTTTGGGTTGTTTTTTTTCAACTCAACTGAAACACCCTCTCGACTGTATAATGCTTTCATCATTCTTTATCTGCATATCTGTGAAATTAATCTTACAAAAACTTAGGAGAACTGTTGAATTTGAGTATTCTGCATGCATGGTTTCAAACCTAAAAAATTCTAATAGAGAAAGGGCACCTAGACAATGGCCTGATTTATGCATAACTTGCAGGATGATCTAGTTTTAAATTCCTTAGCCCATTCCTTAACCTTAAAACTTGACAACAAAGGAATAGTTTTACATAAAAAAGATGTCAAATTTTGTAAGGAATACAAGTGAAGTAAATTATGGTAAAAGGCCAACTCTGTGACATTTTCCTAGGGTATATTTTTAACCACATAGGCAGGGAAATTTGGTTCTAGACTCAATTTAGTCAAAATTGCCTGAGAGAAACAATTAACCCCATTTAAATCCATGGAAAGAAGCATCGTCCTCGTGGTAAGTTAAATGTCAAAGAGAAATTTGACTTTCCGTCTGCTGCAACATAATGTCTTCTGCATATTGGCTGAAAATAATTTTCCACTGACAATGATTTATGGGTCTGTTCCCCAACAACTCATGTACAATTTTCTCTCTGCATATTTTGGGAAAGAGATTCTAGCCTCCAAAATGGGAAAAATTAGGAAATTCACTTAGGTAATTGTGACTTTTCAAGCAACTGAATATGTGTTAAAAGAGGACTTTTCTTTCATAAACACAATAAGTAAGATTTCACATGGTGCCCACTGAGTTTTGAAACTGGGGGTACAATTGCCATTTTTCCTTAACAATGTACCCCTTCATATAGTGATTCCCTACTATTCTGGGGGTACATGACCACTTATGAGGGGAAAAAAACCTCAACACGGTGTAAATGGGCATGCTGTTTTCTTCTCTTTATTATGCCAAGTGGGATTTCAACTGGGAGTGGGGGCTGATCAAACTCCATGCAGTAGTTACCTCCCCTTACAGTTGTAGATAACCACTGCCACCACAAGTAAAAGTTAACAGAATTTAGCTAATTTTTCTTTTTTCCAAAATAATCTATTTTACTGTGACTGTCATTTCCCTAAGTATGTTTTCTTTAATAAACATCAAATATCGCCTCATGGTAAAAAAATATATCATTTTAAAAAATATTTTTGTTGTTTTGACAGCAGACGGAGACGCCATTTTGTTAGTTTACCATCATCCTGTGACATTTGTGACAACAGTGATTTTTTTGCTTGCAAGGGAGATCACTGTGTGGAGTTTGGGGACTGATATGAAAAAGGCAGAAGAAGCCCTTCACTGTCTCCTATGTTATCCAGAGCAGCAGTATCTATAGATATAAGCGAGGACTCCCAACTTTTGTCCATGACTCAGGGGTTTTCTAAAGTGGACGCCCACTTGCCCGCACCCGGTTAAAATCACTGCGGGCAAGTCATTTTTCAAAGAAGATAGCCCGGTGGGCAAGTTTATTTATGTAAATGAAATCTTTTTTTTTTTTTTATTTTCTATACTATATCAGGGCTAAAATGCTTGCAAATTGTGTTTGATACATATTAACTTAAATCCACCTTGATATTGCACATATTAAGTTTTAAACATTAACAAATTAACAAATTGCAACTAATTTCAAGATCTGGCAA
The DNA here is from genome assembly GCA_021229015.1 of Solen grandis. Lineage (NCBI taxonomy): Eukaryota > Metazoa > Mollusca > Bivalvia > Adapedonta > Solenidae > Solen > Solen grandis. The sequence goes on along the minus strand of CM037781.1, from coordinate 33,805,119 downwards.
CCTGTTTTCACTGGGGGCTAGCAGATGTTCAAAGTAACTTGCCCCCTGGACAAGTGAAAGTCAAATCCTTAAGTAAACCCCTGATGACTCCACTTTTCAGAATCTTAAAACCCTGAATGTATACTGGGGTGTGAGTAGTATCCATGAACAAGTAATATTCCCGATTTGCTTATAATATCGTCAAATATAATAGTATGCTGGAAAAAGTTTGGTTTCCACACTGATAAAATGATGGTCTTTAACCCTTTCCCTCATAGAGGACACCATGAAAAGACCTATGCGAACAGCATAAAACCAGATCAGCCTGCGAGTAACTCGCAGGCTGATCAGGTTTTATGCTGTTCGCTGCTCCTTAGTGGTCTGGAAATGAGTATTTTGTAATTAAATTTGATAAGGTTTAACTGTGGTTTTCTGCAGATCAGGCTTTATGTGATACCTTTTGAGGGCGTCAAAATGAGTATATATGAGGGAAAGGGTTAAGTAAGTGGAAGCGTTATATCTGATAATTTAATACCGGTAAGTAAATCACAGATACTGCTTACTACAGACCCCTATGACTATTTTTTCATGTGCTCCTCAGTATGGTTTTGACCTACTGATTTAAACCTTTGAATTATATAAATCTCAAATGATTACCCGTAATATCACTGACCAGAAATATTTTCAATGTTTCAATTAGACCAACTTATAACTGTTTCAGATGTGCCTCTGTGCTACACTTCCTAGAACCACAATCAGTATAAAACCTGATCAGCCAGTAAGTTACTATATTCCAACTTTATTTTTGTCTCATTTGTATACATACAGATATATATTATGCTTATAATGGCATAAAAATTAAAGATTCTAAGAATAAATTGACTCATCCTAACTTTTACAGGGGCAAAAAAACATTATAGAAATTTTATAATTAACTAGTTACCAAAAAATCAATATAATATAGGAAATATGACTAAATATAATACTCAGTGGTTTTCTTAAGTGGACGCCCACTTGCCCGCGCCGGGTTAAAATCACTGCGGGCAAGTGGTTTTTCAAACAAGATAGCCCTGTGGGCAAGTTTATTTAAGTAAATGAAATCTTTTGGGGTTTTTTTTCTATAGTGTATCAGGGGTAAAATGCTTGCAAATTGTCTTTGATATATAAAAACTAAAATTCACCTTAATATTACACAAATTTAGTTTTAAACATTAACAAACACCGACTAACTTCAAGATCGGGCAACCTGTTTTCCCTGGGGGCTAGTAGATGTTGAAAGTAACTTGCCCCCTGGACAAGCGAAAGTCAAATCCTTAAGTAAACCCCTGAATACTGAATATTTTGCTGTGTAATAAAATTTGATACAAACCCGACAACACATATCAAAAGGAGTACCTGATATGATCAGTTTCAGGTTTGCATTATACCAACCACTGATATATATTATAAACATCAAATGCAGTGAGATATCAAATATCATATTTTTACTTGTACAAAATGAAATGATGGGTTTGTCTTTCACTTTTTTTTAATATATATTTCAAGTTTAAGCGTACCTATTTACATTAATTGGGAAACAAGTTCTTTGCACTCATGAATATTAATCCCTCTTGATAGTACCTGTGTGACTTGTTGATATTTTCTTTCTGTGGCAAAGTAACGGCCCAACTAAAAATAATATCACAATTGAAAGCATCAGAATATTTTTCGGACTAGACCAGTACTTACAGCCTGGGAAGGTCATAAAAGTCCTTGCCCAAACAGGGTTCAAACGCACAACCTTCCAATTCAAAGTCTGACATTAAACTTATTTGGACTTATCACTTCAAAAAGAATCATGCAGACATTTTTAGCCAATTGATTTAAAATAATGATTAATTGATTACTTATTTCGGCATGTTTAATTGGCCCTTAAAAAACAATATCTTATATCATGTATTCTGATTCCGCATTTTCCCTTCATTAAAATATTACAAATATTCTAGATTTAAAAATATCGCGTGCACGTACATGTACTGAACAATAGGTTAGATCATAATACATTACAGTACAGGTCTAAATAATAATAATATATCATGACAAAGCATTCGCACCTGGGAAATCGAACTCATTCATTTTCTAGAGCAATACATCCTCATTAATTTCATTCCTTCAACACCATGATCACATTCAAACCCTGTCAATTACCAGACAAAACAAAACACGACTTACCGCTGTTCAAAATCTGTGAAAATAGCACAAAATAAAAGTCCAGCTCTAGAATTCTACACAGTCAGCGGTTCAGTGCGGTATTGTGTAGTGATTGCCAACACGAGCCTGTGTGAACCGCTCTACACAATCACCGGGTATGTTAGACAGTTGTGTCTATTTTCACGCTCCAAAGACCAAGGCCCTCTCGGCTTTTCTCAATGAGTTTAATCAGGTGTGAAATCGAGCGACTTTTCTCAATGGAAATACCTTGATGCGACCATCCAATCAAATCGAAGTTAAATCCAGCCCGTTTCAAAAATACAATTACACATAAGGGAAACGTACTTAAAATCCTGGTATTAAATTGGACTTGTTGAATGCAAAGTTATTAATGCAACATTGATTATTAAATATAAACTTAAGCCCCTACAGTAGCTTTGCGAGACGCTATAGAACACTGTGCTTTCTGGCAGGCTTTCAAAATATACATATGTATACAATTTAAATTAAATCGATTTGGGAGTCGTTGTTATTTTTATATAGTTCTAAGTTGCACGTTATATGTACGTTATCAGTTTCGTATTTCCTGTATCTAATTAAAAGTATCACGTGTACACCTTGTTTAAATCTAATAAACAAACATATCGCCTTTCTATCCTTTGTTATTAGATATATTCATTGTTCTAATTTATATTTTGCCAAATAAATAAATAAATATACTGAGGGGCAAAATTAAACGCAGAATTTTTTTTTCTTTTTTGGAAAGTATACGTTTACACATGAACTTGATTTTTTTAGAAGAACAATCACTGTAAAATGAGGTGACCGTGACTGGCAACTATTCTTGAACCCTTTCTTTCGCTACGCAATATTTCGATCATAAAATTGAATAATGCATATTGTGTATACAAGATATATACTGTTGCGTCAGTATACCGACTGACCAAAAAGGCGCCCCAATCAAATTAATAAGTTGATCAATAACGTACATTGATCACGTGAATACTATAGTCACATTCTGACTATATATATAACCACCATGTTTGTTTGGCTTTATATTGCGTTCCAAAAGAGTCTGGCACATAAGTCTGGCCATTATATCACTATATATATAATACTTGTATTATATATAGTGATGTATGACCCACCTTCGTGCCAGTCCCTTTGTTGCGTTCCACCACGACACAATATCTCAGCCGAGCCAGCTGTGTGCGAAGCACATTTTTCTTAATATTTATTTATTTATTTATTTATTTTGCGACTTTAGTAAGTCTCGACCAAGGATCGAACCCGATCTGATCTGAGAGACGAAGAATATAAACAACGAAGTACTTTCCTAGATCCACTAATTCATTTCGTATTCAATTATTACCGCTACTGAACGACGGCGCAGTTGATGTGTGTATATTAAATTGCGTGTAAATGATCAAGACACCCAAGTAGATCTTCGTCAAATACACATCTATTTTACATGTGACAATAATTGGCCTTTTGTGTTTATGGGGTTAGTGAATGGTACAAATTATATGATCTGATTATTTTTAACAAAATTTACTTCACTTTATTTTGAACAACGTTCCCACGGTTTTCTTGACAAAGACGAGTGGCAGTGGCTGTATTAACCGAGATATCTCTCCAATACACAACTGCTTGGGTGTGTATTGCAAATATGCAAATCCTGTCGCAGATTTGTTTACCAAAGGTGCACAGCTGTAATGCCAAATATGGGAGGGCCTTGACCTTCGTATTATAAAGGAAAATATCTAATCTTGATTAACCAAAAATAAATTTTAAGTCTATTGTCTTAACTGCGTAAAGCTAACACACGGAAAAAAACACTTTTCCATGACGTTTTATAGTAAAAAATGAAATCAAGTATATGTATCTATTTTCCCCCATTTCCGTATTAACATTCAGAACATAACCATGCATATGTAGATGCATGTATATCCTGAATTGCGCAATATTATAAAGATTAGCCATTCCCACTTACCACCCACTCACACTATATAACAAAATATATTTACACACCTGTGGATTTATGACATGTATATTTGCGTTTACAAATCACTCTAAAGACAGTAAAATCTTAAAATCGTAAAGATAATGATAAACCTTACATATAGTCTTGAAATCTGCTTCTTTGGACCATGTTTCTATTTTTCTTCTACATACATCTAAAAGATAAACACTCAAAACGTGCTTCACATTTTCATAGTTATATCAGAGGGCATTACTAAACAGAATGTGAACCTATTCATGATTCTAAAAATATATTTCCGGTAATTAATTAATACACTCATTGAACACTGCTATTTACATCAGATTATTTTTGTAAATAAACCACAAATATAATTTTCTTATCAAATGTTCCCTCAGCCATAGATTTATGATTTTTTCTCTTTTTTTCCAAAACTTTTCACTAAATTATTGGAAAAATGGAACACCCACTTTATTTTCAAGACCGAAATGTTTGGTTTTAATTATGCATGAAGTTACAAATTAAGACTGGCTGTATTGATTGTTTCTCTCTTAAACAAATGGTTACTCTGTCCCGTAACTTGAGTGTACAGATTTCTTGACTTTCATTAATCGAGTAATTGCCTCAAACGAGGGAGGAAGAGAGTAAAAATCGCGAAAAAGAAACAAAACTTTACACGGGGGGGGGGGGGGGGAATTAAGGACATAGTGCGGATGTTTTTATTCGGGAACTTTGAATAAGCACGTTTAGACTCAGTGCGGTATAATGCAATAAACAAATTATCCCTATTTTGGCAACAGCCGTTTTGCTGAGCGCTATGCCAGAGTACCATACCAGTTAACGACGTTTGGTATGCCGATGGACCAAACCAACGGATTTCCGCTCTCAGGGGCAACCCGGCCTTCTTACAAAAATAAAAGTTTAAAATTAAAACTTTATAAATTGTACACTGATTGCGAAACATTTTTTCACAATTCATAAGCGACCACTTTACCCCCAAAAGTGATGTTATATCGTAAATGTTCATGGATATAAAAATCTGAGAAGGTCGGTTTTGTGGCAACTTCAAGCTGTCTTGAGCTATTTCCAAAGCACGTGAGAGTAGGTATTGCATTTACATTCGGCTCACATCAGCCATTTCCGTGTGTATCTTGGTCGACATTTACCGTAGGTATAGTCTAAGAACTGTAACCAATATCTTTTTTTGAATATTCATATCATATGAATATTTGTGTTTTTTCTTGCATGTTCACTTCAGCGGCATTCATTATAGTCACCGGCAACTGAACATTAAACTAATGGACAGGACACAAAATAGCGTCTTTCCTCACCACAAAAATGCCTAAGTGCATATAACTTCTATTGTTTACTGAAAATAATACTCGCATATGTAGTCCCTAACAAGCAAACCTTTTTTTTTTTTAAAATACAATAGGAATGGATCCTTGATACAGCCATTCATTCAAAGAGAAAAACAACTAACTTCTAGTCCACTTAGATCTAAAAAAAAAAAAAAAAAAAAAAAAAGAAAGAAAGAAAAATGAAGTGAAAGCTTAGAGGTAAAATAAAAAGGCGAAATTTTTTCGTTGGGATTAATATTCGTGTATAAAACCCTCCACGAAATCCACGATTTTCAATATTTTTATTTTCATCAGATCTGCGAATCAAGAAAATGTCAAAATAGTAAAATCGATACGCCATACTGCTCATTTATAGGACTATATACATACATGTATAGTAAATTAGTACTTACTCTTTTTACCACTTATGGAGGTTTGCTACATCATACAAAGTACATGAATTTGAAAGGCATGAATAAAATGAACGGAAATCATAATAATGCGTTCAAATGCATTCGTAGACAACAATTTATGTCACCTCCTTTAAACAGCAAATATGTAATTTAATATAATTTAATAATACAGCACTAGTGGACTAGAAGTTAAAAAGGTAATCAACCTTCAAAACATCTCAAACCTGCTACTTTGATGTTTTTGTTTATAAATTTGAAGATACTGAAGACTGGTTATATCTTAAGATACATATCTATGTAAGATGAAACCTAAAAAAACACATCTTTGTTGATGAGTGATAATTGTAGATCAAGATCTAGGTAATTGCTGACTTTACAGGAGAATTAATGAGATCGAGAATCTGTGTAAACACGCGAGCCTAGCCGCAGGGGATGTGTCACATGACTAAAGACATCAACAGATCAATTATGGGTCAATTCCTCCGTCTGATGTGCACAGTTGGTTTACACAAGTCTCAACATATATCTTGCATATATTGGCACATAAAATTGGTTTCATAGAGGCATCCGTGGCCAAGTGTTTATAGTCACTCACTTACCATCACTCAGCTCCTCACTGCCACTGGGGTTCGGCACATATTGATGGGTGCCTGTGCTCACAGCTGTGGGTTCGAGTCTCGGTAGGTCACCGAGGAAGCTTTCCGGCTTGTGAGTCGGGTTGTTCGATCTACACAGGTGTCTCTTAGTACTCGGAGTATTCTTTCATCTGTAAAGATGGTGCTAGTATATGACTGACAATAAAAAAACGTAAATAGGACACAACGAGAACAGTACCTACCATACACGTAGACATAGCGGACACATGTTAATCTACTGTATAAAGTAGTTTAGAAATTAAACCTTCGGGAACATGAGTTCTAAGTTTATGTATGTATCCAAAAGGTTTCTTGCACAGGCGATCAATGTGTTATTGATAATATCAATAGGCAGAGAAATCATTTCAATTATGATTTTCTAAGTTATAATGTACAGCAGCGGTCATGACGGCCATGTTTCTATTCATGATACAGGAGAAAAGTTTGATTTGCGTTGTAATATAATCTGTCAAACGAAGAATGTTTGTTTGTTGGGTTTAACGTCCCACCGACAGTATTTCAGTCATTTGGAGACGATGTCTACTTGAGACAGATATAGTGCTGCCACACTGCAGTATCACGCCGTAGACATGTGGCATGATACCACACCTAGTCACATTATCCTGACACTGGGCTAACCAGACCTGCAACTACCCTTATATGCTGAGCGCCAAGCAAGGGAGCTATAACAGTACCATTTTTTAAGGCTTTGGTATGTCGCGGCCGGAGATCGAACCCACGACCTCCCACTCCCAACGAAGAATGTAATTTATCTTATAACATGTACAGAATGCGACATGCAGTATGTTGGTCAGACCAAGGTCTCTCTATATACAGTATATAGTATTAAGACCAAGCGAAATGTCTTGAGATGCATGGACAGTTATAAGTTTGATATTCATTGCAGTTTCTTCTACAGTGACTGAATTACGAGTTTTTTATGCTTTCTTGCGGAGGGATATTAGTTGATTTGTCAGTTGTTGTACATAGATATGTATCGTCTCTGATGAACTGTTGGAATATATCCGGAATGAATATCAAAAACATAAGCACCCGGCTTACAGGTCAATTTCTTCATGGACTATGTACTCAAGGGAAATAACCCATTTTCTAATGCATATGTTTGCTGATGTAGTTACGTCCCTTGTAAAACTAGATCTGTCCTGACATTAAAACTTTAACCGTGGAAGTGAATTTTAGAAGGCTTTAGTCTAATCTGGTTGGACTGTGTTCACATTTTGTAAAAAAAAAAAAAAAAAAAAAAAAAAATATATATATATATATATATATATATATATATATATATATATATATATATAATCACATTATTTACAAAAAGAAAGAAACAAATAATAATAGATTTTGCAAAAAAAAAAAAAAAAAAAAGTCTTTGCCTACAATCAACAAGAATGGTCTCTGGAACACATGCGTCACCTGCTGAAGCATGACAGAAAAGGTGTGTGACAGACAGACAGACAGACAGATGACCCCTATGTGTCACCTCTGCTTACAAAAATTAATGCTTTTTCATTGAAGTAAAACTTTAAACCTTAGGATGTTTTATGATATGAGAAATTCTTATGTAGGTTATGACTTTTCCATAATATGGAGTGACTGAAGTACATGAGAGATTAAAGGGCTGTTATACAAACAAAGTAAACACTGTCAATTTATTCATGATTTATTATAGAATATTGCTCAGATCTGATAACAATTATGAAAATTAATAGCACATGTAAAGAAATGGGAAATAATAAAATACACATATGTACATGGTATATAGTAATTAAAATAAAACACTGTCACTATTATACACAACTTAAATACCAAATATTTAGGTAGTACTATGTGTAACTGTAACATGTCTTGTCATTTTAAATCATAACTCTAGAACTTATTTACAAGTAGGTTCTATCTAAAACATTAAGTACTCAAGTGAATCTGATAATTTCTGAAACATCTCAAATTGTGTTATTCTACAAATGTTAACTGCGAAAAAGGAACAATTTTGAAGATCTAGAATTCCCTGACATACAAAAAAAGAGAGCAAAAATTTAGTATTACCCGGTATTCATGCTTCTACTATAAGTGTTTTCTTTAAAATAAATTCTCCATCTTATAATATCAATATTTTCATTGAGGTGAGAAAAGTCTCAATGTTCAATGTTTCATGAAAAAGGGGCCATCTACACACTGATTCCAAAAAAGGCACATAACCAGGGTTTATTTTCTATTCCTATGGTTAAAAGTATTGTTTCTACTGGTAACATACACACATATGTAAGGGCACAATGGTCCAGAGGTAGTGTGCATGACTTCAGATCTGATGGTTGAGGGACTGAACCCTGTTTGGGAGCTAACATCTTTCATGACCTTCCCAAATGCAACGTATTGGGCCGTCAAGAGGGATTAATATATGTTGTAAAAACTTGTTTCCCCAGTGCAACCTAAACATATGTGTTTCATTTCATAAACAAACATAAATCCCTAAAGCAAAATCAAAATTTTCAAATTAAACTGAGCTTTTGTCCATGCCTTATTCGGAGTATAAAATGCATAAAAAGCTAAATCCAAGCAATATCCCAGAAAAGTCTGGCATTAGAAGATCCCAGGCTCCGCAAAAAGGATTGCAAACAAGAAAGATCATAAAGTTGATGAATATCCCTGCTACCCACCTTATTTTCATATAATCTGATCGTAGGCATGATTTCTGTACTACCAAACTTCTGTGAAGCAGGGATAAATTTCAAGCTGAAATATGACAAACACAATGTCTACACAACAACATCAATATCACAGGGTGTAGGCTAAATTTCTCATGTCCAATGAACCAATCCCGATGAATTCTACGAGTATTACAAGACAAAACTAACAAGATCATGGGTGCCAAGCCTTAACAGAGTTTTTGCTGTTGCAAAAATCAGTACTCAGAGATTCAAAGCACTAGTTAAAGCAGCTTGTTCACAGATGGTCATTGACCAAGGATTTGATTTTAATCTATTATTCCCATCTACAGACAAATGGTCACCAAATGCAACATTCCCTGATTGTAAAAAAAAAATGTTTTGTTTCTCAATCATAGGCAATACAATCACAGACGGTATTGAAACTATATTTAGAATGAAAAAAACCTATATTTAGATGCATTCACTGTTTGTGAATGCGCAAACTTATATAGGCTGAACTTACTAATTTGCTAAAGACACCAGGTGTCACATGGTATCGCAAGCACCTGCTTCGGGGATCTCGTATTCTATATACAACATATTTCCTTGTTGCGTTTACGAATATAGTGTTTTCTTGTGCAATGTCACCTACACTTTCAAAGTTTATTTGTCAGGATACAAAGTTTTCACCACCATAAATGCGGAAGAGTAGAAAGTTATTTTCTTTAATTTCTACTGATCATCTGAGAATGAGCTGCTATAAAATCCCCAAGAAGATACAAAAGATGAATCAACGACAAAAAATATGTAAACAGTAGTTATATCATTTATGCTCTGACCTTAACCCTTTCCCTCATATAGACTCATTTTGACGCACTCAATAGGTACCACATAAAGCCTGATCTGCAGAAAGCCACAGTTAAACCTTACCAAAGTTAATTATAATGTCCTCATTTCCAGACCACTGAGGAGCAGCGAACAGCATAAAACCTTTATGCTGTTCGCATAGGTCTTTTCATGGTTTCCTCTATGAGGGAAAGGGTTAAGCTCTATTTCTTTAGCCCATTATCTTTAAAATAGACAATTAAAAATGAAACATATAAAGACAATCATTTGGCCAGTGTTTTATGAGATAAACATACCGGTATCTCAAACTGATATTTCCCTCAACTCAAAGTTAGTAATATTTTTACATTTAGAAACTTATTTAATATTTTATGTAACACATGTATATCATTTACAAGAAATAAAGACAATAAAACATTATTAGTCTATTTTTGATACCAAGGTATATCAAATACAAAATGTACCGGTAGTAAGTACAAAATTGTTCAAATACAAATGTTTCAAAATCGAAATTTTAAATTGAGAAAAAGCTCACTTTGAGATATTTCATTAAATATACGTAAGTGCTTTTCTTGTTTTTTTTTATATAAATATGTTAAACATGTTGATAATGCACTTTAACCCTTTCCCTCATATAGACTCATTTTGACACGCTCAATAGGTACCACATAAAGCCTGATCTGCAGAAACCCAAACTCAAACCTTATGAAATTTAATTATAAAGTCCTCATTTCCAGACCACTGAGGAGCAGCGAACAGCATAAAACCTGATCAGCCTGCGAGTTACTCGCAGGCTGATCTGGTTTTATGTTGTTCGCATAGGTCTTTTCATGGTTTCCTCTATGAGGGAAAAGGTTAAATCTCCCAGGCATAATTCCCTGTTATATACATGAGACAGCATGGCACAGTGATTGCCTGGCCAATTGTGTGCCTTCTCCAGTACCAGCACCTTTTATCTCCATAAATAATGACGAGAATGTGATTGGTATGAAATATGATCTAATAACTAATAATAATTAATGCAAAAATTTTAAACTAAAACAATTCATTCAGCAATAAATGACACATGAAAGATGAACAATCCATAAAGCTTCCTTTTTTTTTTCTGTACCAGGTGAACGCCCTGAGTTTTCATTGTGTAACACCCTAAAGTCTGTCAAAATGCAGACGAATGTGCATATCATCTTCCGATTTATGTTAATGAGTGGTATTTGAAAGTCTTTAAAATCTTAAAAGAAGTATTGTAAGTAAAAATAAACACAAATTCTGAAAGAAAATCAATGTCAGCTTATTACCGATACCGCTGTCTGTTTACTATTTCTCTTACTCGGCAAGATGCACATGCACCAGCTGCTAACAGCTAATGTAAAGACAAGACTCTTCTTAAAACAGCAGTAAGATTCCAGCTGGCTTGTGGTAGGTCGCTGGTTCTACCTGGATGCCTCCGTGCATTGGGGGTCTTCCTCCACCTGTAATTAGCTGGACGTCGCTATATGACTGAAATACTGTCGAAGCTACGGTAAACTCAAATAGTCAAGGCTTTACAGAGAGAAGGAAGAAAAATCCTGTGTGCAAAATCACAGTAAAACACAGGTCCCTGTGCATGTTCACATGGTGTGATGTGTATTTATTTCTTATATTCTATAAATGAAAATATGTTGATGGGTTAACACTGTAGAAATATGATGTCATTTACATTAATGTAAAAGCCAAGATGCCACTTGATGTTCATTTTGCAATTTAAATTTGATTGATAAAAAAGATATAAAGAGAACAGAAATTAATAATTAAAAATAATATAAGTATAGAATGTAAACATCACAAATTTGTACATGTATCTTTATTTATTCATTTATTGGGAGAGAATCAATTATAGAAGTTATTCGGATTTTAGGTTACGGGTTTCAAAAAAATAGTATAGATAAATAATGAGAATATCAAGTCAAAATGGTAATAATCAATGTCTATTGTGTTTTTTTATGTATTAAACCACAGGTTTCTCATTTATTATCAGAACTTGAAGCCATGCTTAAATACATAACAAAACACAGAGATTGATTATCTTACAAGCAACAAGAACAACAAAAAAAAACAAACATTTTATTTATCACTGTGACAAAATGTGGACGTATTCAGGTAAGTTTTCATGAAGACATGAATGCCAGCAGTTTAGCATTATACTGTTTTAGATTGGCACATAATTCAAAACAAGAAACACCACTTATCTTTAAACATACATGTACCGGTATATGTAGTCTCAATTCTTAAATGATAAGCAAAAGGGAACAACAACACCAGGGTCCCGTTTCAAGAAACTTTGTACAAAAAAAAATCTTCGTAAGCATATACTCTCATATGCAAAATGATAATTTTTTTCTGTGATTTTTCTTTCACAAAACATGTTGTGTTTGTATAATGCAAAGAAATGAGTCAACTGCAATTTTGTTTTATTGTGAAAATAAGACATTAGTAGACACTATTAAGAACAAAAGACTTACAACTATAATCAAATTTGATCGTACAAAGTTTAGTGAAACGGGCCCCTGATGAGGTCATGATATTACCCTTTCCATCTCATGAATATTCATCTCCAAATTTATGAATAGATGAATATCAATTTTCTGAGCCTTCAAAGGTATATGAAACATATGGACCAATCTTTACAATGCAGACTGTAGAATCTGTGCTTAAATATTGTAGAAGGAAAAGAGGAGACCTTTATCAGATGTTTGATCTGGATCTTATCTGTTTGCCAATGCATCAAAAGGAGTTTTATAGAAATTTCTCACCACTTTCCTCATAACATGACAAACAAAAATTGTAGAAAAACACTGCACAATATCTACCACTGTATGCAAATATATATTGACGATAGAAATAATAACAAGAAAAAAAAAGGGAAGAAAAGGTGACTGGAAATTTAGAATAATGTTTGCTGCAGATGTCTTGAGTTGGAAGGCATTTTAGATTTTTATAAAACACTTCTGCAATTCCTTTTGTCACATGCCCTCACAACACTTTGAATTGTATCCTTGAGCATCTCTTACCCTTCACAAAAACAAATTCAAAACACTTGAGACTACCCACTGCATGTTTACATAATTATATATTGTATCTACTTGAAACAACTACCTTGACTGGTATTAAAATCAATCTGGGCTTTCCTAAGTTTGTATTAGCTTACTGTATGCACCTAGCTTCTATTTCCAGCAGCATTTGATCTTACTGTTACTTACCAACATCATTTCAATCATATGCTAACGTACATAGTACAGTTTAGATCCATTATAACACGCTCCATTTCAGTGCACACGCCAGTATAATGCAGTTTACCTTTCCCTCATATATACTCCTTTTGACGCCTCTTAGAAATAACGTTACTTTTCAGCATATGTCATTATAATTAATTACAAATCCTAATTTCCAGACCACTGAGGAGCAGCGAACAGCATAAAACCTGATCAGCCTGCGAGTTACTCGCAGGCTGATCTGGTTTTATGCTGTTCGCATAGGTCTTTTCATGGTTTCCTCTATGGGGGAAAGGGTTAACAGTTGATCTAAAATCATCACTTTGTTGCTTGAGTTGAACTGTCAAGGTATAATGTAGTCCAATACAACGCGAACCCCAGATATAGCCTTATATTGGAGCTGTACTGTTTTAAGCCCAGTTCAGACTGAAATAAATGATCTTAGGATGTTTTTCCAGCAGTTGAAATACATGCAGTGCAGAAATAAAGAATTTTTTGTTCAATGGCAGACACCATAGGGACTTATTCATCATATATTCTTGTGGCCATGGCAACACGATCTTACATTTGTTCATCACAATCAGATATCCCGCATTAATTTTTCTGGCAAATTCAGTGCAATCATCGCAGCTGTGTTATGGTGAATGCTGTCGATGAGCTGATGTCGAGGAAGAACGGCCCCTCCTCCCCTGGACGGAAGGTATTGGGCGAGATATTGTAGACACCACCTGAGATTCGGTCCAGTGTCAACATGCTGTAGCCTCGCCTGGAGAAATATATACACTTTTATGGTAAAACATGTATATCAACAACATTTACAAGTAAATAAATTTGGTTAATTTCTTTACATCCCCGCTTGTAAAATAACTCATACCGGTATACTTATCATACTTAAGTTGTTTTTAACACAAATTATAGAAACAACAAAAATGAATATTTATTTTATTATCTATCCATGAAAAAATTGAAATCTGGAAAAAATGATCTTTATTTCTATGTCTAGATATGGGATGGGTCTATTTCACAAACCTGTAATCTCCTGAGGAAGTCTTGGTAATGCCCCCAGGCACATTGGCGTTCACACAAGTCACACTGAATCCAACACTGTACTCTCTGAAATGAAATGTAATACAGTGTAATACCGCTATTTCGTGGACAGATACATCATGTAAGCCAATACATCATATGGACCCAAAAAAACTAATTATGTTCCACATATTTTCTTTTTTCGTAAGTTTCGGCCACCATTTGCATTACCTGGTGTATAGAAAAGTAATCATAGAGTCATCATGATGGTTTAAATTTGTCTAACATATATCATTCAATACCTCCTTTAAAGATGCAATACTACAGATACGTCAAATAATAAATATTTGTATATGAAATACAATGTATAAGTTTAAGGTAAAGTCCCTGTAATGGTTCCGCTACATTTCAGACCTCATGGCCTTTCATGGAGATAACCAAGGTTTCCTAATGTTTCATCATGGAACCTTGGTTATCTTGGTAGAGGTTAAGTGGTCAAAGACATAGTGGAACCATTACAGGGACTTTACCTTAAAATAGTACAATCACTAAAGCGGATTAATACCCCACATCTCATCTTGTCTTCATTTTATGTGAGAGTAAAACAGGGCATGATGGGAATGGAATGAGATGTGACGGGATATGACAAGCGTGATTCCTATATAGTGAAATGGGAGTATAACAATGAACCAAAATCTAAAAGGTGTTGTTTAGAATTTACTGTGACAGAATGTCTGTAATTATCATTGCCCAATTTATTTCAGGTGAAGGAGGATACAGGGACAGGTACAACCACTGACCTACTGCAAACCACTTGGAAGGCTCCCTCACATGAAAAATCTTAGACTCAAACCCACATCACTATAGGGCTTGCTAAAAGTAGGTATATGACTATATGACACCCCCACCCACCCACGCCCAAAACACAAATATGTTTGTTTGTTGAGTTTAACGTCCCACCATCAGTATTTTAATCCTTTGGAGATAATGTCTACATGAGACAGATATAGTGTTGCCACACTGCAGTATCACGTCGTAGACATGTGGCATGATACCACACACAATCACATTATCCTGACACTGGGCCAACTAGTCCTGCAACTACCCTTATATGCTGACCGCCAAGCAAGGAGGTTATAACAGTACCATTTATTTATGACTTTGGTATGTCGCGGCTGGGGATCGAACCCACGACCTTCCGCTCCCAAGGCGGACGCTCTAACCAATCGGCCACCAGGAACAGTAAAACACAAATATAAATCTTCCGAAAAAAACATCAATGAAAAGACAAAATGTTAAGTTGGATGTTTCAAAAAGCCAAGTAAAAGAAGGTCTTCTTGACAGATTGACATATTTACACAAATCTACCTCCTAAAACAAGACAGTTACGTGTACTTACTTTGGCCCAAAGAGTTCCACCAGGAGGAAGTTATCGGTTGTGGAGTTATCAATCTTCACCTGGTATATCGGATTGTTCTTGTAGGTCTCCGGATAGTTAGGACATCCACCAGCTGTCACCCCCTTCCACTGCCCCGTTAACTGTATAACAGACATTTAAACAAGATATATTATATAAAGGTACATTATTTTACTAAATTTTACTACAAAGAATATCTATTGCAAAATTTTTCATTTTAAGGTGATTACCAATAACTAGACAAGGTTTATACTATGAACCCAAATTAATATTGTCACGTAATTAACATGGTACCAAAACAGGTATATATCTGCCCAAATGTTTGTACAGTTTTTCTTTGGTCAAACTAATATGTATATTCATTTTGAGGGGTTTGGCATCACATTAATTATAGAACTGTCCATTTCAATGCTGTAATTTTCTTTTTCTGAATGGACAGCATAGCTGCTTTTGGCAATATAATTATACATATTAACAATAACAGTTCCCTACCAGTGAAGTGCGTAATTTTTCCGTTACTTTAATAACCAGAATTTTGTGCAAAAAAAAACAACAAAGTGACGTGAGGATTCTCCATACTGTCATCTATTCATATACCAAGTTTCATAATACATGTATTATCTTAAACGGTTTTTAAGTTATCGTGGAATTCAGATTTCCGAACATCTGACAGACAGACGGAGGGCAAACCTATAGTCCCCTCCGGTGTAAACACCAGTGGGAGACTAATAATGCATTATAAATACAATTGCATATTGTATAAAACATATTTATGAGATATTTCAACATCCTGTAAGGTCAAGGCATATGTATATAATGATGTGTCAAAGTAAATCAGTTCGTACAAGTGAACATTGTACATATATTAGCATATAATTATTCATAATATGGTAATGATCAATAACAGATCTTCACTTGTACTAATTTCCAATTAACTTAAATTATAGTTTATGGGATCTTATTGGTTTTCATGACTATTAATCTTCATAGAAATCACAAATAATAAAAAAAAAACTTATACATAAATATACATGCATGTTCTATAGATATGCATAAACATAGGGAATACCAGTAATCATTTCTTACAGTTATTCATTTATTACTCAATATCATATTTAATTATCATAATATCTGTTGGAAAAATGCAATCTTTGCAACACTTTATGCTTACCAACCATTTAAATTTTCACAAGCAAATGAACAATTCCTCGTCATTATGGTATTAAACTTTTTAACTGACAAACAATATTTACCCTCTTCTCATACTGTTTCTTGTATGGATCAACAATCTTGGTGAGCGAGAACTCACAACTTGCGTAGACACGGAGCGTGTAGTTGATCGTGTTGTTTTTCTCGTACTGAGACACAACCAATGTGTAGGTGGCGTTTTTCTTGTTTTCAACAAGCTTACACAGGTAATGTGGACTGTTTATTCGAACACCATCCTTGTATGGTGGAGGGTCATCTGAAATAATCATTAATATAATTGGTTTATAGTTGCATCATACATTGTACTGTAGGATCTGAAATTGTGGAGCATTATGTGAGGTGTTTTGAATTTGAATTTGTTCTGTTATAATGAGGATCAACTCAGGAGATCAAGGACTTATTATGAAGAAGATGTAGAAAGACACAAAGTGTAAACACCGGTAGGGGACTAATTAGTTTGAAATTTTGTTGTACATGTGTTTTAGAGAAATGCAACACATTCCACGGCCACTACCTAGTAAGTGAACTGTAGCCTAACAGCCATTTGCACAAAACATCATAGAGTTGTGATATTATTTCTACTTAACCCTTTCCCTCATATAGACTCATTTTGACGCACTCACTAGATACCACATAAAGCCTGATCTGCAGAAAACCACAGTTAAACCTTACCAAATTTAATTATAAAGTCCTCATTTCCAGACCACTGAGGAGCAGCGAACAGCATAAAACCTGATCAGCCTGCGAGTTACTCGCAGGCTGATCTGGTTTTATGTTGTTCGCATAGGTCTTTTCACGGTTTCCTCTATGAGGGAAAGGGTTAACCAATCCCTAATTTTGGAAACAAAAATGTCTATAATGGTAGATATTTGTTCCTTTCATATGATAAATTAGCTGTTTTGTTTGTTAATGTAACATTTGTAACTGCACAATTTTACCAAAGTCAAAAAAAAGTTCTTAAAATGAATATCAATTGTTAAACTGGTCACATAAGTGATTTCTTTTAATCTATATACCTTGTATTGATTCATTTTTAACCCTGAAAAGTACACCATGAAAAGACCTATGCGAACAGCATAAAACCAGATCAGCCTGCAAGTAACTCGCAGGCTGATCAGGTTTTATGCTGTTCGCTGCTCCTCGATGGTCTGGAAATGAGGATTTTGTAAATAAATTTGGTAAGGTTTAACTGTGGTTTTCTGCAGATCAGGCTTTATGTGGTACCTATTGAGGGTGTCAAAATGAGTATATATGAGGAAAAGGGTTAAGCAAAGGCAAAGAGTGCAGACCCAGATCAGACAGCTATGAAAGGAACTGTCTGATCATGGTCTCCTCTGTTTGCTCATACAATATTGTAGCTCAGATTCTACACAGTCTGCATAGCAAAGAAAAATCCATTGCTTCATTTACCATATAAAGTCCTGTAAATTGATATCAATCGAGTAATAAATTTGTACATGAGTATTAATGAGGTCATTTGTTTAGAATTCATGAGATAGAAGGGATAAAAACTGATGAAAGAAGAGCCAGGAACTTACGCGGATAGTAGATCTTCTTCCCTCCTGTGTTATACACCAGCAGTGCAATGAACTCCTTGTTGTCAGCAAAGTCTGCCTGGAAACACAGAAATGGTGTGAATACAGTGAAACCTCTTTACAATGGCATTCATTATAACAGCATCCTCTTTATAACAGCAGTAGTCTTGAAAACTAAAGTGCATAATCCTTCTATGTCTTTATTCTTTACAACGGCAATTTCTTTATAACAGCAATATTCACTGAAACAAACACTGCCGTTGTAAAGAGTGTTGACTGTACAATGGACCATTCCAGTTTTATGAGTGAAAATTTTAGCTTTTAAATTCAATTTTAACCCTTTCCCTCATAGAGGAAACCATGAAAAGACCTATGCAAACAGCATAAAACCAGATCAGCCTGCGAGTAACTCGCAGGCTGATCAGGTTTTATGCTGTTCGCTGCTCCTCAGTGGTCTGGAAATGAGGACTTTATAATTTAAATTTTGTAAGGTTTAACTGTGGTTTTCTGCAGATCAGGCTTTATGTGGTACCTACTGAGTGCGTCAAAATGAGTCTATATGAGGGAAAGGGTTAAAATGAGTCTATATGAGGGAAAGGGTTAAATTCATATGTCTGTCTGATGAAAATTTGCATAAATCTTTGTTCTTATTTCAGGACCTATTTTTTTATCTTACTGTTGTTCAACCAAGATTTCTCCAGATATTTACATCAACATTAAAATTTGCTGCTAAACATTTCATGAGGGCCACTCACTGAAACACTCGGTTTTTACCTATTATATAATAATGTCTTACAATATTTTAATTTGGAATACAGTCAGACATTGTTTTGGGTTGATTTGTTTGTCCATCTGTCTGTCTTACCATTTGTGAATCACTATGTTTGCCCTCATTAAAGCCTAAGGTGAGATTCATCAAATCTTTGCAAAAATATCGACCAAAATAAATCACTGTGCAGGGCAAAGATGTGAGGTATATTATTTACTAGGAAATTGACACTTGAAATTCAAAATTAACCCTTTACCTCGTGAATATTCATGTAAAAATTTGACTTGATAAATATTATGTTTTTGTAGTTAATAACAGATACTGATTAACAATAACCAAATTTATCGAACAGATAAAATTTGTACCCGTTTTCTGTTGTTTATATAAAACCAGAAGTATTATTCTATGTATGCACTATTTGACTTGCAGCATGTTTAAAATTAATTAACAATGGATTTTTCTTTACCCTGTTACGAGTTACAATATTGTACAATGTATAAGCAGAGGAGATTCTGATCAAACATTTGGAAGGAGCTGTTAATCTGGGTCTGCTGTTTGCCATGGCAACCAAACTAGTCTATAGGAGGTAATGGGTTAATTTCATGTCCACTCTTACTGACAAAACTCATATGGGAGAGACACATTTATATTCATATATGCCTATGTAAATTGTAAATCATTGCTAGTCAAAGACTATTACCAAAAGGCCACAGATGTCAAATTAACCTGATAATACATCCAAACAGGACAGCTCACCTTATCTGTGATGTGACGGGTCAGTAGACACCACACTGCCGACGGCTGGCTGGACTTCAGTTCAAGATGATACTGGGGGTTGTCACTGATGTTATAGCGGTCCTTCCTTGGGCCTTCCTTCGCAGGCCATGAGCTGCAATGTTAACATAAACCTAGTCTGAGATATACTGTAATCACTCTAAGTATTGGGACAGGAAAATTATTTTTTTTTGTCCCAATAAGTAGAGTTGTTAAATTGTTTTTTTTAAAAAGTGTCCCAATACTTAGAAACACACAGATTTTTCCTGAGATCAAGTGACAGTGTTGATTTTTTAACGTACATTAATAAAGATTATAAACATACAGTATCTATTAATTCATATCTATACTATTCTTTAAATTATAAAAAAGATTTGTGTTTAAAAAGGTAAGATTTTATTTATTTTAAATCAATTACAATGTTTGACACCTAAATTTTTATGTGTATTTCCCAAAACATAGAGTGATCACGGTAGATGACACAAAAGTGTCTTTTGTTCTATGAATTTGAGTTTTTTTAATTGATCAAATAATTTCATTAAAATCTGGTAAATAGGCATTAAGGTTTCAAAATCACCCTTGATAAACCGGTTTTAAATTGAGAAAAGCAAGGAAACTGCTTTCACTGAACTTTCTGAGACTCAAGTACAAGTGCTGGCTGCTGGTATTACAAATGAAAGAAAAATATGTAGCAGCAATGGATAGACCTGAAGAAGAAAAGACCTTTAGGTTGTCATCCAAGGGTTTTACCAACTGGTGCTGTAGTTAGTTTAGGATTTACCCTCAACACAACAGTATTTCAAGCATCCAGCTTGAGTACCAGACTGGGTCTCAAACCCACAACTGGAGAGGAGACAAATGAAAGTATGCTTGACGCAGGGGCCCCTTTCACCATCTAAGACCAGCTGTGCGTTAAGTCAACCTCACAGGAGCTAACTGAAAGTGGTTTGACCCCTGTTTCATCGCTGTGTAATGAATGTAAGTTGGGTACCAATTCACAACCATTAGCAAATGGTCGCTTGACTGAACGCAGCCCAGTTAGCATTGTGATTAACCCCATCTCCATTTTACACTACTGAACATCAATTTTCAGTCCTGAAAAGAATTGTGAACCCCTGGTTGCCATGGTACCCACCTGTGTATACATGTTGTGAACTTGAAGAGGTCAGGGTTCCAGTTGATGTAGATCACCTCATAGAAATGGATCAGCGAATCGTAGTCAATCCAAAACACACCTGGACATACAGAAACCAAGCACAAAAGTTTGATATGAATAAAAAGCTGTTTGTTTGTTGGGCTTAAACATCCCTACGACAGTATTTCAGTCATTTAGAGACTATGTCTGCAGTATCACGCCGTAGACATGTGGCATGATACCACACCCAGTCATATTATCCTGACACCGGGGCCAACCAGTCCTGCAACTACCTTTATATGATGAGCACAAAGCAAGGGAGCTATAACAGAACCATTTTTTTAGAACTTTGGTATGTCGCGGTCGGGGATCAAACCCATGACCTCCCGCTCCCGAGGTGGACGCTCTAACCACTCGGCCACCGGAGATGGTGAATAACAAGCTGGCCTGACCAGCATGGTAAATCAACGAAACAAATGTGTTTTGAAAATAATAGTCTCAATAGAGTTGGCTTTATACTAGAGGTTTAACTGTTCAGTCAATCCTGACTTAGTGGCTGCCTAGCACAGTTGGTTGCTAAATAGAGGTTAAAGGTACAGCAAAATATCATTCTGGGAATAAAACAGTTGGCTTCCTAATCTAGATACTGGAAAGCTGCTCAGTACAGGGGACTCCTAACACAGGTTCATCTGTGCTTTTTTTTAATTTGCTAAACAATAAAACATCTTCTTTTCAATACTTGTATCAAACAAGCCTGGATGAGCAAATCAGTTGCGGGCAAAGGCTGATCAACTAGATTGCCGTACCTCTGGAGGACACCAAAATATCCACTGAATTAGGCCTCCAGTTGACAAATGAACAATAGGTTATGCCTATTCACATTATCACGTAAGAAATATTACCATTATCAAATGTCTGAGCACTTTTTGGGTCATAATTGAGTGCCTTCTGCAGGTCAGGGGTCCAATTAGAGACGTCATTCTCGCAGAAACGACCCTTCCATCGCAGGTGGTTCCACGGGTTCTTCAGCATAAGCAATCGCTTTCCCTGTTGGTTCATGATAAACATATTGTTAATATTGATAATTCCTTAAATTAACGACTGGAGAAACACAAATCAACTTTGACTCCTTTTCAAGCAACAATTCTGTTGCCAATAAAAATTTTGAAAATGTTAATTCCAACCTTACAAGAATATAAATCATATAACCACTAAACACTAAAAAAAAAAAAAAAAAAAAAAAAAAATAAGGCTTGAATATACAAATATTCTACTACATGTATTTGGCTTCATTAGGGTATAAAAACAGGTACTTAGAGCTTAACACCTATATGAATTTTGATGTTATGGCACCAAATAAATTTCTTTTTCTTTTTTACTAACAGAAAGAAATTACTTCTTCAATAAGGGATTACTTATCTAATCTTCCCTGTAAAGTTCAAGGAACAATTTCCGTTCTTAAATGAATAATTTATATTTTTTTAAAACATAAAAACAACATATTTTTCCTAAAAAAACAACAGCAATAAAATGTTATACCGCAATCTCATGAACTCATCTCATAATATCCCGCTATTCTCACCTTAACTTCCCGTATATCCAACATAGCGTACGCATGTGTAGGTACGAGTCCCGCTCTTTCTGCCTCGACCTCTGGGATATCTCCTGTTGCTACAGTAACAAGGCAGTCACCATGGTGAAAACGGTTCAAAATCCTTTTGAACTCCTTGTCTTTGTCAAACCGATCATCATCATGACCCGATGATCTCATGGAGATACGTTCCGGAATCCATCCCGTCAGGGCGTGGAGATCAATATTCTGAAAAATGAGGTGTAGTATTGAGATATTCAATACTGTGTTTTAACCCTTTCCCTCATATAGACTCATTTGACGCACTCAATAGGTACCACATAAAGCCTGATCTGCAGAAAACCACAGTTAAACCTTACCAAATTTAATAACAAAATCCTCATTTCCAGACCACTGAGGAGCAGCGAACAGCATAAAACCTGATCAGCCTGCGAGTTACTTGCAGGCTGATCTGGTTTTATGCTGTTTGCATAGGTCTTTTCATGGTGTCCTCTATGAGGGAAAGGGTTAAATACAATATGTCATGGGGGCCTCCGTGGCCGAGAGGATAAAGTCGCTGACTTTTACACTCACTCAGCCCCTCACTGCATGGGTTCGAATCCCGGCAGGGCCATTCGGATTTTCATATGAGGAAGCCTTCCAGCTGGCTTGCGGTAGGTTGGTGGTTCTACCTGGATGCCTCCGTGCATTCAGGGTCTTCCTTCACCTGTAATTAGCTGGACGTCACTATATGACTGAAATGCTGTCAATGTGACGGTAAACTCAAATAGTCAAATCAAGTCAATATGTCATTTTTGAAATATGTACTTTTGATTTTTATTTCAAAAGCAAAGAGGCCATGTTTTGAGAGTTTTTTTGTTTTTTATTATACAGCTCATGTCACCAGTATGCAAATCACTTGATAAATGAAACTTGCATGAGTACAAAAACTGAATCATCTTACTGAGTTTGATCCTGGGAAGTCATATCCACCCATGACCTTCATGTAGGCTTTCTCAAGAATTGACACCCATAGCTCGTTTTTGTTATTGGAGTAGGAACATAGCAGCTCTTCATACTTGCTCATAGGCAGATAATCATCCACTATAACCTGTCAGTATCAAATATAATTAGCAAGCATTTTATGAAATACAGGTAAAATCACTTGTGTAAATGACCTGACATCACCCAGCCCTTCACCAATGTAGGTTCAAATCCCAGCGGGGCTATTTGGAATTTTCTATTGGAGAAGCCTTCTAGATAGCCTGAATTTGGTCTATGATTTTACCTCGGTTCTCCTGAGTTCTCAGGGTTTTTTTCCGCTTGTTATTAGATGGACATTGATATATGACTGAAATACTGTTGAATGCATGGTAGTAAACACCAACATAACAAAGCCTTTGTTCTGATCATGAAGTGCAATATCTGAGAATAAAAAAAAAATAGAAAAATATTTACCCAGACAGTCAGATTTAAAACTTGCTGTTTGGATTTTTTGTTAATGGTTTGATATTTAGAATGAATGTTAGTAATGAGTTAACCCTTAAAAATCTAGACCTTAAAACTCTCTTTAAACCTCAACACTTTAGATGAAAGAACCAACCAGAATATTTCATTCAGGTTAACTGACTAGAGCTATAACTGAAGATGATGAATACCTTGAAATGACAATATCAAAAGATACTAAATATTTTGTAAAACAGAAAGGGATGGGATGGGACAAAGCACATGATTCCTATATAGCCCCCCAGCACAGGGGTATAATAATCCATTCATGCAGTTATCTAAACTTAATATCCAGCAAGGTACCGTAGATTTACAGAACAAGAGGGCCAAGATGGCCCTAAAGACGCTCACCTGAGGACATTTGTGCTGACCAAGTTTGAGGAAAATTGAATCAAAATTGTGGCCTCCAGTGTGTAAACAAGGTTTTTCTAAGATTTGACCTACTGACCTACTTTTCAATCGCTTTTTAGGTCTGTTAGATTAATGATCTTCGATAATTTGTTGAAATTTCTGAAGAGAATCGTATACCTACCAAACTGAAACCGGAAATGGAGGGCTGAATAGTTTCCTAATTTTTCATTGGTTAATAATATTATAACCTAAAACGACCGAATGTGTTTTTATTACCAACAATACGATTATCTGTACTTTCATATCTTTCTTAAAGAAAACCTTTATTTAATATACAATTGACACAATATATTCTCTTAGTCTTTTTATCATTTTATTTAATCGTAGTTTTAATATAAAACATATATCAAGTATGTAATTTAAAGTAAAAAGTGATTCAATCAAGGGCCAAATTTTAACCATTATCTAGTCATAATCTCTCAAACTAGTAATATTGCAAAATATTTTTTTTATGATTGGTCTACATGAATTATGTGGGTACGGACCACTAGACAATATTTCACATCAAATCTATAGATTAAGCTCTAGGTCTTTTCCTATGTAACTCTATGTGAAACAAGTGACCACTGGTGCGGGGTCATTTATCACCGTAAGGCTATGATTTGAACAATCTTGGTAATGAACCATTAGATGATGCTACATACCAAAACTCTAAGCCCTGGGCCTTATGGATTTACAGAAGAAGATTTTTTAAGATTTTCCTATATAACTCTATGTAAAACAAGTGACCCCTGGTGTGGGGGCATTTATCCCCATAGGGCTATGATTTGAACAATCTTGGTAATGAACCATTAGATGATGCTACATACCAAATATCTAAGCTCTGGGCCTTATGGATTTACAGAAGAAGATTTTTTAAGATTTTCCTATATAACTCTATGTAAAACAAGTGACCCCTGGTGGGGGGCATTTATCACCATAGGGCTATGATTTGAACAATCTTGGTAATGAACCATTAGATGATGCTACATACCAAATATCTAAGCTCTGGGCCTTATGGATTGACGGAAGAAGATTTTTAAGATTTTCCTATATAACTCTATGTAAAACAAGTGACCCCTGGTGCGGGGGCATTTATCACCATAGGGCTATGATTTGAACAATCTTGGTAATGAACCATTAGATGATGCTACATACCAAATATCTAAGCTCTAGGCCTTATGGATTTATAGAAGAAGATTTTTAAAGATTTTCCTATATAACTCTATGTAAAACAAGTGACCCCTGGTGCAGGGGCATTTATCACCATAGGGCTATGATTTGTACAATCTTGGTAATGGCCCATAAGATGATGCTACATACCAAATATCTAAGCTCTAGGCCTTTCAGTTTTGCAGAAGAAGATTTTCAAAGTTTGAGTTTTTAAAATCTATTTTTAGCCCCTGTGACCTACTTTTTCAACCAATCTGAATAATTTGTACAACTTTGATAGAGGGCATCATAAGGATGATTCCTGTGAAGTTTGGTCAAAATCCCTTCAGCGGTTCAGGAGGAGATGTTGTTTAAAGCAAATTGTTGACGACGGACGGACGCACGCACGCACGCACGGACGACGGACGACGGACGACGGACAAAAGGTGATCACAATAGCTCACCTTGAGCACTTCGTGCTCAGGTGAGCTAAAAATCTGGTGTGACTGTTTGACAGTGTATGATAGGTAGAGCTGAGCCATGACATACCTTCCTATGTACACCATTGATATTGAGTTTCACCAGATATTTGCCACATGGATTGTACACAGGTTTCCCTTCTCGATTTTGGGGATACACAATACTGAAAAAAAAAGGAACACAAGTTAAGCTGGTGAATGATTTAAAGAATGAATAAAAATCTGTTTGGTTTTTAGTTTTGCTTATTCAATTGGGTTAATGTCCCGTTGTGAGTAATTTGATCATTTTGGGACTATTTCAACATGAGAGAGATGAAGTGCTGCCCTGCTGCAGTATCACACCCTATACACAAGTGGCATGATACCACACCCAGCCATATTATCCTGACACTGTATTATCCGCATTTTAATGGAGGGAAAAAAAAATGGAGGGGAAAAAAAAAAGGTAGCCAGGGAAGAAATATAACTTCCATGACGATATAAGTGACAACAAAAATCCTGCCTGACATACTTGCCTTGTGATCAACTTCTTCTGAAACCGTCGCTCGTACTGGGCGCTGATAGCTAGGGAGGCCACAAAACTGCAGTCTGATACCACAGTCTGTAACATGGTAACTGTTATCAGTACTTCACACTTGTTTGTTTGTATGCTAAGGTTTAAGATCCCATCAACAGTAATTCAGTCATTTTGGGACTTTCATACACATGAGACATAGTGCTGCCTTACTATGAATCAAGCTGTAGACATATGGCATGATACCACACCCAGTCACATTATCCTGACATCAGGCCAACCAGTCCTGGAACTACCCTAATGTTCTGAGTGCGAAGCAAGGAAGCTTTACCAGTACCCGTTTTATCAAATTTTTCATGTCACAGCCAGGGATCAAACAATGATCTCCAACTGCTGCACTAAGGCTAAGACTTTAAGGATGGGTAAACAGACACAATTCAAATCAAGATGTTCTTTTATAAAAGCATGTTTCAATTAAATTTATAATTAAGAATAAGAATGATACTCTTTTACATCTGTGTATTTCTGTATATGAAGAAATTTAGTGAAACTGGTCTATGGTGTGTTCAATCGCTGAACCTAATTGACCAACTCCATGCCAGAAGGTGTGTGTATGTGGGTTTTGTGTGTTTATCTGTAGGTATGCACTAACGGGGACATGTTTTTTACCTGTCTAATGCTGAAACTAGACACTGCATAGATCATCTGGGGAGAGTCACAGAAGTCCTCAGGTCTTACCCAGCGTCCAAAGTCTCGCTTCTGCTTTGGAGACAGTGCCAGTTTTCCATCTTTGTCGCTATGTGTGTATTTAAAAGTATAGATGCAATATTTGATATAAATAAAGTATTGTCTGAACAACACATTGTAAAAAGATATATCAAAATATTTGTAATGTATTAAACAAGAGGGCAAAGGGTGGCCCTTTGTTCACTCACCTAAGTACCATCTGCCTAAATAAAAAAACTTTATTGGTCCCAAACTTTATAGGTCACTTAAGATTTGGTCTAGTGACCGAAACCATCAGAAAGATTCAAAATTATTGGGTAATTTTCTGAATTATTACAAAGAAATTAGCCAAACACTAGAAAGCCTTATTTTTCAAGGGACCAACTTTATTTTAGGATTTTTTGTAGCAGATCACGAGAATAATCTGTGCAAAATAGAAATAAATTTTAAATTGTTGTGGTTGTCATAGCAAAAAGAGTTCTGCATGAATCAACTTTATTTTAGCCTTTTTGACAGGCCATCCAAGGATCATCGCTGAAAAGTTTCATCAATTTTCCGCCAGTTGTTTCAAAGAAGACGTCATAAAAAGCAAATAGTTGACATCACATGACGATGACTTAAGCACGTGATAATAACTCACACAATATACTCTACACATTTACTCATATAAGCATATACCATTCATAGAGAACAGGCTATGCAACAGCATAAAACCAGATCAGCCTGCGAGTAACTCGCAGGCTGATCAGGTTTTATGCTGTTCGCTGCTCCTCAGTGGTCTGGAAATGAGGATTTTACAATTAAATTTGGTAAGGTTTAACTGTGGTTTTCTGCAGATCAGGCTTTATGTGGTACCTATTGAGTGTGTCAAAATGAGTCTATATGAGGGAAAGGGTTATGTTAGATCCTGTTGCATAAAATTATTCTCACAATAAAAGCAAACACACTTTAGAGCTTCTATTAAATGCCCCAAGAGCATTTTCCTTCCAAGAAAAATCTACTTTTAAGCAGTATTTTCATGACTGCCTGATTAACTGGTTTGATTAAATCTACCAGAACTTTGTTATTTCATTTCATGCTTGGGTTGAAAAGATTGATAAATACCAGAACATACACAAGAGAAAATCAAATATTCCAACAGAACAGAAATAATATCATTTCCATAAAGGAGAGATATGTTTACTCAAAATAGAGAAATATGGAAAACAAAAAAAAAATTGGAAGGGCTTGGCTGGACAAGTGATAATTGTAGGTATTTTACACACCTGATCAACAAATATCCTCTATATCATCATTATCATTTTGGTTTTCATGAGAGACAGGGATTTATGGCTTTCATCAGAGATAATTACAAAATCTACCAACCATTACCCTAATACTGAGATTTAGTCTCTGAATGAGTGAAATAATGTTAGTGGGTAGTCAACCCATACATACGTGTAAGTCACCGGGAAGGCAAATTTCTCCTTCAGATCGACAGTCAGGTACGGTACATATTTCCTGCCGTTTATGTCCGACGTTGTTCTGAAATAACCATATACATGAGTTTTCAAATCACAAAAAGCTACTTGTTAAAGCCTTTCTCAATGCTTAAAAGTCGAGTTTTATAAATAGTATTTGAACAAATATCACAATACTATAAATAAATCAAGAACAATTAAGGAAAATGACAGGTAAAGATGGAGGGTGCTGGCTGATCTAAGTCTGCTCTGTTTGGTAAGGTGTCAAAACATGTCAATATGAGTTAAATGGTTTAAGGCAGATCTAGTTCTGGTTGCAACAGGAATTGTTGCATCATAGTAACAGAGATATAACAGAGGCTGCCTATATGGCTAACAGGCGCGTAGCTGGAAAGAAAACGATGTGCAAGCCCGCATTAGGAATTGAAATCGCTAGGGGGTGTGGGGGCATGCGTCCCCCTCCCCAAAGATTTTTTTTTTCTTAAATCTTAGTGCAAATGGTGACAACATTTTGTACCTGTATGAAAATACTGAAACAAAATTGTAAGTATGTGATTTATTTTAGTTTTTCCATAAATTATGCTGTTACCTGAAACAACAAAGTCAATTATTTATGAAGAAAAGTAAAATCGGGAAAATAATGTGCAAGTCCGGGCTTTCTGGCATAAAGGCGCCTGGCTAACATCATGGATACATATCATTGATAATGGGTAAATGAACATGTAGAGAAACCCACTACTGTGAGCACTAGAAGTGAATCATTAGGGCATGTGAGGCCCAATTCCATTGGAGTATGCCTTTAAAACATATGTATCTGAGGAAATACTTGTATAATTGTATTAAGAGATCACTCAAGAGACTGCCAAAAAGTGGTTGCTTAATGAAATGGTCTCTTAATAGATATTTTTGGAAATCCAGGCAAACAGTCATACATGTACAAACTGTAAGCTAAAATGTATCATAACGTTATATTTCAACAACATGAATACGATGTAAACTACAAAATGTTGTTTTATACCGATAAACATCAACATGATTATTTTTTGTCATTTCTTTCAAATTTTAGCTGTTATGTTGGAATAATACCTTGGTCCATTGGCCGAGGCTTGGTGCTAGGTGGAAAAACACAACATTAGACAACAAATTCATGATACATTCGGATATTTCCAAGAAACAATATTAATAAGCAAAGAGCTTTCCTTATGTCTCTAACATAAATCCTGACACCCCCAATAGATTTATTTGCAACATGCGCCCTGGTATCATAAGACGAAATGTACATTGGTATAGGCACAAATAATTAATGGTATGGACTGCATCGGGAAGTATTAATTTACCTTATTCCCAAATAATGTTTTACCAAAATCTGAAGCATTCAGTATTTGGAGGGATGGTTTCACCTTTGTTATGCTTAGTAACTGTTGAAACAGGAACCAGGAACTATAGTTAGAATTTAGTTGTCAATGGTGCAGTCATGCGTGGTCAAAACAAATTGCTTTCAGGTGATCATTTATGATCGGGATAATTGTTTGTTTGTTTGGATGTGTTAAAGCTGAATAATACGCATGTGCCAGCGTACTCATTAATTAGAAACATGCAAAAATGTCCGAAGGCAATCAAACACAGTTGCTCAATAAAAGATGATTTCATGCTTAATCTTACATGCTTACTTGGTTAATGTTGTCGCTGGTCGCATCATAAAAAGTCGTTTAATGGGATAAATTTATATAATAAAAATGTTCAGGCGAGATTCATAATGGTCGTTTAATAAAAAAGTAATTTAATACAGGTGGTTGCATGTACGATGTTGACTGTATGTTGTTTTATTTTTGCACCAATCCTGTTGGCCTATATACTGAAACATTGTAAGGAATAGAATCTATAATCGGTCATTTACAGTGAGAGTAACTTTACTCATAACTGACCATGTTTCAATATATAGAGGAGCTGAGATAGGGAATTAAAAAATTCCTTAGAATATGTACAATAGCTATCTGTATGTTACTTAGGCATGTTCCATTGAGACTCAATTCTTGTTCAAATTATGCGGTTCTAGGGAAAGTGCATACCTGAGGACCCCAATCTCTTCCTTGCTATAGCTGCCTGGGCCTACATTCACACATCCAGACCTTGTTTTTTCAACTGCTACCTTTGGGAGTGACCTTGGCCTATTTTCTGTTTCATTTTCATCATCAGCAAAGGCCCCAAAACCAAGGGGCGGGACTACCTTTCCAGTGGCAGTGATTGGCTTGTTGGTAGGCAGGGCTACATTGCCAGGAGGGGCCTGATTGGCTCCAGTTAGAGTCTCTGGCTTTTTCTTTAACTGCTCTGCCCTATAAGGAAATTTCATGTATTGACTGACAGCTATGATTAAATGTTCATATTCACAACACAAAAAACTGACCCTGGCATTTTTTTTTTTTTTTACAAACTAATTTGCTTGTAACACAACTTAAATTCAATTGTTTAGGGAAAAAGTTCTTCAAAAAGTTTACTTCTATACAAATTAAGGATCAGCATAAAAACTGATTGTTTCATGCTTTTAAGTGGATTACTGCGATACGAATGAAAAATATATTTGATCATTTCACAGTGAAAATGATAAAAATTTCACTCTTTCCAACATATAGTATAAAGAAAATCAGTTCATTTTTGTGGAAGATGCAATATTTTTTTTCATTTGTGAACTTCAAAAATTATATTCTTACGAGTGGCATAGCCACTAATGAGATCACAACTTTTGCTCATTTTTTTCCAGGACCTACTTCCCCTCTCTTGACTTACCGGTCAAGTGCCTGAGTTGCCAATTTGGTAACTTTTTCTTCCAGGCCTTTGTCACTGGTACTGGAGCGCTGGATTAAGAAATGTTTGACCATTACTTCAACTGACCTACTACAATGTAGTTAATAACATTATATAACGGTATTATATTTTGTGTGCAATATCATTGAATTAATAGTACATTACCCACTGAATTTGGTATTCACTATGTAGCAATCGATACAAAGTAACCATATTTCGCAGTCTTGCCACTTCTGTTTTATCAATGAACCTTTTCAGATTTTGCTTTTAAAAAAATTACCACACTTGTATCCATTATATCGGGATTATTTTTTATTCAAGATTAGGTCAACTGCACAATACTACAAACAAAACTACATGTACATCTTCCTTTGTGTAAGACAGGTCAACAGCTGACAACATGATATCCCAGTGCAACTAATGGATAATCTGAAAATTGAATTTAGATTTATCTGTAAACATGAGAAAGGTCCACTGGTCACCCTCAAGGCTTCAAACCAGTATAACATTAAGGCCTAGGAACAGACAGATTGGAAGCCAAGAAAAGAATTATTACAATTTTAAGGCACAGCTCCACAGCTTCTGTGTACAGAACCACTGCGTCCTCGGCATTACCTGCCTCGTCTTCTTCAAACGCCTGTTTGATCAAGAACCGAGCGCGATCCATGTCAAGCTGTGTAGAGAAAAACATGCATAATCAAACTTGAATACTGACTACACACTACAATTTAAAATTTAAGCAAGCTTTTATTGTATGATCATCCATTTTTCATGGATGGGTCTTATCCACAACTAGAACTATCGCTAAAGTTGATTGATACCCCTGCATACTGTTTTTACACAGAAAAAGGCCAATAATCTTTGTAAAATCCTTGACAGAGTTATCTGCACTTGTCTGCTGATTGGTCTTACCATGATAAATTATTATTCCAGGTATTAGAGATTAATTAACAAGAGATACCAAAAGTTAATGTAATGTGCATACAAGAAGGGACAATGAGGTATAGGATTAAATGATATTTGATGTCAATAAATCTTAATGATCTTACAATATAGATTCAATGGAATTTAATGTCATTGAAAAAATAGACCTATGTTTGGTTACAAATATTTGAACTTAATAGACTTTGGCAATTTCATTTAATGCATTTGCACAACAAAGAAACATCAATTGTTTCATAAATCATTAAAAGTTCAGTAAATAAATATTCATAAGTTAAGGGGTTACCTCACAGACACGAGTATTTGCATTTGACCAATGTCTTCATCATGTGGCTATACACTATACAATATTGAACATTCAAGTTTGGAGGGCAAACATATATACACAATTCATAAGATCAGGATATTTCCAGTCAGTTCAAGTTTGCAAACTTATACAAGCTGCAAAAAACGCCTGCTTAACCCTTTCCCTCATAGAGGACACCATGAAAAGACCTATGCGAACAGCATAAAACCAGATCAGCTTGCGAGTAACTAGCAGGCTGATCAGGTTTTATGCTGTTCGCTGCTCCTCAGTGGTCTGGAAATGAGGATTTTGTAAATAAATTTGGTAAGGTTTAACTGTGGTTTTCTGCAGATCAGGCTTTATGTGATACCTATTGAGGGCATCAAAATGAGTATATATGAGGGAAAGGGTTAAAGTCCCTGTATGGTTCTGCTATGTCTTGGACCCCTTTACCTCCACTAAGATAACCAAGGTTCCCTAATGAAACATTAGGAAACCTTGGTTATCTCAGTGAAGGGCCATGAGGTCCAAAATGTAGCAGAACCATTACAGGACTTTAACTTAACCTTTTATCTTATGAATATTCGTGAACAAATTTCTGAATTGATGAATATTAATTGGCTTAACTTTAAATGGTTTATAAAATAATGGATTTTTCTTCTTTGCCACGTAGACAATGAAGAATCTGAGCTACAACATTGTATGAGCAAACAGAGCAGACTCAGTTCAGATACGTCCTGTAGGAGCTGTCTGATCTGGGTCTACTCTGTTTGCCAATGCATCAGAATGAATCTATATGAAGTAAAGGGTTAAAAATGTGATACATGTAAATCATTACAGGTTTTACTGGACAGTCATGAAGAATACAAACCTGCTGTTCTGATTTATCAGGTTGTTTGGTCTTGGGTCCATTACTGGAAGCTGCAAATATTGAGAAGAAAAGCAATATCAAACACAAGTAACTAGATCCTCAAGCCAAAGAAAAAAAAGTTCTGTTTCTGGTCCCCAGACCGACTCTCATTTTTAACAACAAACCCTAATTTTTTTTTTACCTTTTTGCCTTTAAAAAATTATTTCCCCTTTTTTACCTTTTGATTCATGAAAAAAGTTTAAAAAATCCCGACCTACCGACCCTCTTTTTTATTTGCTGGAAACCAGAAACGGAACTTTTTTTTTTTGCCTAACTAGTTCTGCAACTACCCAAATATGTTGAGTGTCTAATAAGGATGACAAGAACATGCTAATGACTCTGGTATGTTGAACCATTGATACTCCTTACTAAGCTCACTCTCTGTTAACTGAAAGGACTTCAGTATAAAGATACTTCCTGAAAAACATTATGGTTTGGCATTTGAATATGAACCAAAACTATCTAAAAATTCCAACAAAATTACAAAAATAGACATGGTATTTTAAACAAAAGGACTATTCAAGTGTTTTCAGATTTATTCAATTTGATTTACAGTTTGACCTATAGCTATAATGGAATAACAGGTAGTAAATGTTTGTCCTGAATTACACAGAAAGTACACTCATTACACTTACATTGATTTTGTTTGCAGTTTTGTTTGTGATACTGTTTGTGAGCAGATGTCCTGGTCATGAATGGAAACAGCGAGATTTCAACTTCATTGCTAAAAACAGGAATGATGCACTTGGATTCCTATAGCAAGTGTTATTACTTATTGCTACCAAGTTTTTAAAACTTTAAACTGACCTTGTTTCTTCAGTTCCTCAGCCCGGTGAATGTATTTGTTTGCCATATCCATTATCCCTGGCATCTTTGACCCACCTAAAGCTGCATTGAGCAAGGCCTGGGCTGCCTCCTGGAATAGAATGGATATATAGGATACTTCCAAACAAAAACATCTTCAATATATGCTAAATTTTTAAACTGAAGTTTCTTCTATATTCAGCAATTTTTTCATTCATAATTTGCGTCTTTAAGATTTGTTAAGGGTCTCTTCCCAATGAGAAAGCATGACTATTTTATCAAATCTGAGGAAATAAAAAGTTATAAAATGTCATAATTATCTTATTTCATAGATAACTATTCCGGTCAAAATTGGGAAATTTTTTTTTTTTTAACCTTTTAATTTAAAAATTTTTTTAAATTGGCCTGTTTTAAGTAAAAATAACGTTTTATCATTAAAACAGAAATCTCATCTTGACCACTTTTTATAGACAGTTTCAGAATATGTAAGTAAAATACTACAATATTTAATGTATCAAAACAAACCTAGTTACTTTAAATCAGAAATTAATCCCATATTCCAATATCCTGGATGAAAAAGTCACCAAACTGGCAGCTGAGGCACTTGGCCCTACTACCCCATCCTTCTCCAATACTACTACTGGACCTCATCATGTAAGAAGACAGCCATCTGTGACTGCCCTGCCTGGCATGTTGTACTTACTGTGTAATAGAAGACAGCCATCTGTGACTGCTTTGCTTGGTCATGTTGTACTTACTGTGTAATAGAAGACAGCCATCTGTGACTGCCCTGCCTGGTCATGTTGTACTTACTGTGTAAAAGCAGACAGCCATCTGTGACTGCCCTGCCTGGTCATGTTGTACTTACAGTGTAATAGAAGACAGCCATCTGTGATTGCCCTGCCTGGTCATGTTGTACTTACTGTGTAATAGAAGACAGCCATCTGTGATTGCCCTGCCTGTCATGTTGTACTTACAGTGTAATAGAAGACAGCCATCTGTGATTGCCCTGCCTGGTCATGTTGTACTTACTGTGTAATAGAAGACAGCCATCTGTGATTGCCCTGCTTGGTCATGTTGTACTTACAGTGTAATAGAAGACAGTCATCTGTGATTGCCCTGCCTGGTCATGTTGTACTTACTGTGTAATAGAAGACAGTCATCTGTAATTGCCCTGCCTGGTTATGTTGTACTTACTGTGTAATAGAAGACAGTCATCTGTGATTGCCCTGCCTGGTCATGTTGTACTTACTGTGTAATAGAAGACAGTCATCTGTGATTGCCCTGCCTGGTCATGTTGTACTTACTGTGTAATAGAAGACAGCCATCTGTGATTGCCCTGCCTGGTCATGTTGTACTGCCTGCGTAGCAAATGACACCCCATCCTTCTCCAATACCTCTGGGTCAGTCCCATCCTGATCTGGAAGTCCTTGGTCAGACATCCCTCACAACAAAGACCTTTAAACCAAGGGATGCACTTCTTACATAAACATGAAGGAAATCTTGTTTGCTTTCGCCGCAACCACGAAAAGTAACATTATTTTTTATTTTTAAAAAAAGGCCATTCGATCATATCATGATATGTACTTTTTTTAACAATTTCATTATTAAAATAGCATAACATCAGCTATGCATTAATTTGGTAAGTAGATAATCTTTTGATAATGTGTGAACCGTGAATGCATTTTCTTTGTACAGTATTATGTTAACCACTTTTGACACAAGAACTTGAGGATTTATAAAAATAAACTTTTTATTTGTAGTCCAATTTTGAAGCAATAAGCTTCCCTCAATTTAGGAATGTTGTCAGTTTAAAGTAAAAGTAAAAAAAACACACATATCTAACCTCATTTAAAGACTATTTAAGTATTTCAGTCTTTTGAAGACTATGTCTACTTGAGACAGCTGCCACACTGCTGTACCACACTGTAGAAATTAAACACCCAATCACATTATTCTGACACTTGGGCCAATGGAACAACCCTTATTTGCTGAAAGCCCAGCAAAGGAGCTATTAGCCTATATAGAGCTGTAATGAAAACACAAGGTAGCGAATACGAATACACATCACAATACAGGGTCACAAATATGAATATTTATTCATGTACATGAAATCATTAATGAATTGATTCAGAAACTGCAATCTTGCCAATCATAACTGGATTCCGAATGATTAACCAATGAAAGAATATAATTATTTTAACAATTTGTTTAAGGAATATATGACAAAAAAAAATAATGCTAAGAATATAAAAAAAATTTTATTGTTATAGATTAAAATTTAATTTCATTGTTTGTATTTATCATTTTGTGTTTGTTTATTGTATTCCATGCTTTATATTTAATATTTATTTTGATAAACAGGAACATGCAGGAAATGTAAACTGTGGTAGAATTCAAACAGACAAATCAATCTTAATAACAGTAAACTCATTATTAGACTATTGTAATTTCAATTCAGATCTATATTTTCTTTTTCTAACTGGTTTCTGCAGATTAATAATTTTTTCCCCCAAAGCAGATAACAAAAATTAACATCCTTATTTTGAATCCCTTTAAGATCTAAATCAGTTATCTCACAACTTTCTTGTAAAATGGGTAATCTATTACACTATGTCAATAGTTCCAACATGCATTACTTTCTATTGATGGATTTCTGGTAACTAACAAGCTCTACAAAAATACCCAAAGGTACCCTTTGAAAGAATCAAAAGCTGAGCTGAGACAGCACTGTACTGTATGCAGTATATGCAAAAGTGTACTGATGCTTAAGACACCAGGCTTGGCTTGTATCAGGAAAAGAAACTAGCTGTAGTCCAGCATTGGATTTGTTGTACACTAATTACTAGGTTTCTATCTATACCATCAGTTTATCTGTTGCTCAGCTAGCATTGTTAATTAGCTTTTAAATATTCAGTTATTTGCCTCACGAATATAACAAATAATTATTCATATTCAAATACCAGCAATATTCAATAATGAGTGTATCATTACACCTCTAGAGCTACAACAGTACTATCTTTTACAACTTTGGTGTGTCCCAGCTGAGAAATGAACCAACAGTCTTCTGATCCCAAGGCAATGCTCTAACCACTAAGCCACTGGTGATATAACATTAAGAGCTGTCAGAGGACAGCACGCTCAACTTTTCAAAATGCTTGTTGGTAAATCAAATGAAATCTATTTCAATTCTTGCCCTTCACATACCCTGTACATAATAATAGTCAAAGATGATATACCTTGATAGTCTGATACCCCTTAATATTTTTATGATGTCTAAAATCAATCACATGCCTAGTTACTGAGACATAAGCACAATAACACTGTGCATGCAAAACTTTAACCAAAAATCCAAGTTAGAAAAGGGCCATAATTTGCATCAGTCCAAAAGTTATCCTCCTTAGTTTTCTGATGCCCTTGAAGACACTCCTTAACTTTCTAGTCAATTCCACAAGCAATTTCTGAGATATAAGCTGGATAGTAGCTTGAATGCAAAAATTTAACCAAAACTCTAAGTTAAAAGGGGGTCATAATTTTAATATATTCCATCAAGTGTTATCTTCCTTTATAGTATTATACCCCTAAACATATTAAAGATGTTTCAAATCAATCCCATGCCTGGACTCTGAGACATAAGCATGAAAGTACCTTGCATGCAAAACTTTAACCAGAATTTCTAAGGCAAAAAAGGGGCCATAACTTGTACTATATTCATTAAAAAATTATCTTCCTTGATAGTATGATACTCCTAAACATATTAAAGATGTTTCAAATCAATCCCATGCCTGGATACTGAGATATAAACATGAAAGTAACTTGCATGCAAAACTTTAACCAAAATTTCTTAAGTTAAAAAGGGCAATAATTTGTATCATATTCCATCAAGAGTTATCTACCATGAAAGTATGATACCCCTAAACATATTAAAGATGTTTCAAATCAATCGCATGCCAGGATACTGAGATATAAGCATGAGAGTATCTTGCATGCAAAACTTTAACCAAAATTTCTAAGTTAAAAAGGGGTCATAATTTGTAATATATTCCATCAATTATCAGTTATCTACCTTGGTTGTCTGATACCCCTAACATATTCATAAACTTTCAAGTCAATACCATGAATGGTTATTGAGAAACAAACTAGTTGTAGCTGGCACACAAAACTTTAACCAAATTTTCTATTGCATGCAAAACTTTAACCAAAATTTCTGAGTAAAGAAAAGGGCCATAATTCATATTAAATTCAGTCAAGAGTTATCTACCTTGGTTGTCTGATGCCCCTGAACATATTTATAAACTTTCAAGTCAATACCATAAACGGTTATTGAGATATAAGGTTGATAGAAACTTGCACTCAAAACTTTAACCAAAAGCTGCAACGCCAACGCCGATGCCAACGCCGATGCCAGGGTGACTACAATAGCTCTGATATTCTTCTAATAGTTGAGCTGATAAAAAAATCATGTGGTGCGTAGATTTGATTTTTTTTTCTGAGATTGCAACAGTTCATAAATGTAGGTTCCTAAATTCAGTTGAGTTATTAAAGATACCTTGAAGAATCACCATCAATGGATTATACAACCCAGTATTTGGATGTAAAAATTTAGATTCAGAAAGTGAAAATAATTATTATTAAAAAATATTACATTTACTCACTATTGTGACATTTATGAAGTGAGCTGAAGACTTTGTGATACTTGGTCAGGAAAATAGGAAGAGTGCTGTTAAGGTTCAGAAGAAGATCCTATGGTGCATAACCCATAATCTCTACTGAGATCCGCTACGGTTATTTTTTTCGTATTGGCCTCCGCTGGATCTCTACCCAGGCCTTATATAAAAGCTTCGGGAAATTAACATCGATATCCCTACCTTGTTTCGGCCATTCAAATTGATTGTTTTAAGATGCACACCTAAAAATCCACGCATGTCTATTAAGAAGACATATTTTTCTTCTAATTCATTCAACATCATTGTCTTAGCTTACCACTTCACCAGTTTTACACTCACGAAACCTCCAAACTCGCCATTTAAACTGCCATATTGTTTACATGCAATGGTTATCATGTGACTAATCCGTGATTGGATAACTACAGTTAAGTTCAACTCAGAGCGGTGTGTGGTTTTCTTGATCTATAAGTAAATAGAACGTATTTCACATAAACTTTATTTTGAAAAATCGTTTTATACAGCAAAATTTCTTTGATTTTGCCATGGCTGACTTATTGGTAAAGAGCATTTACCATTTGCTGTTGAACAGTCGTAACTGAACCGAGCTGTAGTTTAAACTGCTTCGCCACTAGTCACGTGATCAATATTTACAATATGTCTGTTTAAAACTATGAGGTGAGCGGTTTGATATTTTCCGTCGCCGTATTTCATGAAATCAGCAAGCTAAGACAATGATGTTGAATGAAATGGAAAGAAAAATATGTCTTCTTACTAGACATGCGTGGATTTTTAGGTGTGCATCCTAGAACAATCGATTTGAATGGCCGAAACAAGGTAGGGGTATTGGTGTAAATTTCCTGAAGCTTTTATATAAGGCCTGGGTAGAGATCCAGCGAAAAAAATAACCGGAGCGGATCTCAGTAGAGATTACATAACCAAAAATTATTCACAGAACAAGATATGGTTAATCAGAAAAAAAAGGAGGACAGTATTATCACAAAAAGAAATATAAAGTAACATTCAAAACAACAACACAGTAATCTTCTTTCGATTGAATGAAAAAAAAAAAGAATGTATTGAAATAATTAACTTTTAACATTTTTAATGTCAATGTTTTGAATGTCCGAATACTATTACACTTAAGTAGTAATAATGAATCACCAGCATATTTATCAATAATCATTATAACATACACACTATTTAATACGAGGATGTATGAACGATTTACCTAGTCCCTCAGCATTTAACTGCCTTTGTATTCAGTATATTATCAAAAAAAATAACAGTTATATTAGGGGAATTTTACTTTCAGTTTTTCATTATGCAGACGCTGCTTAGTTAAGATCCAAGCGTCTATAAACCTGGAGCTTTAAGTTTAAAATGCGGAATCAGTAGCTACCGCCAGTTCACTTGACGAGACAGTGTCAACCCTGGGGATCTTTCAAAGTTAAATCTTCTGGGTATCTCAGCCACGAAAACGTGAGAAACCTCACTGACATTATCCGCATACGCCCAATCAACCATACATAAGATATTATTTAAAGATTCCTTCCAGGAACACGACACTGGACCCTTGCAAAAGGACCTGCAACCAACCAATCATATGACATGGCATAGGGTTGTCTCGAACCTGGAAACCGCCATTGCCTGGCTGACTTTATGAACTAAAAGTAACCATTATCCCCAAAACTGTCACCATAAACAACAACCAGAGTCATTTCTATAAAATTAACCATCTTTTTTTAACTAATATAAACTTAGAGAACAGGTGAAAATTATGAGAATGTAATTAAATTCTAAACGCAGAAAGCAATTTCCTTTGATCTTTAGACTATATAAAACCCAAACCCAGCAAGCTGATAATTATGGGTTCATAAAAGAATTCAAGATTCAAGATTTATTCATATGCATTGCATAAGTCCCACATATGTGGGAAACATTAGCAGTACAACTAATACATTATTCATGACACAAAAATATCACGTGATATATTGGGGGGAAAAAACAACAGTTAACGATGTTCCAGTTCAAAGGGCCCGACTACGCAAACTAATATAATCAATTTCAGGTACTTCTCACCCAATTACTATAAAAGGTAGGAAACTATTACGAAGCATAAATTGTGTACGATAAAAAATGGTCCAAAACAACTAAACATTCAGATAAAAGAGACATTTCGTCCATTGAAAACCGAAAGAGGCTATCAGCCTTCTTTTTACATATGCTGATAACCCCGTCTGGCTTTCAATGGACGATTTGTGAAGTTGTCTCCTCTCAGCTAGAAAGCCTTTACAGGGACTGTCGAAAAAAAAAAGTGGCTCTCCTGACCTGCCCATGCACCATGGATATGGCAAGGACACATTGGTTAGCGACCAGCAGAATCCATTTTTCAGACTCTTTCCAAACTGCACTCCTTAAAAGAAAAGGTTCGAAGTCTAAAGTCACTTAAGTGGGTGAAATTCTGAAAAAAAAATGTGTCGGGTTTTTTTTGTTGTTGTTTTTTTTTTTTTTTCCCTAATGATGTAGTAATTTTGCTGCTGAAAGCATTTGAGATATCTATATAATATATATGATTTTTCTTATTTTTTTTTATGGCGTTGTCCGGGGTACTTTTCCTTCCATCTTCTTCTGTCTCTCCGCGAGCACTCAAGGTGCCACGGCTCTGTCCCTTGTGAACGGTAAATCGTCTTCTCTGTGTCAGCTGTTGGTTTTATGGTACATAAGAGTAAACCTTTAGATTGGTATGTTACAACGCAGCAGTGTGAGGACAATTCAACAATCCTAATTAGGTTGAAATTTAGAATGTTGATAGCTAATTCAGCTAGCAAGGGTGTTTTCCTTGAAAATATGTTGCCACAGTTGTACATAAATTTCGAAAAACAAAAAAGTTTAATAAATCGAAAACTATTTGTTATTTTTAAAATGATAAATTATGTTTGAAAAAGTTGTTATTGTGTTGAGATTTCACACCTTTTTACTGAACAATTATTATGTGTAACACCAGAATGGAAAAAGGGTTGAATCAACAAAAATTAAAAAATGCAATTGTAAGGTTTCTCCTCTCAATCACAAAGCCCTAAAAGGGCTTTTTCAGAAAAAGGCCCTGAAAAGGACTTTCCACTCCAACTCAGTGATATGAACAATAGAAACTAATGCGCTCTCCTGACATGCCCTATAAAATTGACAGGGACAGATCGGGTCGGCGACTAACAGAGCTCCATTCTCAGACTCACTCACGAACCATGTCCTTGCAAGGAACATTCACCTCCTGGACGTTCACCTCCGACCCGACTCGTGTCGTAAGGTGGGGCCTTGGGACATATGGGTCCTACTCGTTGTTGTTGTTGTTGTTACTTTTGTACCAAGTTTAAAGAGGGTCCGCCTGCGCCTATATAGTTATGTGTCAAGGCTAAAAAATAGTTCGGTTTCTGGTCTCTTGCAAAAAAAAAAAACAAAAAAAAAATTTTTAAAAAAAAAAAAAAAAAAAAAAAAAAAAAAAACACTTTAGGGTCGGTCGTAAAAAAAAGAGGATCGGTCGGGTGCCCAGGAATGGAACTATTTTTTATATTTTTTTTTTTCTCTTTGGCCTAAGATAGGTGGGTTTGGTGTATTATCATAAATAAGGATAATTATTTATATTACACATCATTTGAATTGATAGATGGATTGATTGTTTGGTAGAATACTCGTAAGTAGTGGCATTGCTGTTTTGGGGTGCAATAATAACAGTGAAATGTCGAATAC
>CM037781.1:33732906-33761904 GCA_021229015.1 Solen grandis | reverse complement strand
TAATTAAGGGGTAAGATCAAATAATGGAGAACTTTTGGACTGAATTTTATACAAATTATGGCCTTTTTCTAACTTGGATCCTTGGTTAAAGTTTTGCATGCACAGTGTTATTATGATTATGTCTCAGTAAATAGGCATGACATTGATTTTAGACTTCATAAAAATATTAAGGGGTATCAGACTATCAAGATATATCATTTTTTATTATTATTGTATACAGGGTATTTGAGGGGCAAGAACAGATTTCATTTGATTTACCAACAAGTTTTTTGAATAGTCGAGCGTGCTGTCCTCTGACATCTCATGTTGGCATTTACAGCACTATACGGGAAATATACTAGGATACTATGATTATGTTGATATTGAAGAGAAGATGAACATGCAGATAATGATAAGGATTCAATAATGTAGTCAAGGCGCTAGAAGGGTCGACCGTGCTGTCTTCTGACAACCCTTATTTACAATCACAGAATGTTGCAATATGGCCATGGCTCTGTAGATGGGTATTGATAGACGTAATACATACAGATAGTTAGAAAAAGCTTATTCTTAGCCGATGACCTTTTGTGAACGAGCTACTTTAAAGATTATCAGAGCTTTTTAATGTTACATCTCTATTCACAGTGGGTCGCGGATCATGCGAGTTAGTTCAACTACACAGATGACCTTAATGCCTTTCAAATCGGCTTGACTGGTAAACAAGAGCGTTTTGTATTGGCGATGCTAAATATTGGCGGAAATTACACTGAGCGCCAAATTTTAACCTCCAGGTAAAAGATGGTCAAAGGTACATAACTCTGTCTGTCTGAGTCGTATACGGTACGCTACCTGTATGATAATTGACGATTATCGGATTATATAAATAATGTGAAATCAGAATGAGAGGGCAAGTATAAGTAGGTGTAAATGTTTGTAAAGGTGATAAGGAGTCAATCTTGTACCATGTGGCAACTGGACCATGGAAGAGAAAGGTAAAACTGTTTACTATTTATCGTATTTATTGTGACCATTGTATTTACGCCATTCACGGTACGCTGTCTTTAAAGGTGTGATAAACAGTTTTATAAAACTGCGAAACCTATTACGACACTAAACAAATACTAGTACTGGTATAGACACTTACTTACCTTATGTAAGCCTTTATAAATTAATTTATAAAACATTGATCTGCGTACATCATATATAAAAGCAATACATGCAAAGTGGCTAGTCACGTCTGCAAACAAGCTGAAAGAGAGGCCAGATGTGATTGCAGAGGCGTTCTCGAAGGCTGGTATTTGAACCAAGTGCTGGTATTCATACTATGCATTAATCACCTGACTGTGTTGTCTGTCTGTATTTTCGTTTGCTACATAATTATATAACTTGTATCAATTACTTTGTGTTATTCAAAATACTTAATGTTGTTCATTTACATAATAAATCGTACCTAATTCACAACATAATTCTTGTTTTTTAAGGGAGTTAATACATACATATTTTAATGAACACAAAATTTAATAAGAGTAATGTCCCTTAGTAAACAATATGGCGGCGACTTATAACTACGGAGGTTTGTATTAGCGGTGTTTATATTTGGCGCATTTTCATTTTCCGCCAATAAAGCCAAAATAAAACCCCCGCAGATAATACCCGCTATACAGTATTTAGATGGTACATTGCACTTCAACCAGAATAAAAAAGATGGAAA
This sequence comes from Solen grandis, assembly GCA_021229015.1. Classification (NCBI taxonomy): domain Eukaryota; kingdom Metazoa; phylum Mollusca; class Bivalvia; order Adapedonta; family Solenidae; genus Solen; species Solen grandis. Next base: position 33,760,214 of record CM037781.1, on the reverse strand, counting down.
TGTGGCCTGTTCCGAAATGCCCATGTAAGATTGTTAGTATTTATTACTACCGCGTCAAACCAAATACGTAAAAAATAGTATCAGATGCAACCTTTTCTGGCACTCGGCAAAATTGGTCAGCTATGGGAACTCGGAGTCCTCAGTACAGGTTTTACCAAGAAACATGTATTCCGTGTATCGGTGCTTTACACTGGGCACGTAAAAGAACCAAGGGGTCTATTCGCAAAGAGCTAGGGTATCGCACCCGGACTCCCTTGTATCCGACTACTGTCTCTTGCGATGCTGTCCCTTCAGCAAAAATAAGGAAGTTTGTCAAAATTAGCTGTAGTGTAGTTGTTTTCTCAAAGGATTTGGGTCTTCATACTTAGTTACTGAAATAGTCCAGCAAATCCCATATTTCTGATTACATATTAAGTTGGGCAAAACATGTTTTAATGTAGTTTAATTCTTATAGGTTTTGGGTCTACATGCATAGTTCTTACTACTTATGAAGAAAGGCAAAATTTACTTAAGTGTAGTTATATTCTTATAATTTTTTGGTCTTCATGTGTATTAACTGAAATAGCCAGCTCATCCCTGTTTCTTACTTCTTATGATATGGGGCAAAAATTGTTTAAGTGTAGTTTTATTCTCATACTTTTTGGGTCTTCATAAGTAGTAACTGAAATAGTCCAGCTCACCCCCTATTTCTTACTTCTTATGAAGTGGGGCGAAATTTTTTAAAGTGTAGTTATGTTTTCATATTTTTTTGGTTTTCATAATATTATGTAGTGTTTAAATAGTCCAGCTCACCCTCTATTTCTTCTTACTTATGAAATTGGACACAATTTTATTAAGTGTAGTTATATTCTCATATTTTTGGGGTCTTCATATGTAGTAACTGAAATAGGCCAGCTCACCCCCTATTTCTTAATACTTATGAAGAAGGGCAAAAATTGTTTAAGTGTATTAATTCATATTTTGGTTTTCTATGTATTTCAAAATATTCCAGGTCCCACCCCTCTATTTCTTTCTACTTATGAAGTATGGCAAAATTTGTTTACGTGTAGTTATGTTCTCATATTTTTGTGGTATTCATATGTAGTTTCTGAAATAGGCCAGCTCACCTCCTATTTCTTACTTCTTATGAAATTGGGCGAAATAAGTTTAATGTAGTTATAATTTCATACTTTTGGTGTCTTCATATGTAATTATTGAAATATTCCAGGTCCCCCCTATTTCTTTCTACGTATGAAGTAATAAAAGATTTGTTTACGTGTAGTTATGTTCTCATACTTTTGTGGTATTCATATCTATTAACTGAAATAGTCCAGCTCATCCCCTATTTCTTACTACTGATGAAGTTGGGCAAAATTTGTTTAAGTGGAGTTATATTCTCATACTGTTGGGGTCTTCATATGTAGTAACTGAAATAGGCTAGCTCAACCCCTATTTCTTACTTCTTATAAAGTTGGGAAAAATTTATTTGTTTAAATGAAGTTTTATTCTCATACTTTTTGGGTCTTCATATGTACTGCTTGATGTAGGGCAAATTTGTTTAAGTGAGTTTTTTCTCATATTTTGGGTTTCATGAAATAGTCCCAGCCCACCCCCTATTTCTTACTACATTTGAAGTTGGGCGAAATTTGTTTAAGTGAAGTTATAATTTCATACTTTTGGTGTTTTCATATTCCTTTCTTTCTACTTATGAAGTAATGAAAGATTTATTTGAATGTAGTTATGTTTTCATACTTTTGGGGTCTTCATATGTATTTACTGAAATAGTCCAGCTCATCCCCTGTTTCTTACTACTTATGAAGTAGGGCAAAATTTGTTTAAGTGTAGTTTTATTCTCATACTTTTGGGTCTTCATACGTAGTTACTGAAATAGGCAAGCTCTACCCCTATTTCATACTACTAGCAGTTGGGAAAATTATTGTTTATGTAGTTACTTATTTCATATTTTTTGGTTTTCATATGTGGTGTCGAAATAGTCCAGCTCACCCCTATTTCTTACTATTATGAATTGGGGAAAATTTTTAAGTGTAGTTATAATTCATATTTTGGGTCTTCATATGTAGTAACTGAAATAGGTCAGCTACCCCCTATTTCTTAATTACTTATGAAGAAGGCAAAAATTGTTTAAGTGTAGTTATTTCTTATAGTTTTGGGTCTTCATATGTATTTACTGAAATAGTCCAGCTCATCCCCTATTTCTATACTTATGAAGTTGGGCAAATTGTTTAAGTGTAGTTTTATTCTCATACTTTTGAGGTCTTCATACGTAGTAACTGAAATAGTCCAGCCCACCCCATATTTCTTACTACTTTTGAAGTTGGGCGAATTTTGTTTAAGTGAAGTTATATTCTCATACTGTTGGGTCTTCATATGTAGTTAACTGAAATAGTCCAGCTCCCCCTATTTCTTACTACTTATGAAGTTGGGAAAAATTATTGTTTAATGTAGTTTATCTTCATACTTTTTGGGTCTTCATATGAGTTTCTGAAATAGGCCAGCTCACCTCCTATTTCTCTTACTTATGAAATTGGCAAATAAGTTTAAGTGTAGTTATAATTTCATACTTTTTGTGTCTTCATATGTATTACTAAATATTCAAGGTCCCCCTATTTCTTTCTACTTATAAGTACGGCAAAATTTGTTTAAGTGTAGTTATGTTCTCATTCTTTTGTGGTTTCATATGTATTAACTGAAATAGTCCAGCTCATCCCCTATTTCTTACTATTGATGATGTAGGGCAAAATTTGTTTAAGTGTAGTTTTATTCTCATACTTTTGGTCTTCATATGTAGTTACTGAAATAGGCAAGCTCACCCCTATTTCTTACTACTTATGCAGTGGGAAACATTTGTTTAAGTGTAATTCATTTTCATATTTTTGGTTTCTATGTAGTTCCGAAATAGTCCAGCTCACCCCCTATTTCTATCTTACTTATAGAATGGCAAAAATTTTTTAAGTGTAGTTATTCTCTATATTTTTAGTGTCTTCATATGTAGTTACTAAGATATTCCAGGTCCCACCCCTCTATTTCTTTCTACTTATGAAGTATGGCAAAATTTGTTTACGTGTAGTTATGTTCTCATATTTTGTGGTTTCATGTGTAGAACTGAAATAGTCCAGCTCATCCCCTATTTCTTTCTACTTATGATGTAGGGCGAAATTTGTTTAAGTGGAGGTATATTCTCATACTGTTGGGATCTTCATATGTAGTAACTGAAAAAGGCTAGCTCTCCCCCTATTTCTTACTACTTATATACTTAAGTTGGGAAAAATTTATTTGTTTAAATGAAGTTTTATTCTCATACTTTTTGGGTCTTCATATGTAGTTTCTGAAATAGGCCAGCTCACCTCCTATTTCTTACTTCTTATGAAATTGGGCGAAATAAGTTTAAGTGTAGTTATAATCTCATACTTTGGGGTCTTCATATGTAGTCTGAAATAGGCAGCTCACCCCTATTTCTTACTTCTTATAAAGTTGGGAAAAATTTATTTGTTTAAATGAAGTTTTATTCTCATACTTTTGGGTCTTCATATGTATTTACTGAAATAGGCAAGCTCACCCCCTATTTCATACTACTTATGCAGTTGGGCAAAATTTGTTTAAGTGTAATTACATTTTCACATTTTTTGGTTTTCATATGTAGTGTCCGAAATTGTCCAGCTCACCCCCTATTTCTCACTACTTATGGATTTGAAAAATTTTTATTAAGTGTAGTTATACTCTCATACTGTTGGGGTCTTCATATGTAGTAACTGAAATATGTCAGCTCACCCCATATTTCTTACTACTTATGAAGTTGGGAAAAAATTATTTGTTTAACTGTAGTTTTATTCTCATACTTTTTGGGTCTTCATAATTATGTAGTTTCTGAAATAGGCCAGCTCACCTCCTATTTCTCACTACTTATGAAATTGGGCGAAATAAGATTAAGTGTAGTTATAATTTTTTAAATGTAATTTTTTCCATCTTTTTGGGTTATATGTAGTTTCTGAAAGGCCGGCCCCCCATTTCTCAATACTTATGCAGTTAGGCAAAATTTGTTTAAGTGTAATTACATTTTGATATTTTTTTGGTTTTCATATGTAGTAACTGAAATAGGTCAGCTCATCCCCTATTTCTTACTAATTATGAAGTTGGGCAAAATTTGTTTTAGTGTAGTTTTGTTCTCATATTTTCGGGGTCTTCATATGTAGTTACTGAAATAGGCCAGCTCACCTCCTATTTCTTAGTTTTTAGGAAATAGGGCAAAATTTGTGTAAGTGTAGTTATATTCTTATAGGTTTTGGGTCTTCATATGTAGTTACTGAAATAGGCCAGCTAACTCCCTATTTCTTACTACTTATGAAGTAGGACAAAATTTGTTTAAGTGTAGTTATATTCTCATACTTTTGGGGTTTTCATATGTAGTTACTGAAAAAGTCAACTCATCCCCTATTTCTTACTACTTATAAAGATGGGCAAAATTTGTTTAAATTTAGTTATATTCTCATACTTTAGGGGTCCTTATATGTAGTTACTGAAATAGTCCAGCTCATCCCCTATTTCTTACTATTGATGATGTAGGGCAAAATTTGTTTAAATGTAGTTATATTCTTATAGGTGTTGGGTCTTTATACGTAGCTAATGAAATAATCCAGGTCACCCCCTGTTTCTTACTACTTATGGAATTGGGCAAACCTCTGTTCGATTTAAGATATATCTGCATTAATTTTTGGTCTCTTCGTACGTTAATTTCTTTTCTTCAAATTGTCTTTTTGTTTAGTTTTTTTTTCTGTTTTTATTTTTTCTGAATCTGTCTTTCCTGTTTTCTTCATATTTTTCATTAAAGGTTCTTCTTTTTTTTTTTGCTTGTTTTTCTTTTTTTCCAAACATTTTTCTCTAATAGTATTGTTCCTTTCTTGTTGTTTTTTTTGTTGTTGTTTCATTATTATATAACTTATGTTTCTTCTTCAGCTTATTCATAGACCTGTCAATGTCTGAAAAAGTGGCACGACTCGACCCGTCATTGTCTTAAAAAGTGGCACACAATGTTCAGAAATAAAAGTTTAGAGTTCCCTGTGTTTGGGGTTCACAGATATCAGTTTCGATTGATAACGTCCCTCAGGTTCTGAGCTATTGTGTGTGTGTCAAAATGGGCCATGTGACGTGTCTGGTGTGGTGTGCTTTAGCATCCACCGCTGGCTAGCCAGTTTCCGGCGAAAAAGGAACATCAGTCTCCCCTGCCAGTATATAGCCCCTCCATGGTCAAGCCCTATACCATGCCTCCACGTGGCGACACACGTCAACTGAGGACTTATATAATCTCAGGCTGAACTGTAGGGGACGATCTACAAGAACTATATGATAAACATTTAGGTCTATAAATTTTGGATAAGATGTAGCCGGGTACAGGTATTTGATGATAAATCAATAGGCAATAAGACATGAGTGTCTCGATAGCTCAGTGGTAGAGCGCAGGAACGGTAGTCCTGAGGCCCTGGGTTCGAGTCCCGGTCAGGCTACAAATTTAAAAAAGTGTGTGGCACTATTTACGATGTTTACAAACTATTTCAAATCACATTGCAAAGAACTTCCAAATCAGTAGAATTCAAGCGTTCATAAAAAACATTCTTCACAGATTACTCCACTTTTTCAAAAATGGTAAAAACCATTCCTCTAAAACCATATTGAAAGCACTATAAAATACATATCTGAGCTGGGATCCTTTCAAAGTACAGATTAATATTAAAAAAAAACCTTCTACTCATAAAAGGACTTTTGCCAATAATAATGGATTTATGTGCATTATATCAGAGTACGTAAACAATTATTTATAAACATCCTACAAGAATAATAAATAGAAGAAAACATTTGCTCTACCCTACCTGATATATCGTATTGCAGTAATGGGCAATCTAGTTTTGGCAATAATAGATTGCCACAATTCAAATAGTGGAGCTTCCGACATGATACTCTCATCAACATCCGTGTTAGTTAAGGTTTTCATTATGGTCTATTCTCCATAACTTTCACTTAAAACTTGGTTTTACTAAATTTTGTTTACTATCCAAAAAAAATAAATAAATGAATTAATGTGCATTATATCATAAAAAGTAAAAAATTACATGTTTACTATAAATAACACACACACACACACACACACACACACACACACACACACACAAAAACTCATTTCATTAGGCAGTTAACTCTAAATATCTTTTTGCACTGTTTTGGTTTTGATGAAGTCTGGGCTAATTGCCGTATTTTGCATGTTTTATTTTAACACTGAAAATTATAATAGTAATAGTTGATAGTGTATAATCCAGCATTCAGAAAAATGAATCGCACTGTCTTTGGATATTCTTTGAGTTATGTTGGGTGGTAATATAAAAGAAAAGACTTTACTTCATCAAATGTATAAACAGTTTTGTCTTTAAGTTTACAGACATGCATTCTTTAAAGCATAATGGGTAAACATATTAAGGCCATAAGGTTGGTGGGGGAATTAAAATATAACTATATGTAATTAAACATATATCATCCTTGGTTAGTTTGTATCTAAATGGTACTGTTGATCAGTTACGTGTTTTGTTTTCTTTTTTTCGTTGACATTTTAAAAACACTGCTACACATAGGAATCAGTCCAGTTCTGTCCTGTCCTACTCACGTGAAGACAAGGTAGGGTTCGTGGTGGGGGGTTTAATCACCTTATGTTCTATCTTATTACCTTCTGCACTAATCACAACAGGTTGTCATTTTTAAAATTTTATCAAATTGATGTCTATGGATACCAGGTCAATGGTTTAATGCAACCTTTTGGTGTTCTACCAAGAGGACTGGATTCAACTCCCAGGGAACCATATCCTATCCTACGTCTTAATAAATCATCATTTATAATTTCTCATTTATCTTTATTTGTTCCTTTATGTCACAAGTGCACAACATGTTGGCACAAATATTCACCTAATATCTGTCTACCATAATTGTTTAATCAAAGTTTTTCCCTTGAAAAATGAGACTCCTTTGGGCTTTAATAGTTTCCTAATGTTCTTTATATAGAATTTTTTGAACAACAATTGGATAAAAAGTGGCATGACTTATGAAAATCTCCTCGTTGGTACTAATAGTGACGTTGACACATACAACTACTTAATGTCATATTTAAATTTTAACCCCATCCCTCATGAATATTAATGTATACATTTATGATTTCATGAATATTAATTAACTGAACATAAAATGGTATATGAAACAGCAGATTTTTCTTTATTTTTCAGAAATTGTAATATATGTAGATGAAACTCTTGAGTCTGCTCTCTTTGGCTATGTGTCAGAATGAGTCGCTATTGAGTAAAGGGTTAAATACACTCATAAATACACTCATGGCTATCTTACTAAGTTGCTGAAGAAGAAAACATACTTGTAAATATTATTTTGGAAACAATCCATCCTGTAGATATATAGATATTAGGGATTAATTTTTGATGATTCCTGATAAAGATATGAAGAAGTAGACTTGAGACATGTATTAGTCTTATTTAGTAATACATTTTTAAATACGCAATAAATGTACGTAGTTTCTGGCGTAAATGTGCCATCAATAGACATATTGATTTTCTATGACAACAGGCGAATTTACACAGAGATTATCATTTGTACCTCTATTTGTATGCAGAGTGTCATCAAAGCGAGGAATTTCCTTATTTACATAAGAGTTTTTACTTAAGCCAATTATTTATCAGATATATATATATATACTTGTGCTTATACTTGTGCAGATGCATTGATTAGTACGCATAACCCTAATTTGTTTTATTTAAACGTATAATGCATGAAATAAATTTTTTATATTTTTAAAGTAGAAAATGGTCGAAATTAAAATCACATAAACATAGTATTTTGAACACATGCAAGTATAAAAATGTATTGGTGGGTGATTGGGATGGTATTGCATACTTACATGCTTTACATTATTGAATTATCAATTCACCCTTGCGGGAATTCTTCAAGTATAAGGACAGTAATTCTCCAAGTATAAGGACAGTAATTCTCCCTAGGAAAGTAAATTCTTGACTATATTATATAGTTTAGATCGTTTTCTACATCGTACTTTAATATCTTGTGTGAATCAGGTTTTCTATCTCTCTCTCTCTTTCTAACAGACGGTTGTTTCAAAACATGCGTTGTTTATTGAAATATGCATTAGATGAGAAACATGACTTGTATATATATCTACGTTATTGATATAACGTTTGAATACAAAGCTGCATTGTTCCGAGCAAGTCATCGTTACCTATCATCTGATTTGGTCATGAAGATATTCAGCTGTTGCATCCTTTAATCATATCATATTTCCGCATATTTTTTATCATTGTGAATAAATGGTGTACTGTAAATATCACGAGGCTGCACAGATTTATATTCCATTTTATCTGGGGGTTCGGCATTACCGGTATAATTCGCTGATTTAATCAGACCATTCAGTGACTGGGGTAAAATTTCTAGGGCATGTTTAATTCCCATTGAACAATGTGTGGTAATATATAGAAGCATATAGTTAGGTGTTCGGGTAACACTCTTTGATTTCCGTAGGTTGACGTCTCATTTCGTAGTGAAATGGTTATTGACAGTTTTTAAAACAACAGCTGTCTTGACGGCAATGTAATGTTACAAAATGTGCCCTATTGATTAATCATTTCGATTTTCATTGTATTTTTCCTCTTTAATCGATGATTAGGATAATTCTGTTGAAAGAAAATACGATAATGAGTAAAAGAAATGAGAAAGGGCAGAGTTGTTTAATTCTCATGAATGTAAAAATTACGTATCGCCGCTTTGAATACAAAAATGAGCGGTAAATAGAAAATATATATCTTTGTTATTATCTTATAACCATAGAATGAAGAACCACATTTGGAGAAAACCATCCAGATGTAATTACATCAACTGAATATAAAATAGCTCAAACGAATCACTACTACGTGCATGACGGTTAGATGTGACCACGGCTTCAACTACTACGGTGAAAGATATGGAGGATATGATTTGACTTATGTCTTTGTTTTAAACATCGTGACTGCGAAGCGCATTCGCCAAACAAGCTTTAATATCCGGAAATGGAACGAATTACTTAAGTCATGGTTTGTTAATATAAAACTGATGTAAAACTATGCAGGTGTCGTTGAGACGCCGAAAAACCTGTCGCTTCAGAAAAAGTGTCCAGTCATTTCATAGAGAAAAAAACAGTAATCTCTATACAATTGTCTGGTAATGGTGCAACATGCACTGAGCAATAGTCTGTAGGTCATGTATCTTTTATCACTAATTGGACTACGTTTGTATATACAACATATATACAGGTTTTATCATTCTTCTTTCCCGTTTTCTGATCACTTGACAGTATTTGAGATTTCTTTCATACGCAGTCATACAAAGCGTTCATGAATGGCGAAGCCATTTAATTTTCTAAGACTACAGGTAATAGCATATTCGATTTGACAATTAATGGAATAAATATTCTATTCTTTACATGTTTACCCTTTAATTCGTTAAAGTGTCACCCGCTCAAAAGGATTACATCATCTCTTTACTGCTACAGATATGATTTTCTTATGCATTTTCAACAAAGATAAATGCTTATCATGAAAAGTTATATCTGTCTTTTCACCGTAAGAATGGATTTTACTCCCAGAATAACTTTAGATTTTATACAGGATATATGAAACTGAATCATTAAAAACCCGGAATTAATTACAAGAAAAAAAAATTAAATGCTAAATTGTTTGTGAATCATTCAAATATGGCAGCCCTGGTTTTTCGTATGTTGTCCGTGATACGATTAACATGTACCCAGTTAATGAGAGAGTGGTCCGTAACACGCACTGTATCGTTGACGCCAACCCCTGACCGCAAGGACCGGAAGTGATATATCGTTGTGTTAAATGTGACATGGCAAATGGCAAAACATATGAAAAATTCATAAATAAAATCATATAAGTGATGTGTTTCTTCTAGAATGGCCAAAATACAGGGTCTGTAGTTTTTTACCCACTTCTTTTGATCAATTTCTTTAAAGATGAATAATGATCAAGTTGTGTAAACTCTAAATACGAATATGTGTAATCTTTAAGGTTTATGGGAAGATCGGGTCTACGTGTCAAAAACATCTCAGATTGAAATGAAAAAAGAATATCAATCCAATCCAAAACAATACAAATAGTTTATTGCATATAAACACAACTTTTGTCATAGCAATATACAAACGACAAAAGATATGGTTTTATGTAGGAGCTCATGAAAATATAAAGTGCATAATAAAGCATTTTAATTTTCATGACATAAAGACAGCGAAATGGTTATCATGAAATAGAAAATGAAGAGAAACAGTATATTACTAAAAAATTAAATTAAAATAATAAATAGATTTGGATAAAATAATAACAATGGTTCTGATGTAGCTCAATATATTTATGGGCCTCCAGCCCATAACACAATATGAAAAAATGTCATTGTCACTTTTAAATAAATTAGTAAATGTATTATGGTGTCTCTGACCATTGTACCAATTGAAGAGATAATCAAAAATGCATTGCGTTCATCTATAAGTCCACAAATATAAACATAAATAATACAAACATACTCTATCTTCCCGTGATACATTCTGATGTCTTTCTACCTCTATATTTAAATCATGATTTGAACATCTAAAGCGTGCTAGTATATTTCTTAGCTTAAGAAGTTATATCAATTTCTAGGTATGTTTTAGGTTCTGTAATTGATTGGGTGTTTGTAATATCTCAACACGCGGACGTATCTATATCTTTATGCCGTGTTTGAGTCATACAGTCGCTAATAGTTCACCATGTTGAATGCTTTGTACTTTGTTGCTTTTGTGACGATGAGCTTTGTGCTTAAGTCAAATAAAGATTATGTTCTGTTCTGTTCTGTATTGTTTAAAAGTATACAGGAACAAATTTATCTCACCTATATCCTGTTATATCCAGGCCTAACCGAAAACCAAAAAATAATAATAAATCTTTAACGCATATTGCCCATGTCCGTCTTCCCTTTTCGTCGATAGATTGCAACATTTATACAGTTATACGGATATCTCTTGCTGTGCTCCTTTTCAGGTCTTTTTGGTGGGTAGGACCATAGGATTTTTTTTTGGCTATTTTATTTCACTCTGACAATGGTAAAGCTAAATGACCTTCAAGATGAAAGGAAGATATATTAGTAAGCCTATTTGTATTTTTATTTGCTTCTTCAAACATTGTGTTGTTTCACATCTTTGAATAAAATAACTGGAAAAATATCCGACTGTTGCCTATGTCTGTCTTCCCTTTTTAGTCCCCTACCGGTGTATGGGGACTATAGGTTTGCCCTCAGTCCGTCTGTCCGTCTGTCCGTCAGTCAGTCCGTCCCTCCGCAAAAACTGGATTCCATGATAACAGAAAAAGTACTGAAGATATTTTTATGAAACTTGAAATATGGAGAGATGGCTATATAAAGATTATGCACGTCCTTTTTTATTTCTTCCTAGGTTGAAAAATCTGGTTGCTATGACAACAAATAGACTTAAAATATGACAAATAAAGCAATATATTGTGATAACTCAAAAAGTACTGAAACTTATTTTTTATGAATCTTAAAATATGGATAGATGGCTGTATGGAGTTTATGCACGCTGACATACTTCTTAATAAGACAATGGGCATTATCCTTAAAGCGATACTTTAAGAAGTTATGCCCCCTTTAAAGTTATAATGAAAGTGGTTGCCCTTTACCAACAAACATTAACACCACATGCAGTGTTCTTATTTTTTTCTTTTTCTTCTGACCAAAATTCTGATTGCTTTGGTAATGGGAAAATTATGTACCTCACCGGTAGGGACTCATGTGTTGCCTGCAACACTAGTTACTTGTCATCGATAGATTGCAACATTTTATAGAAGTTATACGGATATCTCGTTTGGCATTTGCAATAGTTGACACCAGTATTTAATATCATCTAGGCTAACATTACAATACTTTTGTTTGCTGTGCTCCTATCCAGATCTTTTTGGTGGATATGGCCATAGGATTATTTGCAATTTATTTGCTGAATGGCCTTCAAGATGAAAGGAAGAAATATATTAGTAAGCTTATTTATATATTTATTTGCTCCTTAAAAATTGTGTTGTTTTTACATGTTTAAATAGAATAACCTGGAAAACATATCCGACTGAAAGAAGTATAAAAACAGCAGTAAGAAGGAAATGAGAGAAATTGACGAAAAGAGCGAAACCGGCGAGCTGAAAACAAAAATCATATGGCTAAAAAACGTGTCGGTACCAATTCTTCAGCGTCGGTCAGAGCACGGCAAGCAAACATATTTCAAAGATGACCTGAAATGTTGATACATATAAGAAATATTTGCAAACACGCTAATATAAACTGTCCTTACATTATTTGTGGCGATACAGAATGGGGTGGAGAAACATCTCAACATAAAATGTTTCATCAGACCTACCTGTGAGTAGGTGGATCTTGACTTTCAAGTTTCTATGGTAACCGCTTTTGTCTTTGAAAACCCTTTTTTAGAAAGCAGTACAGATTTTATTTTAGTTCCTATATGTGCTGTCAATAATCAATGGTGGATTGCCACATTCCTCCCAAATCCCCCTCCCACACCCGCTCAAATTGGACGGCAATTTATGGAATTGTGTGGCAGAGCAATTTAATAAGAAAGAGATAGAGGAGTGGGCTTTATGTTTCAAGCTCACAAAGTCTGGAAAACATTTATAGACAGAAAAACAGGAATTCTGAATGGAATACATTTTATGCTTTTTTATGCTATGCTCAAAATAAAGTACCTGAGTATCTGATACGTAAAATTACTTAGCATATGACAATTACTTGATGTATATGATCCCAAAAGCAAATATCCAAAAGAAATATTAATATTTTTTTCATTTGAAATTGAACAATTGGAATATAAATAAAGAGTTAAGTAAATTGAAAATTAAGTCACAAACGGTGTATAACATCACTTTTAACTACCTTCTTTCGTTTGTCCTCATCATGTTGTTGTTTTCATGTATGCACATACTTTTATAAATGTCCGTGCATGCTACTTTTTATGATTAGAGTGAAACAAAATGAGCAAGGGCTGACGACTCTCCAAGGTAGAATAAATACCAAACACAACTTTTAAAATTATATTTAATATAAAAATATATACAAAGAAGGAAAAAAATAAAGAATATGAAAAAAAAAAAAAAAAAAACCCGCCGGCTAATTGTTTCTTTTTTTCTGTACAATAACAACTGCACTGAATATTAATCTTAACAATGGCTTACTGTTATGAACGCACTTCAATGTGCCACACTCACAAAATGATTCTTTTAATTGCACAGTACACAAACTATACCACGTGCTCTTATCAATGAACACTGGACCGACTTCCTGTCGTCGCTGTCCCTTCAGTAAATGTGATCTACTTAGTCCACCGTAGACGCCCTGTCGTCCATATGACGCCTACGTAGATTATCCCGTCCTTGCGACGTAGTCTACCAACGGGGTCCCGTATCGACTGTGAACATCCAGATTACATAGGCTCCATGCCCAACTAAATACGGACAAGCTCCGTAGTGTAATTTGGTCAGAATATTCTAGACTGGACTAGGCATCTTCCGTAGCTCCCATCGATAACTGACAATGAGGCTCCTTACAAATCAACTTATATACTAAAAACCCATGATTTACTCTTAAAAAACCAATATCACGTAAAACGTGCAATAAATTGTAAGTCGCTGAATCTCGTGCATCCCGAAAAACACTGACAACACTGAGGTATATTGATAAAAAGAGCCTTTGTAAAGAAACTAAGCCTTAAACATCTCTCTTAATACACTTAAAACTTAGCAAAATAGTAGATATAACCATTTCAAACCCTAATCATATCTCATTCTGAACAAAAGGTTATAAAAGAAACCTGTGATAAACCTTATATAACCAGAATCGGCTAACACAGTTCCACTCTGGCCTACGTGACAAATACAACGTACTCAAAATCTACGCTTATTTTCAGGCCACGTCAAAATTATTTTGTGACATAGAGTTCTATAGTACCCTATAATATATCACGTGACTACCCAAATGTATGTAAAATTTATAAGGTCAGCTGAGGATAGATCTCCGACCTCAACTGCACCTATTACGGGGACAATAAATGGAGATTCCCATGTAGGAACCTCAAACAAATACAAAAATACAAACTTTCATTATATTTTATTTTTCATTTTATTTTATAAACTCATGTAATTATTATATATATAGGTAAATTAACGATATTCAATTTACAAAAATAATATGTATCTTATATTTCAAAAACAATAAAAACAAAAACAAAGTTTGTAAAAAAAGTACATTAGAGATATTACCTATGGAATCCAGGTAAAGCGTTTATTACCATGGTGTAGCGATAGAGGTACATTCTTGCCGTCCTCACAATAAGCTTTGGTCTGTCAATCTTAATTTCCCAGTCTGTTCTAAAGATAAAAAAAGCATACTCATTATTTATCAAACTGCTGATATAATATACTAAACGACTAAATTATACTATGTCAATTTAGGAAAATTAAAGCTGAACCTGAACTTCCCTTCTTGCGGCTCAACATATAAGAGTTGCTCCAGGGCTGGTTGACCTGATGTCAGGATAATATGACTGGGTGATGTATCATATCACACATCTATGGCATGATGCTGTGATGTGGTATCACTATATTTGTTTTAAGAAGAAATAGTCTCCAAATAACTGAAATACTGTCGTTGGGACGTTAAATCCAATAAACAAACATCAATATATGTTCTGTTCTGACTATTTGCTATGTATTGTTTGTCTACATATACGAAAATAAAGCAGTGGAGTAACCGTATAACTATTGGACGAAATAATAGAAATTGTCTTTCGAGAGTATAAAAGGATACGTATAATAAAATATACAGGGATTTTTCATCGAAATAAAGAGTAATGAAGAACCGAACCTTATAGTAATTTAGGGATTTAATTTAGACAGTACTGCTTAACTTCGATATCACGCCCGAAACAAGACGCTATAACCACGATATCGGTCTTGTGACTTTGATTGATTTGGATTAGTTCATTGTATTGCGATATTTATGATTTCAATGTATTAGATTAAAAATGTGACATTTAATTAGCACACCTGTTTAGGTATTGTCCAATGAGAAGATCGGATGTTGGGTCAGTTTTACCCCAGTCTGTGCTAAAAAACTGAGTTTGCAGCTTGATCGCAGCCAACGTCTGTTCGCTGAATGTGTCTGCCTGAAATATTTATAACAAAAACGCTAATGGCACTGAGAGGGCATGGTATCTAATGTGAGGAAATCGCATTTATTTTATAAATTTAAATATAGTAAACCAAATAAACGAGGATCACAGTTTTAAGCGATGCCAATTAAGCCAATACTAGTTGACTTGCGTTATCACGGTCATACTAAGAAAAGATAAACACAACATTTGTTTAAATGGGCTGCTGACAAGAATGACATTGTCTCTCATTCTCTCTCTTCCTCTCTTTCCTACACTTCATGAGATTTAAATCAAAAGAAAGCAAATATAAACCAGCAAACTTTCAATCTTTTTTATGTATTGTATTTAAATTGAAATGATATTTAATTTCACACACACAAATAGGAGAGAGAGAGAGAGAGAGAGAGTGCTAGATTCGGTCATTTCTCCAGACAATAGAAGCCTACGATCGCTTCGGTTATCTATTGTCTTTAGAATTAATTTACTTGACTTTATCCTGTATATATAGAGATCACGCTCGTCACGCTCGGTCCTGTCATTTAATGAGAATTATGATCCTCTTCTCTGTGTCAAAGTTATACGCAGGGGATCGAATTTAATGAGAATTATGATCCTCTTTTTATGTGTCAAAGTTATAAGCAGGGGATCGATTCTGGGTTTACGTACCAAAAACTGTCTCAAAGACCTGTTCCTAGTTGGGACAAATATCTCATCTATGTCCATCTGACTGATGTACGTATAGCCACCCAGTCTCTGGACCGCATCGTATATCAGCAACCTCTGGTTTGTATAAGTCTGCCCAGTCTTTCTTGATTGATCTGCTACACGTCCCACTTGAAATAAAAATAAGAGCACCGCATGTACGGAGGTGCCGTGGTCCATTGCTAACACAAATGACAGATGATCCGATGTTTGTGGGTTCGAGTCCTGTTGATGACAATGATTTTACATGGTCTTACATGGTAGTGTAAGAACGTGTTTCCCAATCGAAGTGAAATAACTGTTTAAACTAATTTCTTAGCTAACACTTACTGGCAGATGGAACCGACACTGGAATGACAATGGCAAACCCGATCTGTTCATAATAGTAGAAGGTTCTAAGAGCGTCCGTATTGAGGGATAGATCTGCATACACGACAACTTTATCAACACCGAGGGTAGCGCTGTATCTCCATCCATTCTATCACTTGTTCGGGTGACAAAGATCCATACGCCACTTTGCACGAGTAACCTTGGTAACATAAATAGACCATTTCAATCCGAAACCTACGTAAATCAATAAGCACTTCCCTTACATCTTACATGCTGGTGTAAAATTTCATACATTGTTCAATAGGAAATAAACATACATTTTAATTTTTCCCCACTGATTGGTAAGTTTAAATCGACGAATAAAACTTGGTATTGCAGATCCCCTGGTGAGCTTATATTGGCAATATGCGATACGTGATAAGATAGATAGGATATTTTATGATAATACTGATGATCCATGGTCAGATGTTCATAATCTTTGTTAAAGAGACAATATTCGTTTGTTTGATCATTTTTAAAGTCCCACCAACAGTATTTCAACCATTTTGGATTTTATCGACATGTTGCCTTAATACAATATCATGCAGTAGATAAATGGGATTATGTACCATACGCGGTTATGTTACCATTGCAAGTTTACCGACATTATTATATTGCGGCATTGGATCAAACTCATAACGCCTCGGCTCCGGGACCATCTCAGGATTCATTTTGTTCACGCAGAGACAAAAATATATATGAACAGAAGAATTAACGTCAAGTAGAAAGTACTGAAAATCGCCTATATGCTCTATGCGTGTTTGTAATGGTTCCGATACATTTCGGACCTCGTGGCCTTCCTAAGAGATAACCAAGTTTTTCTAATGTTTCATTAGGGTACCTTGGTTATCTTGGTAGAGGTTAAGTGATCCAAGACATAGCGGAAACATTAAAGCGACTACCCTAAAAGAAACCGTCTACAAAAATGAATATAACTTTTATTTTGTCGTCGTATAAACCTATTTGGAATTCAAAAGTACATTGGAATACAATAAGTATATCATCTGCGTATTATGTTGAGCAAAACTGTGCTTAATTTTGTGTCACACACACACACACACACACACACACACACACACACACTTGCGCGTCATTGCGATCGCACGGCTTTATGAGAAAAAATATTACCGATTGAATTATTTGGTTGTTTATATATATAAAAAGGTTTGGTGTACGGGATAGCCTCGTCAAAGCAGGTGTAATTGTCTGTAGGAAGCATGACAGCTCCAGTTATTGGCAGACCCCTTGCTGATGCATTAATATGGCATACGTAGTAGAATATTTCGAATTCATCTTTCCAGAAGTTCGTTTTATGTTTGAAGAAGTCGCGAGATTCGAATACTCGATCGCCTGACCTGAGACAACACTTAAAGGCCCCATTGTAAATAGAGCTTTTCCATTGTCCGTACATGTGCACTTCGTCCCAAGAGGCTGTAGAAGAGGAGTTCGTGATAGATGCTGAAAATAGATAAAATCCCGGAACCTTTCCACTGACAAACACGGGTTTACGTAGCCATAAACCGTCATGGTAGTAGTGAGTTGCTTTTGACATACTTCTTTGAGGATGGTCTATGTGAGTTAATGAACTTCCAACCGGTGTCCCTTGATCTTCTTGAACCTTTGTCGGAAGAAAACGATTGCACTTAAGTAAGCCTTTGAAATGAATACGAGTACTTTATTTTGATGAAATTAACCCAAGATGGAAGCAACAGGTTAAAAAGAATTACGGTGAATTGCTTTATGATATATGTAAGACAACCGCTGGGAATATGCGCTATTTTGAGAAAAAAATAATATAAAAGTATACCCAGCAAAAACAGAAACCTTCAACTATATATAAGTAACTTTTACACCACCCCCCAAAGAGAAAATTGAATTTTTTTATCTGCATCTATTGAAATTCTTTAAAATGAATGTGACCAACATTTGGATGCACATATGCGAAATTTCTATGACGCATTGACCTTACGTAACGCAAAAATAAGATTGGTTAAGATTCTCAATTCCAGCGTCAACGTGTTGTTGGAATCGGTACGAACTGCCGATTTCCACTGGTAATGTTCTGTAAGTAGCTCAATTAGTAGCTGAATAGACGTACAACCGCCTTTGCCGTCATTACACCCCTGAGCATTCCAATTACTTTTTTTTTCGTTTTCAGAAAGCCTTGCCATTGTGCCATTGTGAAAACTTAGAAAATTTAAATCATATATCATAAATCAAGTTTTCCCTTTCGCAAGAACCGTTTAATGTCGTCCGAAAAACATATCGACTACATATACATCATGCACGAGTAAAATGTGGAAATGGACGTTACGGCTACTGACCAGCAAGTCCGCAGATATTGCACGAGAACATTTTACTTGGTCATCTTCTTTATATCTGCAGCATAATAAATATATATTTAGGATCTGAGATGTATTGTCATTTCATATCATATTTTACTAAACGAGTTCATGAAACCGTTATTAAGCGAACCTCTGGGTTTTCATGAACGAATTAAGTAAAATATGATATAAAATGACAAGTCATGTCAAGATTTTTTTATCGCGGGTCATCTGTGGCCGTGAGGGTAAAGGCGCTGACTTTAATACTCACTCAGCCCCTCAACGCGTGGGTTCGCATCCCGGCAGGGTCATTCAGATTTTCATGTGATGAAGCCTTCTGTCTGGCTTGCGGTAGGTCAGTGGTTCTAACCAGATGCCCCAGTGCGTTCGGGGTGTTCTTCCACCTGTAATTAGCTGAACGTCGCTATATGACTGAAATACTATCGCAGCGACGGTAAACTCAATCAATTTTTTTTATCGTATGACCTAGATTCAGTAAACCGCATTTAAAACAACAAATAAAAACATAAATGAACGGACGATTTGTATCATACGCCAAGAAAATAGTTTCCACAAATAGCTGAAAAAACTAAAAACTAAAACAAAACAAACAAAAACTTTTTTCTCATACATTTTCAACTATCAAGTGATAAATATATATATAGATTCAATTTGAATTAGATGCATCAAATACATTTAATACAGAAACGAGTTGCTTACACAAATTGTTTCAATTTGTTTTGTGGTCTGGTTCCCGGTCGTCCTAAAGATTACAGATAACGTAGTGTAAGGGGAAGTTACCCTAGTCAAGAACCAGACTGTAAAACTTATTGGAACACATTGGGTGTGCAACAAGCCCCAGCTGTTTGAGTATGCATAGATACACGCGCGCAACGCGGAGTGGTGTAGTGTAATTCGGCATATTAGTGAAATGTAAGAAAATACGTGATGGTTAATCAGAAGTTTAAACATAATGTCATACGATAAATATTCTTTGGACTTGTTGTATAGACTCAGAAAAATCTTCGATTGAGTTTTTGTTGCTGACCCAGCGTATGTACACCCCACCCCCATTACAACATTCCGTGATTGGAAAATATGAGTACAGGCAATAGCATTGAAACTATCCATTCAGATTTTCTATTTTCACAGACTGAGCTTACAAATTCCCTTCCTGGTGAAGATGCTATGAGGGAGAGTAGAAAAAAACTTTTTTTATTATTTCAACCGATCATCTGTGAACGAGATGTTTTAACGAAGGAGAGAGAAAACAGCCTTTTTATTAATTTCTACCAATCATCCGTTGACAAGCTTCTTTAAAAGTACATAACCATCTAAAAAAAAGAAATCTTTATTTTTGTCATTTCTCAAGAAAACCTTTTATTTATAGAATTGACTTTCCTTCATGGAACGTTCTCAATACTTTCAATACCCTTTCAAATACTTGATGGAAATATCTTAGTTCTGTGCTGGGACTGTTTCAGTAAAATATTTAAACGTCAACACCTGCTCTTCAAGACACCAAGTGCAAAGACTTCTCCCGGAAAGAATCCTATCGCAAGCAAACTAAAATGAGATCGGAAAAGTTGGCTACTAGTAACCAGCTACTAGTAGCTGGTTACTTCTCAGTGGAAGGGAAAAGGCAGCTACTAGTAGCCAGCTGCTAGGGAATCTTATTGAAATTATTCGCAATTAAGATCATTAAGTGAAAGAGAAATCCAAAACAATGAACATATTCACGATTCTGATAGATTTAAAGTCCAAAAAGAACAAATTTAACTTAAATTGTATCTATCGTAACCAAATTTCATATATATTGTTGTCGAAGATGTCGAAGAAACAAGTAGCTTGGTATTTCTATTTTATGAAATCATTAATTAATGTATTCATAATTGTCATGGTAACCTTCACGAGCATTTATATCAAATTTCATTTAATGTCGTCAAAAGCTCATCAACTACCGGTACATTTTGGTTGGACTATCAATATTTTTCTAAATATTTTCGCCGAAAAGACAAGTAGCTGGGTGTTTATATTTCATATATTCTTAAACTATGGATATATTCATAACTGTCATGGTATTCCCAACCAGAAAATACCAAACTTCATTTAATATCTTCAAAGGGCTCGCCAGCTACCGGTACATTTTGATTGGACTATCAATATTGTTCTAAAATTTTTAGCCGAAAAAAAAAAGTGGCTGGGTGGTTATTTTTCATATATTCACAAACTATGGATATATTCGCAATTGTCATGGTATTCCCCACCAGAAAATAACAAACTTCATTTAATATCTCGCCAGCTACGATCCATATTGATTGGACTATCATATTTTTTCTCATCGCTTTCGCCGAAAAAAAAACAAGTAGCTGAATGTTTTTTTTTTCATATATTTATTAACTATGAATGAATTCATAATTGTCATGGCATTCCCCACCAGAAAATACAAAACTTCGTTTAATATCTTAAAGAGATCGACAGCTACCGGTACATTTTGATTGGACTATTAATATTTTTTTCAATATTTTAGCCGAAAAAACAGGTAGCTGGGTGTTTAGTTTTCATATATTCATAAACTATGGATATATTCATAATTGTCATGGTATTCCCCATCAGAAAATACTAAACTTCATATAAAATCTTGAATGAGCTCGTAAGCTACCGTTACATTTTGCTTGGACTATCAATATTTTTCTCACTGTTTTCGCAGAATAGACAAGTAGCTGGGTGTTTGTATTTCATATATTCCTAAACTATGGATATACTCATAACTGTCATGGTATTCAAACCAGAAAATACCAAACTTCATTTAATATCTTCAAAGAGCTTGCCAGCTACCGGTACATTTTGATTGGACTACCAATATTTTCCTGAATGTTTTTGCCTAAAAAACAAGTAGCTGGGTGTTTATTTTTCATATATTTATAAACTATGGATATATTCATAATTGTCATGGTATTCCCTTCCAGAAAATATCATACTTTATTTAATATCTTCAAAGAGTCCGCCAGCTACCGTTACATTTTGATTGGACTATCAATTTTGTTCTCAATGTTTAAGCCGAAAAAACAAGTAGCTGGTGGTTATTTTTTGTATGTTCATAAACTATGGATTTATTCTTTATTGTCATAGTATTTCCCACCAGAAAATACCAAACTTCATTTAATATCTTCAAAGAGGTCGCCAGCTACCGGTACATTTTAGATTGGACTGTCAATAGTTTTTTCAATATTTTTCGCCAAAAGAACAAGTAGCTTGGTGTTTATTTTTCATATATTCATTAAAACTATGGATATATTCATATTTGTCACGGTATTCCCCATCAGAAAATACCAAACGTAATATAATATCTTGAAAGAGCTCGTCAGCTACCGTTACATTTTGATTGGACTACCAATATAGTTCTAAATGTTTTTTTGCCGAAAAAAAAAGTAGCTGGGTGGTTATTTTTTGTATATTCATAAACTATGGATTTATTCCTTGTTGCCATGGTATTCCCCACTAGAAAATACCAAACTTCATTTAATACCTTCAAAGAGTTTGCCAGCTACCGGTACATTTTGATTGGACTATCATTTTCTTTCTCACCGTTTTCGCCGAAAAAAACAACAACAAGTAGCTGGTTGTTTATTTTTCACGTATTCTTAAACTATGGATATATTCATAATTGTCATGGTATTCCTCATCAGAAAATACCAAACTTCATTTTATATCTTCAAAGAGCTCGCCAGCTACTTGTACATTTTGATTGGGCTATTAATACTATCATTTTCTTTCTCACCGTTTTTGCCGAACAAAACAAGTGATTGAGTGTTTATTTTTCATATATTCATAAACTATGGATATATCCAATAATATTATGGTATTCCCCGTCAGAAAAAAACAAATTTCATTTAAAATCATTAAAGAGCTCGCCAGCTACCGGTACATTTTGACTGGACTATCAATATTTTTTTCAATGTTTTCCCCGAAAAAACAAGTAGCTGGGTCATATATTCGTAATTGCCATGGTATTCTCCACCAGAAAATATTGTAATGGTATTCTCTGGCGAATAAGCTCCCCCCCCCCACACACACACCACCACCACCACTAAAGATTTAAACAAAAATAAAACAAACTCATTTTGAGCAGACTCTCCCCCATTATTACCTGTCGCCAAGAACCAATTTATGGCTGTGGTCCGCGGTGAGTCATATGTTTAGTAATGGGAGATAGGGATAGACACTGGTGTTAAATTTTGACTTGGGATGCTAGCTAGTCTTATAATTAAAATGTAGTTATATACATGTCATAAATATCTGAGATATCATCTTTCAATTGCAGTGTATATGCGTATTACTTTTGTAAATAAGCGTTTTTGTCATTTACTTTTTCATAACAGAGCAAAATACATATTGTTCGCGGCGGTGAAAAGTTCAGTTATATATATTTAGTTAGAGCCACACACACACACACACACACACATATACATATATGGCTCTAACTTTATATAATTTTCTACTAACTGTGTTCTGGTAAATAAGTTTGTTAGGAGATTGACTTATTATAAGAAATTGACTAATTCAAAGGATCAGCGCAAATAAATATCATCAGCAGAGAGCATTGTGATACACGGGGTTAAATATGTACACTCATGAGCCTATATTTACGAAGCATTACTTTTAGACCTGAACAAGATGGTTGGTGTTGTTGTAATACAGGCTTAATTCAACATAAATTAATCACAGGTACGAATTAATTTCATTCTAATTATATGTTTTATTATCTTTTGTATTTGTTTATTTGTTGAAGGTACTAAATTACAAATTGACACCGCCTTTTCTTCAGGTCGAAATATAAAAATAAAATGTCGGCAGTCAATTTTTGAGAAATTACCGTAATGTCACACCGTAATGAAACCAAAATCATGAAAATAAAGACGGAAATATATTTCCTTAATGCATACATGTATCTGCATTTCTTCGGCGAAAACATTTAGAAAAAAAAAAGATAGGCTAAAAGAAAGGTAACAGTAGCTGGAGGCCCCTTTCAAGGTCTTAAATAAAGTTTGGTATTTTCTGTTGGGGAATACCATGGTAATTATGAATATATCCATAGTTTATGAATATATGAAAAATAAACACCAAGCTACTTGTGTTTTATGCAAGAACAATGAGAAAATATTTATAGTCCAATCAAAATGTACCGGTAGCTGGCGAACTCTTTGAAGATATTAAATAAAGTATGGTATTTTCTGGTTGGAATGAATATATGAAAAATAAACACCCAGCTACTTGTTTTTTTTCGGCGAAAATATTGAAAAAACTATTGACAGTCCAATCAAAATATACCGGTAGCTGGCGACCTCTTTGAAGTTATTAAATGAAGTTTGGTATTTTCTGGTGAGGAATACCATTATAATTACGAATATATCCATAGTTTATGAATATATGAAAAATATACACCCAGCTACTTGTTTTTTCAGCGAAAACATTGAGCTTAATATTGATAATCCAATCAAAATGTACCGGTAGCTGGTGAGCTCTTTGAAGATATTAAATGAAGTTTGGTATTTTCTGGTCGGGTATAATATGGCAATTATGAATATATTCGTAGTTTATGAATTTATGAAAAATAAACACACCGCTACTTGATTTTTTCAGGCTAAACAGTGAAATTTTTGTTTAAATCTTTAGTGGTGGTGGTGGTGGTGGTGTGTGTGTGGGGGGGAGCTTATTCGCCAGAGAATACCATGACAATATTTTCTGGTGGGGAATACCATGGCAATTACGAATATATGACCCAGCTACTTGTTTTTTCGGGGAAAACATTGAAAAAATATTGATAGTCCAGTCAAAATGTACCGGTAGCTGGCGAGCTCTTTAATGATTTTAAATGAAATTTGGTTTTTTCTGACGGGGAATACCATAAATATTTTGGTATATCCATAGTTTATGAATATATGAAAAATAAACACTCAATCACTTGTTTTGTTCGGCAAAAAAACGGTGAGAAAGAAAATGATAGTATTAATAGCCCAATCAAAATGTACAAGTAGCTGGCGAGCTCTTTGAAGATATAAAATGAAGTTTGGTATTTTCTGATGGGGGAATACCATGACAATAAGTAAAAAAAATCCATAGTTTATGAATATACAAAAAAATAAACACCCAGCTACTTGTTTTTTTCGGCGAAAACAGTGAGAAAAATATTGATAGTCCAATCAAAATGTTAACGTAGCTGACGAGCTCTTTCAAGATATTATATTACGTTTGGTATTTTCTAGTGGGAAATTAAAGAATAAATCCATAGTGAACATAAAAAAATAACCACCCAGCTACTTGTTTTTTCGGCTTAAACATTGAGAACAAAATTGATAGTCCAATCAAAATGTAACGGTAGCTGGCGGACACTTTGAAGATATTAAATAAAGTATGATATTTTCTGGAAGGGAATACCATGACAATTATGAATATATCCATAGTTTATGAATATATGAAAAATAAACACCCAGCTACTTGTTTTTTAGGCAAAAACATTCAGGAAAATATTGGTAGTCCAATCATAATGTACCGGTAGCTGGCAAGCTCTTTGAAGATATTAAATGAAGTTTGGTATTTTCTGGTTGGAATACCATGACAGTTATGAGTATATCCATAGTTTAAGAATATATGAAATACAAACACCCAGCTACTTGTCTATTCTGCGAAAACAGTGAGAAAAATATTGATAGTCCAATCAAAATGTACCGGTAGCTTGTGAACTCTTTGAAGTTGTTAATTGAAGTTTGGTATTTTCTGGTGGGGAATACCATGACAATTATGAATATAACCATAGTTTATAAATATATGAAATGTAAACACCCAGCTACTTGTTTTTTAGGCGAAAACATTCAGGAAAAAATTGATAGTCCAATCAAAATTTACCGGTAGCTTGTGAACGCTTAGAAGATATTAAATGATGTTTGGTATTTTCTGGATGGAAATACCATGACAATTATGAATATATCCATTGTTTATGAATATATGCAAAATAAACATCCAGCTACTTGTTTTTTTTAGGCGAAAATATTGAAAACAATACTGATAGACCAATCAAAATATACCAGTAGCTGGTGACCTCTATGAAGAAATTAAATGAAGTTTGGTATTTTCTGGAAGAGAATACCATGACAATTATGAATATAGTCAATGTTTATAAATATATGAAAGATAAACACCCAGCTACTTGTTTTTTCGCCGAAAACATTGATAAAAATATTGTTAGTCCAATCAAAAGATACCGGTAGCTGGCGAGCTCTTTGAAGATATTAAGTGAAGTTTGGTATTTTCTGGAGGGGAATACCATGACAATTATGAATATATCCAAAGTTTAGATATATATGAAAGATAAACACCCAGCCGCTTGTTTTTTCACCGAAAACATTGATAAAAATATTGATAGTCCAATCAAAATATACCGGTAGCTGGCGAGCTCTTTGAAGATATTAACTGAAGTTTGGTATTTCCTGGAGGGGAATACCATATCAATTACGAATATATCTATAGTTTAAGAATATGTGAAAAATAAACACCCAGCTTTATTTATTTTGGCGAAAACATTTAGAACAATATTGATAGTCCAAACAAAATGTACCGGTGGTTGGTGAGCTCTTTAGTGATATTAAATAAAATTTAATATAAATTCTCGTGAAGTTACCATGACAATTATGAATATATTCATAGTTTATGATTTCATGAAAAAGAAACACCAAGCTACTTTTTCCTGCGACAAAAAATAAATGAAATTTTAGTTACGACAGATAAGTGATTTTTTACTTTTTGGACCTTAAATCTATCAGAATCGTGAATATGTTCATAGTTTAGGATTTCTCTTTCACTTAATGCTTTTAATTGCGAATAATATCAATAAAATTCCCGGTTGCTAGCTACTAGTAGCTACCTTTTCCCTTTATAAGTAACCAGTTACTAGTATCTGGCTACTTGTAGCCACTTTTCCACCGAGAAGTAACCAGCTACTAGTAACTAACTTTACTTTCGAGAAGTAACCAGCTACTGTAGCTGGTTACTAGTGGCCAACTTTTCCGATCTACTAAAATGAATGTATCTGAGCGACTCGGACCTCACAGCGAGGACTAAGGAATAGTTAATCAACCATTTTAACCTAGGCGTCACAAAGAATGCAGGATTTATGTGTGTTAGTTTTAAATTATTACTTATAGGTTAAGTTGGAAAAATTCCGGATCTAGTACTTATGTAATGAGTTAAGGTTACAATGAAAATGACAATGTATGAAAAATTGTCAGGAAATAAAATATTTTAAGGGTTTTTTAGTTATGTTTATAGGAAAAAAATAGATGAAATACGCCCCTCACTATTAGTTATTACTTTGCGTTAGCTGAGGTTTAATTTTTCCTTGAATCCTGATATTAGACGACCTTTTATATGATTGTATTGCATGTCTAAAAACTTTAAATGAATATTTAGAAATACTTACACTAAGACTTATGGAGGATTGCATATTCTGCTGCAAACAAAACCCCAAATAATGGATGTGACACTTAAAACCACCACACTGAGTTTCTCTACAATAAAAATTCACAGTTTTTACGAAAAGCAAAAAAGAAAAACGAAATGTC
>CM037781.1:33685012-33732806 GCA_021229015.1 Solen grandis | reverse complement strand
ACCTCAACCAGTTTGTTCAATTCATGGTCCTGTTGTCAAAACTGACACCAAGGGTCACTTGATTTTATATAGACTTATCAGAGCTATAACTTCCTAATATTGGATGGCAGGTACAATTTCACAGTGGAATTTAAATAATCTTGCTGTACTTCTGTGTGGATCATGTATTCAATATGACTCATAATACAATAATTGACAATGTTTCTCAAGTGAGCGATTCAGTATCATCTTGGCCCTCTTTAATTTTGATCTCAGACCTGGCTTGAAATTTGCCGTTAGCCTGATATCTGTATGTCTTATATGGTCAGTAATGATGTTCGACTTGGCTCGGTATTTGAATCTAGCTAGATATTCGGCTGTAGTAAATATGTGAATTTTGATTCAACCGGAAAATTAATATTAGTATGTTCTATATGGACAGTAACGATGTCCAACTTGACTCAGTATTAGAACCTAGCTTGATATTAACTGAATTATTGTTTTTGAATTTCGAACTCAGGCTCGAAATTCGCCAATAGCTCGATATTTGCATTTCCTATATAGTCAATTATGTCCGGCTACGCTCAGTATTACGAGTAAAACAAAGTTCGATATTCGTCTGTAACAAGTTATGAAAATTGATCTCAAAGCTTGCGTGAAATTGACCACCAGTTCTATAATGCTAAATATCGTTTGATCTTGAAATCTTGATCAGTAATGGACAAATTTTGCCGTGTCTTGATATCAAATATCGAATAATGATGTCATATATGGCTCGATATTCGACGCTTTGTTGATTTTTTTTTGTCGAATTTGGATCTCATATGTGATTAGAAATTCGCCTTTAGCTCGATATTGAATATCGAATGATGATGTCAGATGTTTTGCCAACTTCTAGCACACAATTCATCTTTCAAAGTGACAAAGTCACTATAAGAAAAACTCAGAAAAAGAAGAAAAAAAAGCTTGTATAGTCAAACTGTATTTAGTGTTGACCTTGCACACGCTATAACTAAGTTGACAGAGAGAATGTTCCGTGATCGAGGCATTATGCAAGATTGAAATGATTAAGAACAACTGGAAAGCAATCAATTAGATCGGTATTTATGTCATTAATGATATCCTTAACGAAGTACATAAAAAGAGGTGAAAATGAGACCTCTTGGTTTTAAATGGAATACATGTATAGTAATAATTTAAACATTGTTGTTCGATTCGTAAGTTCTTGTATTTATCATAACCTTGCTTCAAATACCCAGTCCTACACGCAGGGAGTATCAGCAGGTAACTGGTCATTTATTACTCCGGAGATAATTGATAGTTCAAAATAATGACTTGTATGTTTGTACTTCCGAAAAGTGTGTGTTGGTACAAAGATCAGGCAATTAACAGTGATCATAATTGAAAATATATTGAAGAATTTCTGGATTTTTCTTTTGAAAACTATGGATATAAACGTCTTGAATGTATTAACAAAACCAAGGGAGTGTGTCTCTGCGACTCTATTTTCGAGGACAACAACGACGACCTAGCGACCATAAGAACTAAATACTTTTGATATTAATATACATGCAAAAAACACTTGCATGTACTATTAATCTCATGAAGTTTCACCCAAGTTAAACCAGAGGTTTGGGAGAGGTAAGGCAAATAAGTTGACCAAAAAATACAAAAGACCATAGCTCTGTGATAATTTATCAGACCCAAGCATTATTAGTTGGCGCATGAAGAACCTGAAGCAGAGTTACCACCAGTGAAGTGTTCGTGACAACCACAAACAGTAAAAATATATTTTACAGCCATAATCATGCATAAATATCAGATATGTTGTATCATGATGTACATGTGTTCCTAGTTTTTTTTTAAAAATGAAAATTTATCTTCAGAAAAAAAAAGCTAACACACAAAGGTAAACCTTAGGCAGAATAATCAATTTATCCATGTTCATCCACTCATGAATTGTAGGTCACAGCTTTCAATTTGCATAACTATAAAAAAATTCCATATTACGCCGTACATGTGTACCTAGTTTCATAAAGATGTGAAGTCATCTTCATTGAAAAAAAAAGCTTAAACACAAAGGTAAAACTGAGGTAAAGCTGTTCTCCCCACATTGTAAAAATGGTCACAGCCATAAATTTGCATAATATTAAGCATAGATTTCATACTAACATGTAATAATACATGCGTATCCAAGTAAATTCACATAAAGAGATTTTAAAAAAGCTTAAACGCAAAGGTTTGACGGACGGACAGATGAACAGAGACACGGACGTACGCACGCACACACGAACGAGAGCACAGACGAAAAGTTTAATGCTTTACAACGGAGTTAAACATTAGTGAAACCAAGACTATTGAGTGAAAATAACAACTAATCATCCTTTATATATAAACCAGTTTAGTTAAGACCGGAACAAAGATTTAAAACCTACATGTTTATAAAAATGCACACACTTTTTTAAATCATGCTTAATTAATTATAAATTTCTTCCATCATTTATCGCCTGTATAGATGAATTGGACTTTAAATTGCCTTTTTTTTCGTGTACATGTTCAAACACATTGTACCTATTATATATCAAAATGGGGAAATAATGTATCAATAGAAGTAGAATGTGTGCACGTCCTTTAAAACATGAGCGAGCCAAGTATTTCATAGTAAACATTAGCCAAACTCAATTTTAAGTATTTTCATCATTTTATCAGAAATAGCTGTCTAGTTTCTGGAATGATGCTTTTTTCTTAAGGTCTTCCAAACCATATTTCATATTTTGCCACTGGATGGTAATATTTCTATGAAACTTTGTCACTTTGAAGACATTCAAAAATAAAAAAATCACGAAGTGTTGTTTTTTTTTCCAAGTGTTATCAAATTTAAGGGAGATAATCTGCATATAAGCTAACATTTAAGCCTATGGGAAATATGCATTAACTGTGAATATGAAAAACTGAATTTGATTTATGAGAAAAACTTGTGATAGAGAGGTGCATTTTATGATTATGTATCACCTTTCGTGAGAAAAAATCAAAACTTTACCATAGGAAAATGGTGAGGTTAAAATGAGTGTTTTAGTTTTCAGGGGAGATAACTCATGGCAACAAAATATCAAGTGGGGTGGGTCATAACATGTCAATTCACCCATTAGATAACCATTATTTGACAGTTTAAAGCTTATCATTGCTTTGATGGTATTGATCGCTATTAGGTTTAGAAGAACTTAAGCGCAAAATTTGACCATTTATTTGTTAGACATTAACGCCAAGATTAAGACAAATTTTGAAAGTATACTTCACAGAAAGACCTCTTTTTTCAATTAAAATTTTATATCAATTTGCATAACTTATAACTGCAAACAAATGTCGCAGCTATAGACTTTACTTTCATCACATGACTGGAGTATACTGTTAACAAGCTTTTTGTAAAATAATCCGACAGTACAGAGTTTGCAAGTTTTGCAACAGTCGTTGGAACAACGTGGACATTGAATAATTAAGTCGTGCATTGCGGTTAGTCGTAACAATGAAAACTACGACTCTGGACAATCTCAACGATGTCATTAAGTGAAAAAATACTGTCGTAATTATTCTCAACAGATTCACTTGCAAAAATATTTTTCAAGGTGTCTGTTACAGTCTGGACAGTATCAATTCTTCAAAATATGAATTTACATTTATAAAACATTAATAAGTATGTACCTCATGTTTTCTCCAAAAGTCTAAGAGGACCCCACTGATATCATGACAATGTTTATTTGCTGCCCTTTATTTACTTATATACTGTATTTGCATTTTGGTACGGTACCAACTTCTTTTTCTATTACTTACTACTTTATTTTAGAGCATTTTGTGCCTTAAGCCATTTTTATTTCGATTATGTGGCCCCGTTTAAATGACAACTAGATTTTAGAAGTTACTTTTGTAGAAAAAAATAATTAGAATTCATTAATGAATTTTTTTGTAGTGAAGGAAAATATGAAGAGCAATGAAAAAAATATGGAAAGCATGCAAATAAATTTTAGATTTAGAACAGGAATCGTCCATCCTTTGCATCTGTTAGATGCTCCAACATATATATATATACATGATATATAGACCAGATATATGTACATGTATTAATTTTGAAACCTAAACTATAACCGGCACATGAATATAGTGTCGCTTATCAGGCTCATCGAGTTTTAACAGACGTACACTCTAAGACGAGACAAGCTGGTTAATCCTTCAGAGTTTCTGAATTGCTAGATAAATGAGAAAATTTCTGCCTGCTGTTCCCAGTACGGTATCATGGATATCTGGTTACATTGTACCGGACCAGTGTAGGAGAATGTAAACATATTCATTCATTTATTTATTTTACAACCATTATCAGTAATCTTCGACCCACGTGCCACTAAACTATCAATGGAGCAAACGTGATATTGATGATAAGGAAAACAATACTGTTCCCGATAAAATCCGTCTTAAATAGCTTTTATCCAGTTATTTAAACTTGAGCTTTTTTGTAAAATTAAGTAAGGAGAAATAAGAGTGACGTCACAAAGCGATAAATTTATTAATATATTCCATCGATGTATACTCATTGGATCAGTTTCTCAAAAGGGACATGAAAAGTAAACAATAAAAGATAAGTATCGACAGATGTCCGGTTATACGACTGAATTTGCCTGAGCTGAGCCAGTATTCTCGCTCCTTCTCAGGATCGAACTTAAATATACAGTCCAGCGCTATTTCGGCAAAATTAACCATTGTGTGCAGACAAATTGTCTCCTTTACTAGTGTTCTGATTTTTTCTCATCTGTGCTCTCTCTCTCTCTCTATCTCTTGTGAGTGTGATAACATCTTTACACGACCCCTGGATTGTATGTTATTTTATGAATGAGAAACCGGTTTTAAGTTTACCCCCCCCCTCCCCTCCCCCGAAAATAAAGAAGCAAATTTCCTATGATAAAAACTGCATTTAATAGTAATTCATAAAATAGTTTCTGAAATTTCGAGTATTTAATAAATGCCCTATTTTCAAGAATAGCAAGATAAAAATTTTTCATTTATGTAGATAAGTTTATGCATGTGGATATTATTCAGTTGTGACAGAATTATTAAAGTCCACTGTAGTTTTGATTAGAATGTACAATCATTTTTATCATAAGGTACATGAATATGATTGTGTGTATAGGTGATATTCCTGATTTATTTATTTAGGTGCACCAGGTCAAAGGTCAAGACAACAATATATCATACTTTATCAAATATGAGGTTTTGGAAAAAAATGTTAATCTCTGGATGTAAAATAAAACCTTTACAAACAGATAAAATCGCCAATTATATTTGTGTTTACAATTTATTAATAGTATTACCAAATATATAAAATTCCTGTATTCCGACTTTTTGTTAACACCATTACAACCTTTAGGGTACATTTATATATGCCGCGAAGAGGTTTTATCTCTTGTCGCTTGAAGCAACTGTGGTTAGATATTACACAGCACAAATATTCAGTCTTTCGCAATTTCATTTCAAAACAAGAATTTTCTTTAGCGTGACGGGAAAAGTGTGACAGCCAGACAGACGAACGGACGGACAGACCGATAACGGAAAAGTAATACTTATGTTTCACCTCTGCTTACAGCAGATCAAGCAACAAACGTAATAATAAGGAACGCCGAACCCGCAGTCGAGTGGTTAGAGCGTCCGCCTCTAGAGCGAGCGGTCGTGTGTTCGATCCCCGTTCGCGTCATACCAAATCGCAAAGAATTGTATTGGTATAGGTCCCTTGCTTGACGCTATATAAGGGCAATTGCATGACTGGTTGGTCCGGTGACAGGCTAATGTAACTGGGTATGGTATCATGCCACATGTCTAAGGTGTAATACTGCAGTGTGGTAGAGATATATTTGTATCAAGTAGACATATTTTCAAAATGACTGAATTATTGTTGTTGGGACGTTAAACCCATCAAACAAACACACAAAGTTATTGAATAGTTTTTCACCTATAACGATAAAGTCGTCATTAATAGTTACATTGAAAACTGATATTTACAACTTTTCACAAAATGTGGGCCCTGTGTTCTCGAATTTAGTTAAGCATGATCGCAGACTAAAATTTGAGTATCATATTCAAATCCCCATGGAAACAAATGGGCATAGTTTGAGTAAAAGAATGAAAATCGTAATTAAGTACCATCTTCATCTGCGAGAATAATGATTGGACATTTTACATAATTGAGAATTCAGATTCATATGAAAGCAGCCTAGTGCCAATCAGGAGTAAGTTAAATGATAATCGTAACGACTTATCTCCTAATAACCAGGTCATGTGTCATTATTACGAGATAGTACATGTGTATCTGATTGTAACGAGAAAAGATCTCGAGATACTAATTATACTTACGTATCTGATATACATGTATGTACATTAATAAATTATATTAACAAATTAAATGTTCAAAATTGTCACAAACTTATCTTGACAATAATACAAGTATTAATAAACATTTCATATATACGTATTAATAGTTATCAATTTAACACAATAATGGCTGGAGAAATCAGTCCGTCAAGAACAACAGGATGAAAAAAATAATTTAAATCTTTGAATTGTTCATATTGATAGAATATACTAATTCATATCTGAGTAATTTGATAGACTTAAATATTCAAATGTTGGCTTAATAAGCCCCAATAAACATTCAAAAGTTGGCTTAATAAGCAAAAAAACAAAAAAAAAACTTGCGCAACAGAATGGTATTCATGTACAGTGCAAATCCATTCCAATAATTCCCCCCATCATAATGTGACACAAACATAACTACAGTCCAATATAGTGCAGGACCATTACAACGGGTGCTTCATTTTAACGTGAAAACAAGTACAAAGGTTCCAACACTGAACCACAAAACTTATATTTTGTTATTTGCAAAGTTAACTAAAGGGGCCTGTTTACGGTGTTATGCATGTATTGTATCAGATAACTTCAAGAATTGAACATTTATTGTGCTAATAAGGAGGTCATGTGGTCCGTTGATAACGTACCTAACTGTGGATGTTTTCATGATTATCTCAGGCGCAAAGTACTGATCCAACCCAGAAATCATCGAGAAGGATACTATCAGCTATAAAAAATGTTTCGAAATCGAGCTTAAATACATGATTGAAATAGTTGTTTTTTATGTAGATAGCATTAGAAATATGGTCATATTATTTTGTAATTATGGATATAAGTATCTCGTAAATTATTCATTCAAGATATTTGACTCGTTTTTATGTGTCAATATCTCGTTTTAAGATATATGTATCTCATTATTTCAAGATAATATGTTGTAAGAACGAGATAATGATTTTTTCTTGGCATGATTATCCCAAGTGTAGTCTTCAGGACTCAAAATAACAAAGAGACTTATAATGGACAGACTCTGTTAGTAAGCCATGAACGTGCTTCGCATTAATTAATGTCCGGCTTGAAATGAGAGTCAGAGTTATAATCAGTAATTACAGTCGCTCACGTCAACAAACAGCAAACTCTCCGCAGCAGTCACTCCCCATGATATGTACAATTAAAGTCACGTAGCGATGCGCAACCGATAATCAAACGGTTGCAAGTTCTTTGTTTGGAAAATATATGCTATAGTAACAGGGATGCAATCGCTCACTTTAGCGACTATTCACGGTAAGTGAACGCAGGACAGCTGCAGATGTATTTTTTTTCCAAAATTCTGAAGTGAAGTTTCTTGAAGTTACCCCCCTCTTTATACATGGCTGTTTCCACGTTAGTATTACATTGAACTATCCTCCAGTATTGTAGTATTGAACCAGTTCACCTACCTGTTCTATCACAAACAATCAGGTATCGGACAACATCAAGTAAATTAAAGAATTATTATGATAAATAATACAAAATAATTGAATTGTTCTATCGATCGTTATTTTGCTATCACTTAAATTTACTATAAACTCTCGTTCTGGCGCAACTCCGAGGATTCGCTCCGGGAATATACAAAATTTCGCTGAGTAGCGTATCTATTAGTTTAGATCCTGTACTTTTTCAGCAGCAAATTACAAACACAATACAAGAATCTTTTGACGCAAGCGTCAAAGAATCGGACCGAAGGACTGTTGTTGTTATTGGCGTGATTCTCTGTCAATTCGGGAAATGATATGATATCCGTTTCGCTGCTATGTGGTACTTGCTTCTTCCCTTAACCTTACAGGACTAATTTTGATGTAAAGCATCAACGACGCCTTGCATGTTTTTGAAACACGACTTAAATAAAGCAAAGCCATTTCAGAATATGCATACATAATTTGCAAACAGTTAGTCTAAATATTTCCTCTACACATTATTAAATAACCTCAGATGTAGACCGTTTGGTTCAGAGATATCTAAAGTGTGTTCTTAAAAGTCCATGAAAATAACTAATACATAGATCAATAAGGGGCAAATCCTTTTTAATATTATCATTAGAAGAGTTAATTGTTAGGGTCTGCAAGATGCAGGGAATTTCAGAACAGTTAGCTACTAAGGCTGTGTTAATGTTAGTTTCAAAACAAACATCATTATCATCATAATCAACAACAAGAACAATGATACAATGATAACAAAACAGATCAGTTCAGATATTTAATTTTTTTTGGGGGGGGGGGGGGGGGGGGGCGGCACAGGATTAAAGTACAAAAAGTACAAGTCCGTGAAATTATAATCTTCCCATTAGTTATTCTCTTGATAAGAATAGTTCAGTAGCAAAGCGTTAAGTAACCTGAGCTAGGTGTATGTTTGTTTGTTTGTTTTGTTTTTTTCTTTCTTTCTTTTTGAGAAGGGAAAGCCTCTAAAGTCAAAAGTCAGACACTATAATTTATTCTTACAATCGCATTACCCCCTTTTATGCATACATTCGCGTTGAAAATAGTTCCACTGGTTGTATAAGTCAACTATGCAGGTTTAAGTTGGATATATTGCAATGAAAGCATGAAGTATAATTACAACTTCTGGAAAAATAAAACTGTAAAAGTTAATGGTTATTTTGTTTACTCAGTCATTTGGTCTGTTGCTTTTGACATAAACAATTACACATCGTGTTTTCTCATGCCGCACTTAGTCATATCAGACCAGTTATCTACCTCTTTCTTCCACGCCCCACCCCCTCCCCCCTCTCTTTCTCTCTCTTAAGTATAATCAAATTTAAAAATTACTCTAATCATGCATCTGCCCTGTGCTTTTCTTCAATTAAACTCACGTCAGCTTAAATCATTAGATTAGGGAGAGTTATTGTTGTCATATAAGATTTCCTCATGCCCCACCGATTTGTCCGGTACCCTAGCTCATGACGGGTGAGTGCGCCCTCGTTAACTCTAGAGTGCGTTATTTCGGAAAATGTATAAGTATCTGCCTTTACATAGCTGCATTTAAAGATGGTCCCTATAAATGACGTTCGCGCCTATTGGTTTTCGCTTTTTGTCGGTGAAGGTGATGCAAGTCACTTATTGCCTTATATATAATCCTTTGGAAAAAAAACAACACTAAAAGCAAAAAAAAAGTCGGGGACTAGAACTGAGGGTTTTTGATATATAGAATGAGCTATAAAATAATGATGCGACCCTAGCCTCTTGACCTTCCATTTCGTATTAATACTAATTTCCACCACTAATTAAAATATTAAAATGCAAGGTGCCGTACCAATGCTATCTTAACACACGTTCATTAAGACTTTGTTATTATCATCTTGCATTAAATGGTCAATGGTTACTTCATTGAAAAAGGGCAGCTGGATGGGGGGTTTATTATCAAACTGATGCACTATCATGTTTCAATGTCATTGTAAAAATGGGATTATGCATATGTTTATCTATCGCTGTTTATATTGTTATGAATTTCATATTGGATTTGAAAAAAAGGCACGAGCTTGGACTAAGTATGTTCTAGATATAAGTCATATACATGTAATAACAGCCAGCTAATTTTGGTAGGAGAAGTGGTTTGTTTGTTTGGTTTAACGTCCCACCGACAGTATTTCAGTCATTTGGTGATGATGTGTACTTGAGACAGATATAGTGCTTCCACACTGCAGTATCACGAGGCAGGCATGTGACATGATATCATACCCAGTCACGTTATCCTGACACCGGGCCAATCAAACCTGGAACTACCTTTTTATGATGAGCGCCAAAGAAGGGAGCTATAACAGTACAATTGTTTACGACTTTGATATGTCGCGGCCGGGGATCGATCCAACGACCCCCTGCAACCTATGCGGGCGCTCTAACCACTCGGCCACCGTAGAAAGTAGTAGAAGTAGATACCTTTGTTGTTTTATTGAAATAAGTCAATCGCTTCAAAGCGTTTGTTTGTAATTTTTAAAGAAGTGTCAATTTTCAACTTTTACTGTAGTAAACCTGATTAAATCGCACATATGCATCCCCCAACAAAATATTTATACTCTCAAGTCCATCAACTGTGGTCCTGTAGACCAAACGGGGGTATATTATGAATTAAAGATAACAAAGGTATGGCTTTGTTACATTCAATTTATACCCCTTTTTGTTAATTCAAGCTTAAAACAACTGTTATAACAGAAACGAACCTAACAAATGTAAACATGCATTTTAGTGATACATATTAATCAAAATCCATTGTTCACATGTATACCTCTGACTAGTTCTAGATGTTCCTTTTTAGCCTATTTTGTACAGATTAAGGACAATATCTATGGTATATCAGCGGAACTTGAACAAAAATAAGTAACTTAAAGAGAGGGTAAAATCAAAATGAATTGATACAAAATGCTCCAATATGAAAGACATTTATGTGTATGTGTGAGTGTTAATATTCATAATACATATACATTTAGACAAATCTAACCTTTAAGCGACTTGTGTCGCCGAAAGGTCGTAAAATGTAACCCAAAGGTTGGATTTGTCTAAATATATATATGTGTTTGTTTGTTGGGTTTAACGTCCAACCTACAATATTTCAGTCATTTGTCTGCTTTAGATAGATATAGTGCTGCCACACTGCCATAGGCATGATACCACACCCAGTCACATTATCCTAACACCGGACCAACCAGTCCTGCAATTACCCTTATATGCTGAGCGCCAAGCAAGATATCTGTAACAGTACCATATATTTACGACTTTGGTATGTCGCGGCCGGGGATCGAACCCACGATCTCCCGCTTCCGAGGCGGACGCTCTAACCACTCGGCCACCGGGGTCGGTAAATATATATATGATATTATGCCATATTAACACTCACCTATACACAGAACGTACTTCGTATTTGAGTTATTAATATTAGTTTCCTTTATTTTACACTCTTTAACATTAACTGGAGTAAATCTGATCAAATCGCACATATGCACCCCCCCAACATATATTTATACTCTCAAGTCTTACAACTGTGGTCCTGTAGACCAAATTGGGGTATATTATGAATTAAAGATAACAAAGGTATGGCTCTGCTGTTGTGAAATACGTCCTTAAATACTCGAATATGAAAGACATATATGTGTATGTGTGATTGTTAATATTCATAATACAT
The DNA here is from genome assembly GCA_021229015.1 of Solen grandis. Taxonomy (NCBI): domain Eukaryota; kingdom Metazoa; phylum Mollusca; class Bivalvia; order Adapedonta; family Solenidae; genus Solen; species Solen grandis. The sequence goes on along the minus strand of CM037781.1, from coordinate 33,721,292 downwards.
ATACACTTAAGACATGTTAAACTATGTTCGAAGTGCGGGGTTTGGACATCGGACTGCGGATGATGGCTATTCCAAGTTTTTACTACAATGCAACTTTGGATTTTGCATGTCTAACGTATTGTTATATTATTCTCATTGAAAACCTGGTAATTAAATTATGGAATTTAGTCCGATGCCGACTTCATAAACCTATATTCCGAACCCCGTTAAACAAGTAACTGGTATTGCACGCAACACATGAGTCTCCTACCGGTGAGGTTCATATTTTTTCTGTAACCATAGCAACCAGAATTTTGGTCCGAGAAAAAAACAAAAAAACAACAAAGAGGCGTGTTTAATCATATACCACTTTTCATGAAATTATACTTCACGGTTTTAAGTTACCGCGGGATCCAGATTTCCGGGCATCCGGACGTATGGACGAATGGACAGACAGACAGCGAGACAGACGGAGGGCAAACCTAAAGTCCTCTCCGGTGTAAACATCGAAAGAGGACAAACAAGCCTATATTATTTGGACAGTTTCACTATATGTCTTACTGACACATTGCAAAATGCCATTATATATAATAATATATATAAATACACACGCATTACAATCTTTCGGCTACAGTCTCCCAAACATTGCAGTTTTTCATGAACAAAAAGTGCTTTACCATTAGGCGACAGGGAAAAATGTATATTTTTTATGACATGTATTTTTGACCGAATCTATAAGGATATATGTTTAATAACACTTAACAAGGCCTATTTAGTGAAAGAATGCATGTAATGCATAGTTGTGAGGTTTTATTTCATATATATAAAAATGTCTCCCAAAGGTTGTTCATATTATCGCAAAGTACACCAAAGGTACAATTTGTAGTTATATATATATATATATATATATATATATATATATATATATATATATGTGTGTGTACTTGTGCTTATACTTGTGCAGATGCATTGATTAGTACGCATAACCCTAATTTGTTCTATTTAAACGTATAATGCATGAAATAAAAATTTTATATTTTTAAAGTAGAAAATGGTCGAAATTAAAATCACATAAACATAGTATTTTGAACACATGCAAGTATAAAAATGTATTGGTGGGTGATTAGGATGGTATTGCATACTTACATGCTTTACATTATTGAATTATCAATTCACCCTTGCGGGAATTCTTCAAGTATAAGGACAGTAATTCTCCAAGTATAAGGACAGTAATTCTCCCTAGGAAAGTAAATTCTTGACTATATTATATAGTTTAGATCGTTTTCTACATCGTATTTTAATATCTTGTGTGAATCAGGTTTTCTATCTCTCTCTCCGTCTTTCTAACAGACGGTTGTTTCAAAACATGCGTTGTTTATTGAAATATGCATTAGATGAGAAACATGACTTGTATATATATCTACGTTATTGATATAACGTTGAATACAAAGCTGCATTGTTCCGAGCAAGTCATCGTTACCTATCATCTGATTTGGTCATGAAGATATTCAGCTGTTGCATCCTTTAATCATATCATATTTCCGCATATTTTTTATCATTGTGAATAAATGGTGTACTGTAAATATCACGAGGCTGCACAGATTTATATTCCATTTTATCTGGGGGTTCGGCATTACCGGTATAATTCGCTGATTTAATCAGACCATTCAGTGACTGGGGTAAAATTTCTAGGGCATGTTTAATTCCCATTGAACAATGTGTGGTAATATATAAAAGCATATAGATTAGGTGTTCGGGTAACACTCTTTGATTTCCGTAGGTTGACGTCTCATTTCGTAGTGAAATGGTTATTGGCAGTTTTTAAAACAACAGCTGTCTTGACGGCAATGTAATGTTACAAAATGTGCCCTATTGATTAATCATTTCGATTTTCATTGTATTTTTCCTCTTTAATCGATGATTAGGATAATTCTGTTGAAAGAAAATACGATAATGAGTAAAAGAAATGAGAAAGGGCAGAGTTGTTTAATTCTCATGAATGTAAAAATTACGTATCGCCGCTTTGAATACAAAAATGAGCGGTAAATAGAAAATATATATCTTTGTTATTATCTTATAACCATAGAATGAAGAACCACATTTGGAGAAAACCATCCAGATGAAATTACATCAACTGAATATAAAATAGCTCAAACGAATCACTACTACGTGCATGGCGGTTAGATGTGACCACGGCTTCAACTACTACGGTGAAAGATATGGAGAATATGATTTGACTTATGTCTTTGTTTTAAACATCGTGACTGCGAAGCGCTTGCGACAAGCAAGCTTTAATAACCAGAAATGGAACCAGATACTGAAGTCATGGTTTGTTAATATAAAACTGATGTAAAACTATGCAGGTGTCGTTGAGACGCCGAAAAACCTGTCGCTTCAGAAAAAGTGTCCAGTCATTTCATAGAAAAAAAACAACAGTAATCTCTATACAATTGTCTGGTAATGGTGCAACATGCACTGAGCAATAGTCTGTAGGTCATGTATCTTTTATCACTAATTGGACTACGTTTGTATATACAACATATATACAGGTTTTATCATTCTTCTTTCCCGTTTTCTGATCACTTGACAGTATTTGAGATTTCTTTCATACGCAGTCATACAAAGCGTTCATGAATGGCGAAGCCATTTAATTTTCTAAGACTACAGGTAATAGCATATTCGATTTGACAATTAATGGAATAAATATTCTATTCTTTACATGTTTACCCTTTAATTCGTTAAAGTGTCACCCGCTCAAAAGGATTACATCATCTCTTTACTGCTACAGATATGATTTTCTTATGCATTTTCAACAAAGATAAATGCTTATCATGAAAAGTTATATCTGTCTTTTCACCGTAAGAATGGATTTTACTCCCAGAATAACTTTAGATTTTATACAGGATATATGAAACTGAATCATTAAAAACCCGGAATTAATTACAAGAAAAAAAAATTAAATGCTAAATTGTTTGTGAATCATTCAAATATGGCAGCCCTGGTTTTTCGTATGTTGTCCGTGATACGATTAACATGTACCCAGTTAATGAGAGAGTGGTCCGTAACACGCACTGTATCGTTGACGCCAACCCCTGACCGCAAGGACCGGAAGTGACGCATGTATCCCTCGGAGGCTGGCAGAGTTTTACTGGGAAATAGAGTCAAACATCAGAACATATAAATATATCGTTGTGTTAAATGTGACATGGCAAATGGCAAAACATATGAAAAATTCATAAATAAAATCATATAAGTGATGTGTTTCTTCTAGAATGGCCAAAATACAGGGTCTGTAGTTTTTTACCCACTTCTTTTGATCAATTTCTTTAAAGATGAATAATGATCAAGTTGTGTAAACTCTAAATACGAATATGTGTAATCTTTAAGGTTTATGGGAAGATCGGGTCTACGTGTCAAAAACATCTCAGATTGAAATGAAAAAAGAATATCAATCCAATCCAAAACAATACAAATAGTTTATTCTTATAATATAAAAGAAATAAAAAAAAAATTAAGTGTATGATATAATTGATATCTATGAAATTCTAACAAGGCTAGCATAATAAATAGATTTGGATAAAATAATAACAATGGTTCTGATGTAGCTCAATATATTTATGGGCCTCCAGCCCATAACACAATATGAAAAAATGTCATTGTCACTTTTAAATAAATTATTAAATGTATTATGGTGTCTCTGACCATTGTACCAATTGAAGAGATAATCAAAAATGCATTGCGTTCATCTATAATTCCACAAATATAAACATAAACAATACAAACATACTCTTTCTTCCCGTGATACATTCTGATGTCTTTCTACCTCTATATTTAAATCATGATTTGAACATCTAAAGCGTGCTAGTATATTTCTTAGCTTAAGAAGGTATATCAATTTCTAGGTATGTTTTAGGTTCTGTAATTGATTGGGTGTTTGTAATATCTCAACACGCGGACGTATCTATATCTTTATGCCGTGTTTGAGTCATACAGTCGCTAATGTGTTGTTTAAAAGTATACAGGAACAAATTTATATCACCTATATCCTGTTATATCCAGGCCTAACCGAAAACCAAAAAATAATAATAAATCTTTAACGCATGTTGCCCATGTCCGTCTTCCCTTTTCGTCGATAGATTGCAACATTTTATAGCAGTTATACGGATATCTCTTGCTGTGCTCCTTTTCAGGTCTTTTTGGTGGGTAGGACCATAGGATTTTTTTTTTTTGCTATTTTATTTCACTCTGACAATGGTAAAGCTGAATGACCTTCAAGATGAAAGGAAGATATATTAGTAAGCCTATTTATATTTTTATTTGCTTCTTCAAACATTGTGTTGTTTTACATCTTTGAATAAAATAAACTGGAAAAATATCCGACTGTTGCCCATGTCTGTCTTCCCTTTTTAGTCCCCTACCGGTGTATGGGGACTATAGGTTTGCCCTCAGTCCGTCGGTCCGTCTGTCCGTCAGTCAGTCCGTCCCTCCGCAAAAAGTGGATCCCATGATAACAGAAAAAGTACTGAAGATATTTCTATGAAACTTAAAATATGGATTCTTTTTCTATTTCTTACCAGGTTGAAAATTCTGGTTGCAATGACAACAAATAGACTTAAAATATGATAAATAAAGCAATATATTGTGATAACTCAAAAAGTATTGAAGATATTTTTATGAAACTTGAAATATGGATAGATGGCTATATGAAGATTATGCACGTCTTTTTTTATTTCTTCCTAGGTTGGAAAAACCTGGTTGCTATGACAACAAATAGACTTAAAATATGACAAATAAAGCAATATATTATGATAACTCAAAAAGTACTGAAACTTATTTTTTATGAATCTTAAAATATGGATAGATGGCTGTATGGAGTTTATGCACGCTGACATACTTCTTAATAAGACAATGGACATTATCCTTAAAGCGATACTTTAAGAAGTTATGCACCCTTTAAAGTTATAATGAAAGTGGTTGCCCTTTACCAACAAACATTAACACCACATGCAGTGTTCTTATTTTTTTCTTTTTCTTCTGACCAAAATTCTGATTGCTTTGGTAATGGGAAAATTATGTACCTCACCGGTAGGGGACTCATGTGTTGCCTGCAACACTAGTTACTTGTCATCGATAGATTGCAACATTTTATAGAAGTTATACGGATATCTCTTATTTGACACCAGTATTTAGTATCATCTAGGCTAACATTACAATACTTTTGTTTGCTGTGCTCCTATCCAGATCTTTTTGGTGGGTAGGGCCATAGGATTATTTGCAATTTATTTGCTGAATGGCCTTCAAGATGAAAGGAAGAAATATATTAGTAAGCTTATTTATATATTTATTTGCTTTTTAAAAATTGTGTTGTTTTTACATGTTTGAATAGAATAACCTGGAAAACATATCCGACTGAAAGAGGTATAAAAACAGCAGTAAGAAGGAAATGAGAGAAATTGACGAAAAGAGCGAAACCGGCGAGCTGAAAACAAAAATCATATGGCTAAAAAACGTGTCGGTACCAATTCTTCAGCGTCGGTCAGAGCACGGCAAGCAAACATATTTCAAAGATGACTGAAATGTTGATCCATATAAGATATATTTGTAAACACGCTAATATAAACTGTCCTTACAGAATTTGTGGCGATACAGAATGGGGTGGAGAAACATCTCAACATAAAATGTTTCATCAGACCTACCTGTGAGTAGGTAGATCTTGACTTTCAAGTTTCTATGGTAACCGCTTTTGTCTTTGAAAACCCTTTTTCAGAAAGCAGTACAGATTTTATTTTAGTTCCTATATGTGCTGTCAATAATCAATGGTGGATTGCCACACTCGTCCCAAATCCCCCTCCCACACCCGCTAAAATTGGACGGCAATTTATGGAATTGTGTGGCAGAGCAATTTAATAAGAAGAGATAGAGGAGTGGGCTTTATGTTTCAAGTTCACAAAGTCTGGAAAACATTTATAGACAGAAAAACAGGAATTCTGAATGGAATACATTTTATGCTTTTTTATGCTATGCTCAAAATAAAGTACCTGAGTATCTGATATGTAAAATTACCTAACATATGACAATTACTTGATGTATATGATCCCAAAAGCAAATATCCAAAAGAAATATTAATATTTTTTTTCATTTGAAATTGCACAATTGGAATATAAATAAAGAGTTAAATAAATTGAAAATTAAGTCACAAATGGTGTATAACATCACTTTTAACTACCTTCTTTCGTTTGTCCTCATCATGTTGTTGTTTCATGTATGCACATACTTTTATAAATGTCCGTGCATGCTACTTTTTATGATTAGAGTGAAACAAAATGAACAAGGGCTGACGACTCTCCAAGGTAGAATAAATACCAAACACAACTTTTAAAATTATATTTAATATAAAAATATATACAAAGAAGGAAAAAAATAAAGAATATGAAAAAAAAAAAAAAAAAAAAACCCGCCGGCTAATTGTTTCTTTTTTTCTGTACAATAACAACTGCACTGAATATTAATCTTAACAATGGCTTACTGTTATGAACGCACTTCAATGTGCCACACTCACAAAATGATTCTTTTAATTGCACAGTACACAAACTATACCACGTGCTCTTATCAATGAACACTGGACCGACTTCCTGTCGTCGCTGTCCCTTCAGTAAATGTGATCTACTTAGTCCACCGTAGACGCCCTGTCGTCCATATGACGCCTACGTAGATTATCCCGTCCTTGCGACGTAGTCTACCAACGGGGTCCCGTATCGACTGTGAACATCCAGATTACATAGGCTCCATGCCCAACTAAATACGGACAAGCTCCGTAGTGTAATTTGGTCAGAATATTCTAGACTGGACTAGGCATCTTCCGTAGCTCCCATCGATAACTGACAATGAGGCTCCTTACAAATCAACTTATATACTAAAAACCCATGATTTACTCTTAAAAAACCAATATCACGTAAAACGTGAAAAATTAAGCTGAATCTCGTGCATCCCGAAAAACACTGACAACACTGAGGTATATTGATAAAAAGAGCCTTTGTAAAGAAACTAAGCCTTAAACATCTCTCTTAATACACTTAAAACTTAGCAAAATAGTAGATATAACCATTTCAAACCCTAATCATATCTCATTCTGAACAAAAGGTTATAAAAGAAACCTGTGATAAACCTTATATAACCAGAATCGGCTAACACAGTTCCACTCTGGCCTACGTGACAAATACAACGTACTCAAAATCTACGCTTATTTTCAGGCCACGTCAAAATTATTTTGTGACATAGAGTTCTATAGTACCCTATAATATATCACGTGACTACCCAAATGTATGTAAAATTTATAAGGTCAGCTGAGGATAGATCTCCGACCTCAACTGCACCTATTACGGGGACAATAAATGGAGATTCCCATGTAGGAACCTCAAACAAATACAAAAATACAAACTTTCATTATATTTTATTTTTCATTTTATTTTATAAACTCATGTACTTATTATATATATAGGTAAATTAACGATATTCAATTTACAAAAATATATGTATCTTATATTTCAAAAACAATAAAACAAAAACAAAGTTTGTAAAAAAAGTACATTAGAGATATTACCTATGGAATCCAGGTAAAGCGTTTATACCATGGGTGTAGCGATAGAGGTACATTCTTGCCGTCCTCACAATAAGCTTTGGTCTGTCAATCTTAATTTCCCAGTCTGTTCTAAAGATAAAAAAAGCATACTCATTATTTATCAAACTGCTGATATAATATACTAAACGACTAAATTATACTATGTCAATTTAGGAAAATTAAAGCTGAACCTGAACTTCCCTTCTTGCGGCTCAACATATAAAAGTTGCTCCAGGGCTGGTTGACCTGATGTCAGGATAATATGACTGGGTGATGTATCATATCACACATCTATGGCATGATGCTGTGATGTGGTATCACTATATTTGTTTTAAGAAGAAATAGTCTCCAAATAACTGAAATACTGTCGTTGGGACGTTAAATCCAATAAACAAACATCAATATATGTTCTGTTCTGACTATTTGCTATGTATTGTTTGTCTACATATACGAAAATAAAGCAGTGGAGTAACCGTATAACTATTGGACGAAATAATAGAAATTGTCTTTCGAGAGTATAAAAGGATACGTATAATAAAATATACAGGGATTTTACATCGAAATAAAGAGTAATGAAGAACCGAACCTTATAGTAATTTAGGGATTTAATTTAGACAGTACTGCTTAACTTCGATATCACGCCCGAAACAAGACGCTATAACCACGATATCGGTCTTGTGACTTTGATTGATTTGGATTAGTTCATTGTATTGCGATATTTATGATTTCAATGTATTAGATTAAAAATGTGACATTTAATTAGCACACCTGTTTAGGTATTGTCCAATGAGAAGATCGGATGTTGGGTCAGTTTTACCCCAGTCTGTGCTAAAAAACTGAGTTTGCAGCTTGATCGCAGCCAACGTCTGTTCGCTGAACGTGTCTGCCTGAAATATTTATAACAAAAACGCTAATGGCACTGAGAGGGCATGGTATCTAATGTGAGGAAATCGCATTTATTTTATAAATTTAAATATAGTAAACCAAATAAACGAGGATCACAGTTTTAAGCGATGCCAATTAAGCCAATACTAGTTGACTTGCGTTATCACGGTCATACTAAGAAAAGATAAACACAACATTTGTTTTAATGGGCCGCTGACAAGAAGGACATTGTCTCTCGTTTTCTCTCTTCCTCTCTTTCCTACACTTCATGAGATTTAAATCAAAAGAAAGCAAATATAAACCAGCAAACTTTCAATCTTTTTTATGTATTGTATTTAAATTGAAATGATATTTAATTTCACACACACAAATAGGAGAGAGAGAGAGAGAGAGTGCTAGATTCGGTCATTTCTCCAGACAATAGAAGCCTACGATCGCTTCGGTTATCTATTGTCTTTAGAATTAATTTACTTGACTTTATCCTGTATATATAGAGATCACGCTCGTCACGCTCGGTCCTGTCATTTAATGAGAATTATGATCCTCTTCTCTGTGTCAAAGTTATACGCAGGGGATCGAATTTAATGAGAATTATGATCCTCTTTTTATGTGTCAAAGTTATAAGCAGGGGATCGATTCGGGTTTACGTACCAAAAACTGTCTCAAAGACCTGTTCCTAGTTGGGACAAATATCTCATCTATGTCCATCTGACTGATGTACGTATAGCCACCCAGTCTCTGGACCGCATCGTATATCAGCAACCTCTGGTTTGTATAAGTCTGCCCAGTCTTTCTTGATTGATCTGCTACACGTCCCACTTGAAATAAAAATAAGAGCACCGCATGTACGGAGGTGCCGTGGTCCATTGCTAACACAAATGACAGATGATCCGATGTTTGTGGGTTCGAGTCCTGTTGATGACAATGATTTTACATGGTCTTACATGGTAGTGTAAGAACGTGTTTCCCAATCGAAGTGAAATAACTGTTTAAACTAATTTCTTAGCTAACACTTACTGGCAGATGGAACCGACACTGGAATGACAATGGCAAACCCGATCTGTTCATAATAGTAGAAGGTTCTAAGAGCGTCCGTATTGAGGGATAGATCTGCATACACGACAACTTTATCAACACCGAGGTAGCGCTGTATCTCCATCCATTCTATCACTTGTTCGGGTGACAAAGATCCATACGCCACTTTGCACGAGTAACCTTGGTAACATAAATAGACCATTTCAATCCGAAACCTACGTAAATCAATAAGCACTTCCCTTACATCTTACATGCTGGTGTAAAATTTCATACATTGTTCAATAGGAAATAAACATACATTTTAATTTTTCCCCACTGATTGGTAAGTTTAAATCGACGAATAAAACTTGGTATTGCAGATCCCCTGGTGAGCTTATATTGGCAATATGCGATACGTGATAAGATAGATAGGATATTTTATGATAATACTGATGATCCATGGTCAGATGTTCATAATCTTTGTTAAAGAGACAATATTCGTTTGTTTGATCATTTTTAAAGTCCCACCAACAGTATTTCAACCATTTTGGATTTTATCGACATGTTGCCTTAATACAATATCATGCAGTAGATAAATGGGATTATGTACCATACGCGGTTATGTTACCATTGCAAGTTTACCGACATTATTATATTGCGGCATTGGATCAAACTCATAACGCCTCGGCTCCGGGACCATGTCAGGATTCATTTTGTTCACGCAGAGACAAAAATATATATGAACAGAAGAATTAACATCAAGTAGAAAGTACTGAAAATCGCCTATATGCTCTATGCGTGTTTGTAATGGTTCCGATACATTTCGGACCTCGTGGCCTTCCTAAGAGATAACCAAGTTTTTCTAATGTTTCATTAGGGTACCTTGGTTATCTTGGTAGAGGTTAAGTGATCCAAGACATAGCGGAAACATTAAAGCGACTTTACCCTAAAAGAAACCGTCTACAAAAATGAATATAACTTTTATTTTGTCGTCGTATAAACCTATTTGGAATTCAAAAGTACATTGGAATACAATAAGTATATCATCTGCGTATTATGTTGAGCAAAACTGTGCTTAATTTTGTGTCACACACACACACACACACACACACACACTTGCGCGTCATTGCGATCGCACGGCTTTATGAGAAAAAATATTACCGATTGAATTATTTGGTTGTTTATATATATAAAAAGGTTTGGTGTACGGGATAGCCTCGTCAAAGCAGGTGTAATTGTCTGTAGGAAGCATGACAGCTCCAGTTATTGGCAGACCCCTTGCTGATGCATTAATATGGCATACGTAGTAGAATATTTCGAATTCATCTTTCCAGAAGTTCGTTTTATGTTTGAAGAAGTCGCGAGATTCGAATACTCGATCGCCTGACCTGAGACAACACTTAAAGGCCCCATTGTAAATAGAGCTTTTCCATTGTCCGTACATGTGCACTTCGTCCCAAGAGGCTGTAGAAGAGGAGTTCGTGATAGATGCTGAAAATAGATAAAATCCCGGAACCTTTCCACTGACAAACACGGGTTTACGTAGCCATAAACCGTCATGGTAGTAGTGAGTTGCTTTTGACATACTTCTTTGAGGATGGTCTATGTGAGTTAATGAACTTCCAACCGGTGTCCCTTGATCTTCTTGAACCTTTGTCGGAAGAAAACGATTGCACTTAAGTAAGCCTTTGAAATGAATACGAGTACTTTATTTTGATGAAATTAACCCAAGATGGAAGCAACAGGTTAAAAAGAATTACGGTGAATTGCTTTATGATATATGTAAGACAACCGCTGGGAATATGCGCTATTTTGAGAAAAAAATAATATAAAAGTATACCCAGCAAAAACAGAAACCTTCAACTATATATAAGTAACTTTTACACCACCCCCCAAAGAGAAAATTGAATTTTTTTATCTGCATCTATTGAAATTCTTTAAAATGATTGTGACCAACATTTGGATGCACATATGCGAAATTTCTATGACGCATTGACCTTACGTAACGCAAAAATAAGATTGGTTAAGATTCTCAATTCCAGCGTCAACGTGTTGTTGGAATCGGTACGAACTGCCGATTTCCACTGGTAATGTTCTGTAAGTAGCTCAATTAGTAGCTGAATAGACGTACAACCGCCTTTGCCGTCATTACACCCCTGAGCATTCCAATTACTTTTTTTTTCGTTTTCAGAAAGCCTTGCCATTGTGCCATTGTGAAAACTTAGAAAATTTAAATCATATATCATAAATCAAGTTTTCCCTTTCGCAAGAACCGTTTAATGTCGTCCGAAAAACATATCGACTACATATACATCATGCACGAGTAAAATGTGGAAATGGACGTTACGGCTACTGACCAGCAAGTCCGCAGATATTGCACGAGAACATTTTACTTGGTCATCTTCTTTATATCTGCAGCATAATAAATATATATTTAGGATCTGAGATGTATTGTCATTTCATATCATATTTTACTAAACGAGTTCATGAAACCGTTATTAAGCGAACCTCTGGGTTTTCATGAACGAATTAAGTAAAATATGATATAAAATGACAAGTCATGTCAAGATTTTTTTATCGCGGGTCATCTGTGGCCGTGAGGGTAAAGGCGCTGACTTTAATACTCACTCAGCCCCTCAACGCGTGGGTTCGCATCCCGGCAGGGTTATTCAGATTTTCATGTGATGAAGCCTTCTGTCTGGCTTGCGGTAGGTCAGTGGTTCTAACCAGATGCCCCAGTGCGTTCGGGGTGTTCCTCCACCTGTAATTAGCTGGACGTCGCTATATGACTGAAATACTGTCGCAGCGACGGTAAACTCAATCAATTTTTTTTATCGTATGACCTAGATTCAGTAAACCGCATTTAAAACAACAAATAAAAACATAAATGAACGGACGATTTGTATCATACGCCAAGAAAATAGTTTCCACAAATAGCTGAAAAAAATAAAAACTAAAACAAAACAAACAAAAACTTTTTTCTCATACATTTTCAACTATCAAGTGATAAATATATATATAGATTCAATTTGAATTAGATGCATCAAATACATTTAATACAGAAACGAGTTGCTTACACAAATTGTTTCAATTTGTTTTGTGGTCTGGTTCCCGGTCGTCCTAAAGATTACAGATAACGTAGTGTAAGGGGAAGTTACCCTAGTCAAGAACCAGACTGTAAAACTTATTGGAACACATTGGGTGTGCAACAAGCCCCAGCTGTTTGAGTATGCATAGATACACGCGCGCAACGCGGAGTGGTGTAGTGTAATTCGGCATATTAGTGAAATATAAGAAAATACGTGATGGTTAATCAGAAGTTTAAACATAATGTCATACGATAAATGTTCTTTGGACTTGTTGTATAGACTCAGAAAAATCTTCGATTGAGTTTTTGTTGCTGACCCAGCGTATGTACACCCCACCCCCATTACAACATTCCGTGATTGGAAAATATGAGTACAGGCAATAGCATTGAAACTATCCATTCAGATTTTCTATTTTCACAGACTGAGCTTACAAATTCCCTTCCTGGGGAAGATGCTATGAGGGAGAGTAGAAAAAAACTTTTTTTATTATTTCAACCGATCATCTGTGAACGAGATGTTTTAACGAAGGAGAGAGAAAACAGCCTTTTTATTAATTTCTACCAATCATCCGTTGACAAGCTTCTTTAAAAGTACATAACCATCTAAAAAAAAGAAATCTTTATTTTTTGTCATTTCTCAAGAAAACCTTTTATTTATAGAATTGACTTTCCTTCATGGAACGTTCTCAATACTTTCAATACCCTTTCAAATACTTGATGGAAATATCTTAGTTCTGTGCTGGGACTGTTTCAGTAAAATATTTAAACGTCAACACCTGCTCTTCAAGACACCAAGTGCAAAGACTTCCCGGAAAGAATCCTATCGCAAGCAAACTAAAATGAGATCGGAAATTGGACATAACATAGTACTGTTTTCTTTGCTAGGGAATCTTATTGAAATTATTCGCAATTAAGATCATTAAGTGAAAGAGAAATCCAAAACAATGAACATATTCACGATTCTGATAGATTTAAAGTCCAAAAAGAACAAATTTAACTTAAATTGTATCTATCGTAACCAAATTTCATTATATTGTTGTCGAAGATGTCGAAGAAACAAGTAGCTTGGTATTTCTATTTTATGAAATCATTAATTAATGTATTCATAATTGTCATGGTAACCTTCACGAGCATTTATATCAAATTTCATTTAATGTCGTCAAAAGCTCATCAACTACCGGTACATTTTGGTTGGACTATCAATATTTTTCTAAATATTTTCGCCGAAAAGACAAGTAGCTGGGTGTTTATATTTCATATATTCTTAAACTATGGATATATTCATAACTGTCATGGTATTCCCAACCAGAAAATACCAAACTTCATTTAATATCTTCAAAGGGCTCGCCAGCTACCGGTACATTTTGATTGGACTATCAATATTGTTCTAAAATTTTTAGCCGAAAAAAAAAAGTGGCTGGGTGTTATTTTTCATATATTCACAAACTATGGATATATTCGCAATTGTCATGGTATTCCCCACCAGAAAATACAAACTTCTTTAATTATTGGATTATCAATATTATTCTCAATGTTTTCGCTGAAATACAAGTAGCTGGGTGTATATTTTTCATATGTTCATAAACTTAGAATATATTCATAATTGTCATGGTATTCCTCACCAGAAAATACCAAACTTCAATTAATATCTTCAAAGATCTCGCCAGCTACCGATCCATATTGATTGGACTATCATATTTTTTCTCATCGCTTTCGCCGAAAAAAAAACAAGTAGCTGAATTTTTTTTTTCATATATTTATTAACTATGAATGAATTCATAATTGTCATGGCATTCCCCACCAGAAAATACAAAACTTCGTTTAATATCTTTAAAGAGATCGACAGCTACCGGTACATTTTGATTGGACTATTAATATTTTTTTCAATATTTTAGCCGAAAAAACAGGTAGCTGGGTGTTTGTATTTCATATATTCCTAAACTATGGATATACTCATAACTGTCATGGTATTCAAACCAGAAAATACCAAACTTCATTTAATATCTTCAAAGAGCTTGCCAGCTACCGGTACATTTTGATTGGACTACCAATATTTTCCTGAATGTTTTTGCCTAAAAAACAAGTAGCTGGGTGTTTATTTTTCATATATTTATAAACTATGGATATATTCATAATTGTCATGGTATTCCCTTCCAGAAAATATCATACTTTATTTAATATCTTCAAAGAGTCCGCCAGCTACCGTTACATTTTGATTGGACTATCAATTTTGTTCTCAATGTTTAAGCCGAAAAAACAAGTAGCTGGGTGGTTATTTTTTGTATGTTCATAAACTATGGATTTATTCTTTATTGTCATAGTATTTCCCACCAGAAAATACCAAACTTCATTTAATATCTTCAAAGAGGTCGCCAGCTACCGGTACATTTAGATTGGACTGTCAATAGTTTTTTCAATATTTTCGCCAAAAGAACAAGTAGCTTGGTGTTTATTTTTCATATATTCATTAACTATGGATATATTCATATTTGTCACGGTATTCCCCATCAGAAAATACCAAACGTAATATAATATCTTGAAAGAGCTCGTCAGCTACCGTTACATTTTGATTGGACTACCAATATAGTTCTCAATGTTTTTGCCGAAAAAACAAGTAGCTGGGTGGTTATTTTTTGTATATTCATAAACTATGGATTTATTCCTTATTGACATGGTATTCCCCACTAGAAAATACCCAACTTCATTTAATACCTTCAAAGAGTTTGCCAGCTACCGGTACATTTTGATTGGACTATCATTTTCTTTCTCACCGTTTTCGCCGAAAAAAACAACAACAAGTAGCTGGTTGTTTATTTTTCACGTATTCTTAAACTATGGATATATTCATAATTGTCATGGTATTCCTCATCAGAAAATACCAAACTTCATTTTATATCTTCAAAGAGCTCGCCAGCTACTTGTACATTTTGATTGGGCTATTAATACTATCATTTTCTTTCTCACCGTTTTTGCCGAACAAAACAAGTGATTGAGTGTTTATTTTTCATATATTCATAAACTATGGATATATCCAATAATATTATGGTATTCCCCGTCAGAAAAAACCAAATTTCATTTAAAATCATTAAAGAGCTCGCCAGCTACCGGTACATTTTGACTGGACTATCAATATTTTTTTCAATGTTTTCCCCGAAAAAACAAGTAGCTGGGTCATATATTCGTAATTGCCATGGTATTCTCCACCAGAAAATATTGTAATGGTATTCTCTGGCGAATAAGCTCCCCCCCCCCACACACACACCACCACCACCACTAAAGATTTAAACAAAAATAAAACAAACTCATTTTGAGCAGACTCTCCCCCATTATTGAATGGTATCGTATAACGTTAAAATACGTAACGTATATTTACTCAATCGCATCGTAACGGAATTTAAACGGGATTGTATCGCATCGCATCGTAAGGCAACCGTATATCGGTAATCGTATATCGTAAATCGCATAACGTATATCGTATTGAACAACTCAGTAGTTTGGGAAAGTTTAAGTTACGGGACACCATCGATATTTCAGAAATAATTAATGTTCGTGTCTTTAAATTTAATATTTGCTTAGGTTTATTAATGGTGGATCATTAAATCACATTATGCAGTGCATTTTTTTTCATATTTTACCAATTGCAATAGTTATATTTCTTTTCTTTTATTATTTTATACATGTGTTATGGCCTACGTGACTTTCAGGAGCAGACGCCATGCGATGATATATAATATGATGCACGTGTGAAAAGTACTATATCAGAGACGTAAATACCTTTAATATAGCTTCGTGACTATATCAGTATTAAAGTGAAATAATTTAAAAATATGTGTAATCGATATGTTTGATCAATGTTTGCTTTATTAACCTGTCTAAAAACTAACAAATTAAAACTTACCTACTTATGCAAGATCGTCCGAAATGTTGCTTTCGTGTAATTATTTATTTCCCGGGACATTTTTTACTGCTGTATTTACTCGAATGCCAATTTTTCTTTATTATTTAATGAATTCGTGAACAAAAGATAATTGTAATTTACGAATATAGTTTATTTATTTAATTATTTCCTATTTTATTTAGGTTTCTCTATCTCTCTTTCATTACGCACACACGCGCGCACACACACTTCCAAAAAAATTGGTTGAATGAGTGCAAATTATGTTTCTTTTTTCCCCCTTTTTTCATCAGTACGGAGATAATCAAAATTCAGGTAGGTGGAGACTGAAAATCCAGACCGGAGCATTTTTTCCGATGATCGCGTAAATCCTAATACGTATATGATGTGTACAAGATGCATCGGTATTGCTTTGAGAACACGGAGCTCTAAGTACTAGTTCTACACAGGAACATGTTTACAGTATATCGGTGCTATACCTCGGACACGTATATTTCGAAGAGCATTTATTTTGCGAAATTAGCATGG
Organism: Solen grandis; assembly: GCA_021229015.1. NCBI lineage: Eukaryota > Metazoa > Mollusca > Bivalvia > Adapedonta > Solenidae > Solen > Solen grandis. Next base: position 33,704,285 of record CM037781.1, on the reverse strand, counting down.
GTATCACACCCGAACTTAATTGTATCCAACAACTGTCTCTTTCATATGGAAAAAAACAATGATAAAACGGGACCACATTTTCATGATATGCTTCACTGCTATGTCTTAATATTTAATATGATAAACCAGGAATTATTGCAAGCCATAACAATAGAAAAATAAAAATAAAACCTACATGGGAATGGAAGATTTGTTATAAAATATTTGATGTATTTTATTCCGTGATAACACAGAGTTCACTGACATGTTAATAGTTAAAAGAAAATGATCTTGTTTCCATATTACTACAGTTCGCTAAAGATCTCATTTCCATATTATTACAGTTTGCCAGAGATATAATAGGTTAGAACATTTTCTTGCATATCCCTAATCTTTTATGTATAATTAAGTGAAAAAAGTGTGTTTCGCAATACCGGAGGCGTGCCATAAGTTCTTATCAGCAGGCACAGCATGTGTTTATTTTGACCGGATATGTCACCTTTATGTCTCGCCGCTGCCGGTATACCACCCCCAGAGGAGAAGACTTTTGACATGTACACAGAGTGAATGTTATTTCCGGTACTAAAAGATTACAATTTTTAGCAATAATTTGAAATTCTATATTAAACACACCAATGTTCATAGAATAATAATAATAATAAAACTGTTTCCAATCCAGGTATGAGGCACAGAATATATTTCGAAGAGAGAAAAAAAAATCTTAAATGTACACGATGATGATGATGATAATGATGATACATGTATCAAAAATACATTTGTAAGGGAGTGTGCGGGCACACATGTGTGCAACTTATGGACTTATTTTTATATCACAAATGAGCGAATCATAGAGTATTCTTTAAAATATTTTGATTGTTAAAACGGCGAGTAAAATACACAGATTTTAAATAGACTTTTTTTTCTTAATTTGTTCTTCCGATTGAAACCCATTGTGTCTACAAATCAAAATCTCTGCAAATTAAAATGTGTCTCGAAACCACATACATGATAACATTAATGACCATTAGGTCAAAATATAGGATGAGAGAGAGGGGAGGAGAGATGAATGCATATCTATGCGGAAAACACAGTAATTAGTGCGGGGATGATACATATGCACACAATATAAATGTTATATCATAAATATTTAATAAAATATCAAATACTTTACATTTAAATAATTTTACAATAATACTTGGTCAAAAACATGGATACCATTACAAAATATTGAAAGCCCAATACATGATGATATTTCCCTGCTTAATAAGAGACAATTAGTTATATATCCTTTACATGTAGCAATGCATGTGTTAGACAATCTGGAAACATGTCTGGAAAGGTGTGAAATAACTTTATACCGTAGATGAATTGGGTGTAGTCAAATGAGATATAACCGATTTGGCAACTATTTTATTCTTGTACTCGATTAACGAAACAAATCATATTAAACTGTATACGCATGGCGGCGTATGACATTTCTCACGAATACCCGGTTAAACGGCGGCCTCTTCACTCATGGCATCTTTACGACAAAGATAGCTTTTCGACCCATGTTAATGCACATGTATTTAATTGTTTAATTACCAAGGTCAATTTCCAACAACAATTCTTCGGGCTTAGGGCTTTTTAAAACAATAGCGGATTTTCCGAGCTTAAAGTATATGAAAACATATTTATATTAACACTATACCTATGACAGTTACCTACTTGTAATATATACGAATATTCTAATAAGAAAATAGATACGGTGCTATTCTCCCACACTCACTCGCGTTCTTTTGATATTTGATACATCCAATAAATTATATATACATTTATGTTTGATGGGTTAAATGCAAAGTTTGAAAAATGCCCGAAGATATTGTTTTAATTAGCACAAATGACAGCGTACTAGATATTAGATGATTACTGGTATCATTTTTTTTCTTAATGTGATTAATATCAAAGCACATAATAACAAAGCATAATTAATACATTTTTTTATGAGTCCTCATTAAGAAAAAATTACCGTCATTAAAGGTTGTTATTGACGGAGACAACAGAGTCCGTAACATTTCTAGAGGAACCGCAATTTAGTTTGTCCCCGCCATTTCCTGTTTCCCGTTTTGTTTATTTCCGCTGTTTATTTCAGATGAAAACACGGCTTGTGATAAATATTGTTAAAAGCTTAGTTATCGACTTATGAACATCGCATCGTAACGAATCGTAAAGGTAAATCGACCGCATCGTCGCATATCGCAGATCGTATATCGCATATCGTATATCGTCCGTATTTCTATCGTATTCCAATCGTATTTTTTGACAACTGATACGTTAGCACCACTGTACCTGTCGCCAAGAACCAATTTATGGCTGTGGTCCGCGGTGAGTCATATGTTTAGTAATGGGAGATAGGGATAGACACTGGTGTTAAATTTTGACTTGGGATGCTAGCTAGTCTTATAATTAAAATGTAGTTATATACATGTCATAAATATCTGAGATATCATCTTTCAATTGCAGTGTATATGCGTATTACTTTTGTAAATAAGCGTTTTTGTCATTTACTTTTTCATAACAGAGCAAAATACATATTGTTCGCGGCGGTGAAAAGTTCAGTTATATATATTTAGTTAGAGCCACACACACACACACACACACACACATATATATATATATATGGCTCTAACTTTATATAATTTTCTACTAACTGTGTTCTGGTAAATAAGTTTGTTAGGAGATTGACTTATTATAAGAAATTGACTAATTCAAAGGATCAGCGCAAATAAATATCATCAGCAGAGAGCATTGTGATACACGGGGTTAAATATGTACACTCATGAGCCTATATTTACGAAGCATTACTTTTAGACCTGAACAAGATGGTTGGTGTTGTTGTAATACAGGCTTAATTCAACATAAATTAATCACAGGTACGAATTAATTTCATTCTAATTATATGTTTTATTATCTTTTGTATTTGTTTATTTGTTGAAGGTACTAAATTACAATTTGACACCGCCTTTTCTTCAGGTCGAAATATAAAAATAAAATGTCGGCAGTCAATTTTTGAGAAATTACCGTAATGTCACACCGTAATGAAACCAAAATCATGAAAATAAAGACGGAAATATATTTCCTTAATGCATACATGTATCTGCATTTCTTCGGCGAAAACATTTAGAAAAAAAAAAAGATAGGCTAAAAGAAAGGTAACAGTAGCTGGAGGCCCCTTTCAAGGTCTTAAATAAAGTTTGGTATTTTCTGTTGGGGAATACCATGGTAATTATGAATATATCCATAGTTTATGAATATATGAAAAATAAACACCCAGCTACTTGTTTTTTAGGCGAAAACATTCAGGAAAATATTGATAGTCCAATCAAAATTCACCGGTAGCTTGTGAACGCTTAGAAGATATAAAATGATGTTTGGTATTTTCTGGTTGGAATGAATATATGAAAAATAAACACCCAGCTACTTGTTTTTTTTCGGCGAAAATATTGAAAAAACTATTGACAGTCCAATCAAAATATACCGGTAGCTGGCGACCTCTTTGAAGATATTAAATGAAGTTTGGTATTTTCTGGTGAGGAATACCAGGACAATTGCGAATATATCCATAGTTTATGAAAATATAAACGATAAACTCCAAGCTCCTTGTTTTTTTTCGGCGAAAATATTGAAAAAACTATTGACAGTCCAATCAAGATGTACCGGTAGCTGGCGAGCTCCTTGAAGATATTAAATGAAGTTTGGTATTTTCTGGTCGGGTATAATATGGCAATTATGAATATATTCGTAGTTTATGAATTTATGAAAAATAAACACTCAATCACTTGTTTTGTTCGGCAAAAACGGTGAGAAAGAAAATGATAGTATTAATAGCCCAATCAAAATGTACAAGTAGCTGGCGAGCTCTTTGAAGATATAAAATGAAGTTTGGTATTTTCTGATGAGGAATACCATGACAATTATGAATATATCCATAGTTTAAGAATACGTGAAAAATAAACAACAAGCTACTTGTTGTTGTTGTTTTTTTTCGGCGAAAACGGTGAGAAAGAAAATGATAGTCCAATCAAAATGTACCGGTAGCTGGCAAACTCTTTGAAGGTATTAAATGAAGTTTGGTATTTTCTAGTGGGGAATACCATGGCAATAAGGAATAAATCCATAGTTTATGAATATACAAAAAATAACCACCCAGCTACTTGTTTTTTCGGCAAAAACATTGAGAACAATATTGGTAGTCCAATCAAAATGTAACGGTAGCTGACGAGCTCTTTCAAGATATTATATTACGTTTGGTATTTTCTGATGGGGAATACCGTGACAAATATGAATATATCCATAGTTAATGAATATATGAAAAATAAACACCAAGCTACTTGTTCTTTTGGCGAAAATATTGAAAAAACTATTGACAGTCCAATCTAAATGTACCGGTAGCTGGCGACCTCTTTGAAGATATTAAATGAAGTTTGGTATTTTCTAGTGGGAAATACTATGACAATAAAGAATAAATCCATAGTTTATGAACATAAAAAAATAACCACCCAGCTACTTGTTTTTTCGGCTTAAACATTGAGAACAAAATTGATAGTCCAATCAAAATGTAACGGTAGCTGGCGGACTCTTTGAAGATATTAAATAAAGTATGATATTTTCTGGAAGGGAATACCATGACAATTATGAATATATCCATAGTTTATGAATATATGAAAAATAAACACCCAGCTACTTGTTTTTTAGGCAAAAACATTCAGGAAAATATTGGTAGTCCAATCATAATGTACCGGTAGCTGGCGACCTCTTTGAAGTTATTAAATGAAGTTTGGTATTTTCTGGTGAGGAATACCATTATAATTACGAATATATCCAAAGTTTATGAATATATGAAAAATATACACCCAGCTACTTGTTTTTTCAGCGAAAACATTGAGCTTAATATTGATAGTCCAATCAAAATTTACCGGTAGCTTGTGAACGCTTAGAAGATATTAAATGATGTTTGGTATTTCCTGGTTGGAAATACCATGACAATTATGAATATATCCATTGTTTATGAATATATGCAAAATTTTTTTTTTGGAAAATATTGAAAACAATACTGATAGACCAATCAAAATATACCAGTAGCTGGTGACCTCTATGAAGAAATTAAATGAAGTTTGGTATTTTCTGGAAGAGAATACCATGACAATTATGAATATAGTCAATGTTTATAAATATATGAAAGATAAACACCCAGCTACTTGTTTTTTCGCCGAAAACATTGATAAAAATATTGTTAGTCCAATCAAAAGATACCGGTAGCTGGCGAGCTCTTTGAAGATATTAAGTGAAGTTTGGTATTTTCTGGAGGGGAATACCATGACAATTATGAATATATCCAAAGTTTAGATATATATGAAAGATAAACACCCAGCCGCTTGTTTTTTCACCGAAAACATTGATAAAAATATTGATAGTCCAATCAAAATATACCGGTAGCTGGCGAGCTCTTTGAAGATATTAACTGAAGTTTGGTATTTCCTGGAGGGGAATACCATATCAATTACGAATATATCTATAGTTTAAGAATATGTGAAAAATAAACACCCAGCTTTATTTATTTTGGCGAAAACATTTAGAACAATATTGATAGTCCAAACAAAATGTACCGGTGGTTGGTGAGCTCTTTAGTGATATTAAATAAAATTTAATATAAATTCTCGTGAAGTTACCATGACAATTATGAATATATTCATAGTTTATGATTTCATGAAAAAGAAACACCAAGCTACTTTTTCCTGCGACAAAAATATAAATGAAATTTAGTTACGACAGATAAGTGATTTTTTACTTTTTGGACCTTAAATCTATCAGAATCGTGAATATGTTCATAGTTTAGGATTTCTCTTTCACTTAATGCTTTTAATTGCGAATAATATCAATAAAATTCCCCGGTTGCTAGCTACTAGTAGCTACCTTTTCCCTTTATAAGTAACCAGTTACTAGTATCTGGCTACTTGTAGCCAACTTTTCCACCGAGAAGTAACCAGCTACTAGTAACTAACTTTACTTTCGAGAAGTAACCAGCTACTAGTAGCTGGTTACTAGTGGCCAACTTTTCCGATCTACTAAAATGAATGTATCTGAGCGACTCGGACCTCACAGCGAGGACTAAGGAATAGTTAATCAACCATTTTAACCTAGGCGTCACAAAGAATGCAGGATTTATGTGTGTTAGTTTTAAATTATTACTTATAGGTTAAGTTGGAAAAATTCCGGATCTAGTACTTATGTAATGAGTAAGGTTACAATGAAAATGACAATGTATGAAATAATTGTCAGGAAATAAAATATTAAGGGTTTTTTAGGTTATGTTTATAGGAAAAAAATAGATGAAATACGCCCCTCACTATTAGTTATTACTTTGCGTTAGCTGAGGTTTATTTTTCCTTGAATCCTGATATTAGACGACCTTTTATATGATTGTATTGCATGTCTAAAAACTTTAAATGAATATTTAGAAATACTTACACTAAGACTTATGGAGGATTGCATATTCTGCTGCAAACAAAACCCAAGTATGGATGTGACACTTAAAACCACCACACTGAGTTTCTCTACAATAAAAATTCACAGTTTTTACGAAACGCAAAAAAGAAAAAGAAATGTCAGCTTCGTATAATGTCCCACTGACTGTATTTCAGTCATCCGGAGCCTGATTATTCTAGACAGATATATGCTGCTGGACAATAATTATAAATGAACATTTATGTTGTTAAATTGTTTTATAGATATAAATAGACAAGTGCATAAGTAATCACTAATTATGGTAGATTTGCTTACTTTTATGCTTAAAATATTAAACATGTATAGTACCTAAAGCAAGATTTACATATATCGAATATTTTTTCAAAATCGAAGGTGACTATTTGATTATCCTCTTACATTCAAAATGAGAGTAATTTGGAATTAATCAACACCTAAAACTAAAAAAATGCATTTATTTGACTCTTTATCTTTGCAAAAATAAAAATAAATTAAATCACTTAAACATAGTATTACGTGATCATGGGGAAAAGAGAAATTTGTATAAATGCTTATAATTAAAAGGTGTGTTTCTTTTCTAATTTTTTTAAATATAATTAATTACAATTTTTCGTACACGTTAATAATTCTAAATAAAGTATACTTACTTGATTTGAAAAATGGGTAACACTGTTGAAAATAAGCCATATTGTTGAATAACTGTTTCACTCATGGGGCTTTATGAGTTTATATGCAATAAACTGCTCTGATATTCAATTTCGTAAAGTCAGATTTTTAATGAGATGCGATGTCCACATTATACAATCGTATCTATAAATTACACACTACGGAGCCCCGTTCCGGTCACTTAACATCTCCGCCTCTTGTGTCTTCGACAATACGATAGTTATCGCGTGATTATTTCATTTTTCAAAAATCGCAGTAGATTTTTTGAAGATAGAGGGGATTCGCCGTAGTTATGGCATCGGCGAAAGTCTGCAGGATAATAAATCAGTAAATCGGTCAACCGACTCCCGCTGACATATTTCTTTTAGCCTCTTACCGAAATGGTTTCGAATCCCTGACAGAGTCATTCAGATTATCATGCCGTTCTCCTTAGGAATTCAGGGCCTTCCTATGCGTCTGAAATAGTGTCCATGTGATGGTGATCTTCAACACAAGAACAGGTTTTGTAACATTCGCTACCTATAAGTACCTTTAAGAAAAACGAAAGTTAATACATGCATATTTCTCGCTTTTACAGCTGAACGGAAAATAGCTATAAGCATAAAATAAAGTGAAATGGAATCATTAGATACTACTTCGCCAAAATGATACTCTGCAAAACGTGACAACAGTGGTATGAGAGGCTTTACAAAATCTTACTAAGCCAGAATCGAAAGAGAGAGGCTCTCTAGTTTCTTGATAGGCGAAATTTAAGAAGAGTATGCGAATTCAAGAATCATCAATGCTAAAACCGAGCGATGATTGAAAACATGATATTTTTGGACAGGCAACAATGCGATGATTTTTCAAAAAGCGCGGAGATAATTGCAAGAATTAAGACGACAAGATCTATTTTCATATATTGTGTGTATTATGTATTTGGTGTTTATCTAACATCTCTTCCTCTCTTTCTCTCTTGCAAACAGCCTTTATAAAACATTCGTTATTTATTGAATATGGATTGGATAAGTAAAATGTATACATCTACGCTATTTTATGAAACGATTGAATATGAAGCTGGTAATTATCGCATGCTGGAGAGGATTTTGGAGTGGTCTAAACAAGTCACCGTCGCCTGATATGTTCAGCTGTTGCAGCCGTTATCACTGTATGCAGAGCTATCATGTTTCTCTTATTTTAGTAAACACCAGCTGTTTTTTTATGATGTAAAGTTATCTAAATCGAAACTCTTCAGCCGCATTTCTCTTAACTGTAAAATAGTATCGTTGATGACATAGCTGCTCCGATTGCAATCCTATTTAACAGATGAAGGATGACTGTGGAACATATCGCCGTTATGTTATTTAATATGTCTGCCTTTGTTAATAACCAGCCTACAAACCAACTGGATAATTTAGGAGGCCCGAAAAGGGTATTTACTCCTGTACTGAAATATTTATTTAAAATTCATACTGGTTCCCTAAAATTAAAATTGCTGTTCAAATTTGACATTTAACTTAACCTTTATTTTATCATGAATGAATTTATCTGCTCATCAACAAAAATGTTTGGAAGCTACTTTGTTGTATGCATAATGAATCGGCCATCAATAGCCGAATTAATTCATACCTGTAATGTATGAAAACAGAGGTCAATTTAAATTTCAAATCTGACAGGCAATAACGTTAAACTTATGGTGAGGACGATGCCATTTAATTGCAATTATCGTAATAAAGACATATCAACGAAAATAATCTTGAAGTATAAAATACGAACTTATTAAATGCATATTAAAAAACAGTGAACATTCTGAACAAAAGAACAAACGATCTGAATACCGAAAAGCATATTTTTAATGTCACCTGATAATGATGAAAAAATGTGTTAGTAAAAAAAGATTAAAAAAAAAGATAATCGCTGTTTATGAGGATTAAAAAATGTAGCTGCATGTATTATGTAGAATGTCCCTTCTATTAGAATCAACGGATTAAAATGGGCTTTTAAGGGCCATAGTTTTGTAGAATCTTGCACTTGGGTTAAAAGCATGAAACCTGGCACAAATACAAGACATCTCCTACTGATTATTTTTAGATATGAACCCAAGTGAGCAGCTCCCGCTGGTGGCCGTACTTGCTATTTTCAAAATGGCCGCCATTGTCAGTGGTAACAATATTAACATCTGTTTACAATATGCCAATTAACCCACATATGTATGTGTTACGAAATAAAGAAATATACTATTTAAGGAACTACATTAACAGTGTTTAGTTATTACGATACACGCCCAATGCGAGCCGCATCACAAGTTATTGTATAAAAGCATTGTATACTTACTAAAAGGCTTTCATACATATGACATCCGATGCTTATTGTTCATCACACATAAGTGACATGGATTGAGGCATATCACTATCAAATCTACAAATTTATTTTCACTCCTGACAAGTTATTTCTTTCACAACGACATAGTGTCGTGCACAGAAGGGTTGCCTTGATACATTTGCACAAACCCCTATATGCCTTACGGCAGTGTATCAGTTCATAATATGAATATTGTGCCTGACCAATAGTGGTCCAGTTTGCTTTCATTGAACCATCACTTTGGTGCCATTCTCGGTCTCAGTTTGCAAGACTTGGTAACAATAAAAATTGGGCCCTTTTTGAAGTGATTACCCCAAACACCCAAACATCCCTATTTTGTAGGCGGTTCGTAGTATATCGTTGCACCGTGTACAACATATCGTAAACTTAAACACACAACTTTTCAGAAGAGCCATAAAACTGTTTTACATGTAAAGAAAAATTCCTCAATTAATTATATTAGTGTAATTTTGTTATGTATTTTAAATTTGTTTAACTACACTTAATTGCAATTTAAAATAAATATGATGTTTATCATTATTATCTCAATTAAGCTTTGTTATCAATATATCATAATTACAAAAGCAAGCATATTGTCTTTATAACTACTAATATTACTTAATATTCAATTCAAAATTGGATTGCATCATGTATCAAACATTTTCGTAGTATGGAAACTCTTTGAGATAGTTCTCTACAACAAACGTATTTTTGACAAAAATATTTAAGTTAAAAAACCACATTTAACTCGGAACTTATGTTATCTAAGTTAACATTGTTTTTTAAGATTTTTTATTGTGACTCACAGGAGGGGGAATTATCATTGTAATAAATAAAAAAATTATGGCAGCATCCCATTATTTTTTAATTTCAATCCAAGATTCGCTTGTTGTGTGTATGATATATACATTATATAGACATCTTAGATATGATTCAATACAACAACGGCAAAAATTGAAAATGAATAAATCCCGTATCCATGCTCTTTCTTGATATTCCCATTTTAAAAAAATAGTCATAATTTAAAACAGATACATTTGTATATATATTTAAGAAAACAACAATTTAACTCAAGATCTAACTAAAGATGACCGATATTTTTTTCCAGCAAAACATAGTTTGTATTGTTATCATGAATCTGAGAGGCACTTGCTAAAATAACTATATCAACACATGTTACGCCTAGTTAATGTCAGTAAGTGTCCAGTCATATGTTTGCATACTACTTCGTATCAACACAAAACAACTATATCAACACATGTCATCGCTTAATTAGAATCAACGTCAATAAGTGTTCAGTCACATGTTTGCATTATACTTCGTATCAAACAATAACGGATAACTTTGAGTGTATGACAATATACTCAGTGCCATTAGACGAGCTTATCATAACGTTGTTTCTTGAATCAACATAAGGTGTCATTGGTTTTAGGTTATACAGATAAAAAATCAAAGCTTCTGCAATCCAACCTTTAAGTTTAAGTAAGATGAAACAGTATGGATAATTTATTTCCTCTGTCACAATACATATAAGAGTAGTTTTTGGAATAAAAGGTAATACAATTTTTCAATGAAGGAAAACTGTCATAAACAATTGTGTCTCCGAGTAGTTTTTTTAAGCCTCATTACCCCATTATTTACAAATCCATGTTTAAGCCTCATTACCTCATTATTTACAAATCCATTTACTTTCAATATGTTGCTTCCGTGACGGGTGCATTACAGGGTTTGTAATTCCTGCATTGATTATTATATGTTAGTTTGGAAACATAACATTCCATTTTAAACCTACAGATACAAGGATCATGGTCGCTTAATAGCCGGTGGTCATTTTGCACCGCACCCCCCCCCCCCCCCCCCCACACAAAAGGCCAGCTGCTATAAAATTTATTCATAAAGCAAAATTACTTTATAAATCAACATTTGAATCCGTTCAATGGCTTCCTTGGCCTGAAATATGTTTATCTAGACACCAAGATTATGAGTCTACTACATATAGTTACAAAGATAAAAGCATTTGAAGAAATAATCGGCCATTTTGGTGGTAATTTTGAAAAATGGTTGCCAAAATCACCAGGCGGCGCTGCTGAATTAGGTCCATATCTAAAAATAATCAGTAGGGAATGCTTTATGCGTATGCCAAGTTTCATGCTTTTAACCGAAAGTGCACGATTTTATGCTTAGCCGCCTCACTATTAAACATTATTCGTATAAAGTATACCGTCGAGATGGTGCAACAGACTACAAAATGTTGCAGATATTTATAACATTCGGTCCGTAATAGGTCTCAAAATTAAGATACATATCTAAATCTAACAACTATATATACGTCAGCAATACGTAATTCGGTCGGAATACTTTATCAATATTTCGTATATACAAAGCATATATTTCAGCTAGTTGTCATCTCAAACAAATAATGGTGCCTAACCATTTTTGTAAGTATAGGATTTTATAGGGTGAATAGGAAATGTTTTATTACACAGCTTGTTCTGAGAAATTTGAGTGCAAAATATGCACTTTATCAGGAATAGGAGTGTCAAACTGTAATACGATATTTTCTGCATACATAAATGAATATAGATTTAATGAAGTTTTTTTTCTTGTGTTTTTATAATGTTTGTAATGTTTGATACATTCCTTAGGTATATCATAAAAGAATTTATGAGAAAAAAAATGGGAAATTTAAAGTAGTTTTTATACGTAAACCCGGTATACCCCCACACAATTTGAGTAAGACTTTCAATATAAGATTAGATTGACCAAAAAAAAAAAGACAAAAAAAACCCCAAAACATTATTCTTTTAAAATCTTTGGCTATGAGAAAATTTAAAGCCTGTGACATAGTAATGGTCTGTAGACTCCATTTTGATTACAGACACAAGCCGGCATAACGCTGGAAAAAGACTCACTGTATCATTCAGGAAACCAAAGTCCTGAAATCTCGGCACATATAGTCAAACGGGAAAGTGGTAAAAGCAACATTCTTAGGAGCGGAGCCTTGAAAGTCGTGAAAACAATAAAATAAAAGACTGCGTCCAGCAGCTGAATACAACTGCATTTATGGTTGGTTTTAAAATCGTGATGCGACCAATGAAATGACGCAATCTGACACACCCTAAAACGACCAAATTTAGCCGTAATTTCCCACGGGCTGCAGATGATCCATCGATCGGCCGTGGGTATTCGACGATGGGGTAATATGTATTAAGCGGTAAACCTGCATTTAGCGACCAGTTTTAATATAACCAAACTAGCTGTTTGTTACATGTTTCACATTTATTTAGCGGTCACTTCTGTTAAACGGTAACTTTGTCTTGTTTTCCTGACTGACTGCTTAAGACAAGCTTGACTGTAGTTTTCTAGGAGTGATCACAACTCGGAGAGATAAAGTGCCAGTGAATTTTAGCCCTACATTAATTCCTCAGGGCAGGTCAAACTTCAAACCAGCTTAACAGTTCCAGACGTCCTCTTTAAGCTTACCTTTAGAACTAATTCCACACTGGACTTGGATATTTCTCAGCCAAGTCAATATGTTACAGGTTACGAACTGTTTGCTACGTCACAAGACACTACGCACAGGGCCCGAAGATGAATGGGTCAAATCATATATGTATAAGGTAACATTGAAAATAGAAAGGGAAGACACTGCTTTCGGCTGGTTTTGAATAGCTCAATTTCGTGCTAAGTGGTTCATTCAAAATAAAGAACCTAGAAGGGTCCCATGCTGTTTTTACTCTTATAAATGATAAAACTATTCCTATCGAGCTTGCCAACTTCTGTGACAGGCTACTTCCGGTTTCATTTGCAGTGGAAAAAAGGTTCAGTTTTCAATGGTTTAAATTTATTCGTGTAATTGCAGCCTGGATAAAAATGACAAATGCATCATTATAATTGATATCCAGTGCCATGGTAGACATTCCTTTTAAGAAAACTGTTAATCCATTTTTCCGCGGGAAAGAAATGCTTTGTTTATATTCTGATTGACCAATGAAATTTTACCTTTTTATTCACTGCGAATGAAAAAAGATATAGCCAGTCGCGGCAGTGGTCAAACTCGATTTGGCGATTAAAACAACGATTTTATCATTATAAAAAAACCGTCACAATAAAAGTTTAGAGTTTTTTCATTCATTTTAAACAGAACGAAAATGCGGTCTCACAACAATGTCCTTCTTTCCTATTTTTAATATTACCCTTATACGTTAGGATTCGCTCCATTGAATTTCGAGCCCCTGTGGTACAGCGTCGGGGACCCATGGCTGCCTATATTACATCTGAAGGAACGGTATAAGCGCTCGTGGGTCTTCGACGCTGCTGTGGTACCACGTAGATACATCATGACTTTTAACCTGATATAGAGATATTGGTAATGGTTCGCACCAGAAGTGCTGGACCCGGGGTAGAAGAATCTTCTTTTTCTCTTTGTTTCAGGTTTTGACTTCTTACATTAAGGCTAAAAATATTGTTTTAAATAACTTTTCACGCGAAGCTACCTAACTTTACTTTTTACATACTTAAAGATTATGACGTAAGACAGCGCCGGATAAGTATTTTGACGATTTTTAATGGTAGACATTGATATTCTCGCAGAAGGAAATATGCACCATTGTTTGTTAAGTTTACAACTAGCTGAAACATATACAATGTACTTCTTATTCTCAAAGTTTTATACAAATATGTTGACTGAATTACAGGTTTTTTTTTGAAAATTATAAAGTAATTATATCATAACACTTATCTTTGATCCACATTTATTCCGGCGACTACGGGAACAAATTAGCAGGTTATGCCGCTGTTCGAGCAACATTCCGCCAAATACTGCCGACATGTTACAGCACCACCATAAAATGTGGACAGATAACGGACACCACAACATGATTCAAAAACACTCCAACTGATGGCCTCTTCAACTGAGGGATCGGTGGACGCACTTCACAATTGAAGAGATATGAGACACCGCAACAACGCTCAAATGCAAAACAACACAAAATACAACTTTTTCACTATCTTGCCTGAATAGACTTGAGTTGGCCTCACAAATTTCGGGGTAGTGTACATAAGCCCCATTAAATTGCAAGATTTAATTGACATCTTTACTGTGTATGAACATTGTTACTTTAACCCAAAGGAATGCTTAAACAATTAACCATTCACTCTCGTGCGGATTTCAAAATGATTTTTAAGGAGCAAACTGGACAAATAGTGAAATTTATGGCTGGAATTATTATTCTTATCTCTCTCTCTCTCCCCCCCCCCCCCCCCAACCATCTTGGATGAAAACGGGTTAGTTTCAGAACAGAAAAAAATATCCATAAATCCCGGATTTGAGAATAGAACTGCATTTAGTGAACATGTTTTGGAATGTGCCAAAAGATCTCACAGCCGCAGCATCCCAAAATAAGCTAGTGAGAAAGCAGCTAAAAAACCAAAACAAATTCTTGGCAGTATAGCTATGATTTTTTTCTGAAGGCTTCGAGGTAATGGGCAAGTTAGTATCTTGCCTCTTACTAAGACGATCCATACCATGCACCATCTTTTTTTCTCAAAAGTGACTGTGCCACATCGCATACATTTCTTATTTTGCAGTGGAAGCTAATGCCCGCTAAGTAACATCTGACACTAGATGGCGAACAACATTTAAGCGATAAATGAGAAATAACCTTGGAAACAAATTCAATATTTAGAGGCAATGTTCAAGGGATACTTTTACTTATTCGAAACCTGTCAAACGTTTTTATTCCTGTGTCGTTCGACTCGTTCATATTCAATGACAGAGCTGCCGTTTATAGCTGGTCTGTTCGGGCTGTGATATCAAGCTCAGACAAATGTCTGGAACTGCCGACGGATGTTGAACTGCGTCCGCGGCCAGGCAGCGAAAACGAGCCCACTCTTTGCAAATGGCATTATTTAAACCTGCAACTTTGACAGCTTTTTAAAAACTATACGTTATGCCCCAATTATCAATTGAAGTACTTTTAAGGTGAATTTTTCTTGTGAATAGCATGAGCCAAAAGGTGCCGGAACGTGCATAGGTTATCATTTGGTTACTTTATTAAGATGCTTATAGAATCTATCATTAGCCTAAGAAAGTGATAACCTGAATAGGACCACATGTCTTGTCATTAGCAACAGGAACCACAATCTCTGAAAACAACTCACTAAATATGTGCATAAGATTTTTGCAATCATCTATTCCAAATCTACTACCTACGAGAAAATCAACTAGATAAAGCAAAATTACTCCTAGCTTACAGTTTTGCTTAACTGCCCATTCAAAACTTAAGGGAAACTTTTCAAAATTGTACAAGAAATGCAGCAACCCATTGGAAAACGCATATAGACATATCTGCCCCAATTTTAAAGTCAAGTAATTTAAAAATCAGCAAATAGGTAATAAACGAAAAGCTGAATTAATGTCAATTTTCCCAACAAAGCTCCAGAACCTAAGCAACATTGACATCGCGTTATCAAAATAAGCGTACTGTACCATATAGAAGATAGGGTCTATACAATCTTTATGCATTAACCCTTTGGGAATGACAAATGGTTAATAAGCCGTAAAGAACCATTAAGGCACTAAACCAAATGGTGACAACCTCATCGAAAGAAAGGGCAACTCTGACATGGGCCAGCAACCCTGCCTAAATCAGCTTCCTTTCATACTACTTGGAAAACTAACTCTCCATTTTGTTTAACTGAAACTAAATTTTGATAGTCAACATACGAGGGTTGATCTCGATATTCGTAGTTTTTTCCTCTCCTTTTGTTTAATATTTGCATAGTGTATTCATGTTGATGTCATAATAAATGGCTTTCTCTACTGTATGGGAAAGTGTAAAATCGTAGTTGTAAAAATGCCTTCTGTTTGCACAATATGTGATTACATTAAGATAGTAACTGCTAAACAGTTCTAATTATAATGTGCATTTAAATGTATATGTGTGTATATTTTTTTTTCTATTATCTGCTAACATGTACATTAATAAGTAATGTAAGTAATCCATTGTTTCCTGTTTGTATGAAATATATGACAAATTAATTTATATTACATTTATTATCATTCATGATTGCTAATTGTTTTACAAAGAATTGTGATGTACGTAACGGAAAATAAAAGATGTCCACGTATTCCACGCTTTCTTAAATGATTTCTCCGACCATGCTATACTAATGCTTCAGCGTCCCCGTCTATTATTTGTTCAGATATTTAATGTAAACCATTAAAAATCGCCATATTGTAGTGGTGAGCTGATTAATCATAAAGTCAACGAATCAGTGACGAGCTACTGGTTGACGTGACGATGACGACGAAAATAATTCGTTGACGAATTATTGACCAAAAAAGGGGGTGTTGTTAATATTTCAACGCGCATCTGATTGGGTAATTTCATTAATTTGATAAATTGATACTTGCAAAGTTGCACTTTGCACATCGTTGGCCTCTGGTTGTAACCTCTTATACTTTATCTCGGTTCAATGTTTATTCATGTATTTGAATATTTGAGAAATTAACATCTATACCTAATACATATCTATATAATCTATATAGTACAGAATATTTTATTTTCATGTTGTACAGTAAGAGAGTTTTAATAGGCATTTACTCCAAACATGGTATATTTGGTATTTAATCATGATTAATCAATTAATCAGTGACTTTTGTCTCTGATTAATCGACGAATATTTTTCGACTGATTCCAATCACTACCATATTGTACTTAATTATTTTGTTAGCATTATATGAAAATATGACTTCATTTTGACATTATTTTGCGAAACACACACGCGCACACACACACAAACAAATTAAACACTGAGCGTCATCATGTTCGCTATATACATGTAATAATCGACGTCAAGGACCGGACGGAAATTCGAAAACATTGAATTATACAAAGATGAAGGAAAAACACCCATGGAAACGTTCATACTACTAGAGGAAACTAGAGGAGAGGGATCAGTTAGCCGGGCTCTTGTCTTCAAATGTCATAAACCAAGAAATCTCGATGGCGATCATAGTTGTGACCGTGATCTATCGATGCCAGCAGCATCAATGACGTCAATCCACAGTGACTTGAAGAATGATAGACAAATGACAATAACCTAACTGGTAAAGGCCAAGCAACGGTACAAACGCATTTTTTATATTTTCTGAATATTGAAAAAGTATGTATTGTTTTAATGTTTTATCGTATGTGTTATTGAATTTATTTAATATATGATTAGACTATTACAATTGGTCCCAAAATCAGCACCGGAAAATGAACATACAAAAATATGTTATTTATTTTATACGACTTTTGGTTCAAGTTTCAAATAAATTAAACGAATCTAAATAAATGATGAGTAAAAGGTAATTGATGTATGATATAATGTCTCATAATTGATAAATATTACATGGCAATAGTGTGTTTATAAGTGGTTATTGATAACTTTAGTTATGTAATTTCAGGTACATAAAAGACATGGAATAGAGCTTTTGAACCCAGACCCAGAGAGAACAATACGAATTATGTGACGTCAACAACGGCGTTATCGGGGCGTTGATGTTTGGCGATAGTGCAAACATAGTTACATTGTTTGCAGCAGGAAGTATTTCTATAAATCTGCATCGAGTTTTATAAAATCGTATGTTTTGATAAAAGAAGGTTCATAGATTATGTATATATGCTTTTTATAAGTATGTTTGATCAAGTATTAAAAATGTTGAAGTAGTCTACGAACTTCTTGATCAATCATCCTATTGCCTTGGACCTGTTCTATTAATTCATTCTTAAATTATTCGTAATAATTTTTAAGGCATGTTTTATAAACTTTACAAATTTAAATAAAATGGCTTAAAGAAAAGACAAAACAAAACTAGCAAGAGAGATTACGCTGTATTTAACATGTCAAGCGAGGTTAAACCCTGGCCTCAAGTTTGCAAACTATACATGTATGCCATTACTTCCTAATAGGGAGGTTCTTAATCCACGTGGCAGCTTGTTTTTGCACAAAAGTATTATAATAAATAAATATTGTACAATTTTTTGACACTGACAATTTATTATAGATCTAACAAAACAACAGTGTAATTTCACTTCATCATGAAATAAGTATAGATTTATCGACAATTTAATAAAGCTGACATAACTAAATTAAAAAAAAAAATGTCCAAAATCATTTTTTCAATGCAAGGACGCTGACAAAATCCTCCAGAAAATATCAGTGTGATGTCACCACAAGTCTACATAACCCGATTACAAAATGGGCGTCGTATGTGGAACTTCAATCTACAAGATATATTAACCTCAACAAATTACCTAATTCTGCAAATCCAAAAATAAGGAATGTCATTGTAATGTTATTCACTTCAATATAATTTTATCACTTACACAACCGACAGGTATGAAAGAAAATTACAATTTGTTCGATTCCGAGAAATATACAAAACATGAGGCAAATTAAATATCTAGCAATATCAACAAAGTGACTCCAACATCCGACAATACAAACTTATGATTATCAATTACAGTTGTTAAAATAGGAATACTTCAGTATTTAAAAAAAAAACGAGAAAAAGAGAGCAATGTTGCTAATATTTTCCACCGGAAAATTTCTTTAACCGGAAAGAGATTTAAAACGAGGCTGTAAGAATAGCATAAAATAATAATAAAATAGGTGTAACGCCGTTATACGTCGCAACGCCGTTAAACGTCGTAATTGCCGCTAAACGTCACAGCACTAACGCTAAACGTCGCAACCACCGCTAAACGTCGCAACT
>CM037781.1:33634912-33684912 GCA_021229015.1 Solen grandis | reverse complement strand
ATTAAATTGTGATCATGGTCTATCAAGTGATCATGGAAATTTCATAGTAAATGTAAATGCAAGCATTTATATACTTCCGAGCAAATGAGCATTTAACTCAAAGTTAATGGATGCTTGCATATGCACTGAAGTATTTTAAGATTGATTGATTGAATGATTGTTTTTTGAGTTTACCGTCCGTGCGACAGTAATTCAGTTATATAGCGACGTCCAGCTAATTACAGGAGGAAGACCCCGAATACACTGGTGTATCCGGGTAAAACCATCGCCCTACGGCAAGCCAGCTGGAAGGTTATCTCTGACATGCAAATCCGAATTACCCTGCCGGGACTCGAATCCAAGCGGTGAGTGGCTATGTGAGTGCTTAAGTAAGCGACTTCACCCTCTCGGCCACGGAGGTCCCAATCTTTTAAAAATGAAGGATTATGATTGTAATTTATTGATCGTTTGATTACCTTAAATAAAGGCGACCTCCATGTCCGAGTGGTCAGTATTTCAGTCGTGTATCGACGTCCAGCTAATTAATCAGAGTGCACATGGACACTCCAGTAGAACCCACCTACCACAGGCCGAAGAAAGATTACTTTTTTAACAAAAAAGGCGGAAACATAAAAGTATGTATATGCAGATATATGTTATAATGTTATGTTTGTAGTTTGTCCCCCACCCCCACCCTAGATAGATAGAGAGAGAGAGAACATTTCCAAACCTTTAAATATATATATATATATATATATATATATATATATATATATATATATATATATATATATTGTACTGAAGTGGACAATTTAAGGTAACATCTATCAAAACTGATTTTAGATTTTTTGCATTCAATCAAATGTAGTTGCCATTTCAATTTCGGAACACATAGAAAACACATTGAAATGGGTTTCTTTTTTTTTGTGGTGGGGGTGGGGGGTCATTATATATAGTAAGAGCTGTACAAATCAAAGGTTGTTGTTTTGGACTTTTTCAGTAATACAGCGGCGTCCACCGTCCCCGGTTGCAGAGTGGTTAGAGTGTCCGTCTTGGGGGCGGGAAGTCTCAAGTAGACAGTCTCCAAATGACTGAAAAAACTGTCAGTGGGACGTTAAACCCAAATACATACATAACGGCGTCCAGTTAATAACAGTTGGAGAAAGACCCTGTTTTCACGGAGGCACCCGAGTAGAAACACCGACCGACCGTAAAACTCCTGAATGGGGCTCTCTACACATGTAATGAGATATGTCAAAAACATGGTGTAGTGAGGTATACTTGTTAGTTGTACAATACAACGAACATACGGGTATTGTTAAATTAAATAATGGTCTAATTGTTTATATACTTTACAGTCTACCGTACGCTTTCATGTTCGTCATAGCTTGAGTGGAAATCGGTATTTGACAAAATGGAGAATATTCAAATTTTGAACATACTTGATTTCTTAATACATATATTTCTTTGGTAAACAGTAAATTAAACATTTATTTGTTAAATGATAAGAAAAGAATTGTGATTATAGAAATTATTACAACTAGAAGCGAAGGAGAAATATATTATAAATGGGCACAACAAGTTCAACGGCTGGTACCCAAGTAAGTGTAAAAAATACTAACGTTCAACAACAAAATAGGGATCTAGACAACAGACAAGAAGCTAAGAAAGAAGGTGGTGACGATATACACACCGGTCACATAATTCAAGTTATCAATTTTTCTAAAACAAAGAAAGAGATTGACACGGTATTCAAGAGCACAAAGAAAGTGACATTCAAAGATGAGGAAAGGAAAATGGATGAAACGCCTGTCGAGACCAAGAAAGTTGATGACACATCTTCACAGGTCAAATACCAACCGAAAATTTCTGAACCGAAAAAAATCAACTCGATTGGTCTTAGTGAGCAAAATAAGGTAAGATATGGACACATTACGCACGGGAATACAATTAATCCCGAAAACAAAAATAGCGATTATGAAGCGAGTATTGTGTCTTTTAATCTGAAGTCAACGGAACACAACACCAATGAAATACCTGTTGCATACAGAGATGAGAGGGGGAATTTGCAGTTGTATAGCCCTGGTTCCGCTCCTACAATTCTTGTTAGAAACAACAGCGATGATGAAAATGAACACCAAACAGTAGAAAAGTTCGTAAGTGACAGTGCCACTGTGGAACCGGTATTTGCAGAAAGTGACCAAGAAGGGACGATTTCTGAACGTGACCATACAAATGACAGTTTTGCAGTAAATGCAATACCTTCTTCCGTGAGTAACATTCTGGACGTGGGTGAAAACGAGGCTAGTGTTGTTTCCCATGAACTGCCACCGGAAGTTAAAGGTCATGGTCGTGAATCCGTTTGCAGCTCTGATGACGTAATTTCAATTCCTGGACCAAGACCACCATCTGTTAGAAGGCGAGATCTCATACCAAACGAGAGGATGTTTCTAGAAATAGACTTGCACGCGATTAAGGCGCCGCCACTCGACAGAGAGCACCTGTCGAGCTTAGTTATGTACCTGACAGAGATAGCCTACAGTCCACTTGAGCAGGTCCGAGCTTTCTACATGTGGATTACGCACAACATTAACTTCGATACGTCGGTCTTTTTTGGCCGAACCCTTCCCCGTCCCACGGACCCAGCCTCGGTCTTGTTGTCTAGATTGACCGTGTGTGAGGGTTACACGCGACTACTGGAGGCATTATGCAGAGAGGCTGGTATACCGATCATGACTGTTACTGGTTTTATCAAACCGTATGGCTATAATCCATCGGAAAATGTTTTCCAGGATAGACGTAACATTCATACATGGAACGTTGTTCTCATCAACGATAACTGGTATCCAATTGACGTCACCATGGGAGCAGGATATGTTAAGATCAAGGAGAAAAAGTACGTAGCGAAATATAATAATGTTTATTTCCTTACTGACCCAGATGTATTCATCTGTGATCACTTCCCGTACAACATCCGTGGCAACCTTGGCAACAGTGAGAGCTGGCAACTAGTGGAGCCACCCGTAACCAAGGAAACGTTCAAAACAATATTGAATATGGACAAGCACGGCAAAGAATGGGGTATCAAACCTGTAAGCCATAAGCATACTGTTTTAAATAAAGTAAAGAATTCGGTGGATATAACAATAAAAGCGGCCGATGAACAGGTTTCTGACATTGTAGGATTCCTTTACAAAGGAGATCAGAAATTGGACCAGTTTACATTTACATATAAAACCGATCAGAATCACTGTGTGATACATGTTCGACTACCGTCTGTCGGAGATTTTTATTTGCAAATTCTTGGACGACGCAAATTAGATAGTAAAAAAGCAAACTTGGAACCGTTGCTAGGATACATAATAAAATGTATCGAAACGGACGGAGAGCTCCTGCCCTACCCAAACCATCATACCATTTATGGCCCCGTGGATGATTTTCATTTATTCAATGTGACAGAATTAAGTGATATAATACATGTTGCAAAAACTGGTGAACTAAATATACCAATCAAAATGTCGAATAGCTTAGAGCTATTCCCTCGTTTGTTCTATGCAGATTTTCCGGAAGAACTAAAGGATAATTGCTTTGTACATTTTTCACAATCATTTGAGGAGATGACTGTCCAACTTCGGCTTCCATATTCGGGATATTATAAGCTAGTTCTTTGGGGGAAAAAAGATAATGAAGTGTTGCCTTTTATGACCCATCTTTTGGATTGTCGGTTTGCGCATGTCAGTAATCCATTTCCGGTATCGAAATCGCATGCGCTGATGAATAGATGCTGCCTTGTTCATCCGATGGACAAGCTGTTACCATCGCTTCAAGAAGTTTTATTCAGTTTAAAATCACCCGACCTGAAAGTTGTTAAATGTAATGAAACAGTTTTGACCAAATCTAATGACTGCACATTTGAAGGTATCGTAAAAACGCCCGATTATGATATGGAGGTTGCTTTGTATGGTTCTTCAAACGAAATGTTTGATGACTTTCATGTTTTGTTCTCTTTTAAAACTGATCTTATATGAATGTTAATTGCAATAAAGATTGTTAAATGTGTTAATCGAGACGGGACTATTTTGCGTCTGAGTAAGCATATAAAAAATCGTATATTACATTTTCACCATTTCAAACACGTTTTATTTTCAAAATATTTACCATATACACCATTACAATATCAGCATACTGTGAATATTCAACTCACACATTAGTCTGGCCACAAGTTCTCTTTTTCAGACTGTTTCTCCTAATTATCTGTCTTAACGGCCCCATCCTAAGTGTTCACTCTTGTATTTTCTCTTTACTTGTTTTTTTATTTATGTGTAATATATGTCCAAGAAAAAAGTTTATTAAAATCAAAATTAATTTAAAGATATATGTAAAGGCTAGTCATTTGCATTTACTTCGAATATACGATTTATGAATATATCTAAATTTAAGGCAAAGTCAAGTTATAAGCAACGGAGACGCTACGCCGCCTGCCTCGCCTTCCCGAGGCAGTACCAGAAATCTTAGAAGCGGTATAGCTACTGGAAACAAATTTAATTCATTTGGTCAACCTAGTTTGGGTTTACTAAGTCCTTAATTCATATCAGACAATGCAGGGAACAAACTATTGGCGGATGTGTTCAGACAAACAGAGTTTCAGATAAAATCCAAGTAGATTTGAATGAATTCGAAATCCTACGTAGTAATGAGAAACTCAATGTTATGTTCTTTAAAATGTACAGAATGGAACGGGTGCATGTTTTATCAGATCATGTTCGAATGATCGAAAAGTTGAGGGTTCGCTCTCCAGAAGCGGCATACTAAAGTTGTTAAATTTGAAAATGGCACTCGTAGGTTCCTCCTGCTTAATACCTAGCATGTAAGGGGAGTTATAAGACTAGTTGCTCCTGTTTTAGGATAATCTAATTACAAACAATCTAAGGAATTATATTGTAGTGAGACAGCACATTTCTCTTATCAGTGGGACCCCAAATAAACCAATAGGTAAGCTGTGTCGTGGTCGAGGTCCAGCCGAGAGAAAAATGAAAGTGAGACGCATTGATCAAGATTATACATTAAAGTGTATCAGGTATAAAGTGCTGAAAAATGGAAATGACTAAAGAGTCCCGAGAGTCGCCTTAAGTAGACAGTCTTGACATAAATGCATATATAGCGAGCTGTGGCGGAAATAAAGCCTTATTAGTTTTTGTTGTTGTTGTTGTTGTTTTTTGTTACTGTATTACTGCGGTCCTGTGTTTCTCCATTAAAAAATAAGAACAAAAAATAGTTTGTTGTCTAAAGGAAACATTATGAAAATCAAGAAATTAGAAATTTAAAATGATAAAAGAAATAAATTTTCTGCAAACTTAAGTTTTTCATCTAATCGTTGTCTCCACGCCATTCTTTTGAAGCGTATAGTTTAGGGAAATGTGTAATTGAAGGTCTCCGGATTAGAAAACCCGGGACCTACACCTAAATACCGGACCATCCCGCCCGTGAAATTTTCTTGTTACCGTGATTTATTTCGGCAGCCATTTTACGCTACCTTGTATTCTATTAAACTATGAGAGGTAGATGATCGAATCGATATCATTGCTGAGCGGAGCAAATGACACATTAGAAACAGGTTTAGATCTAACATACGGCTACAATCACACCTGTCAAATAGTCCTAAATAAATTACTTCGAATGACATTTGCTACACATGACTTTATATTGAGAAAACAAAACATGCCAAAAAAATTCAATAGTCTTACTAATTACAATTTTAGGATTGATTATTCAAAATTAATGTAAGCAATGATTATGCGACATACGGGATAAACGAGATATATTTTGAGAAAAACCGCTGCATTTAGCATCACTTAAAACTAACTTATCAAGAATTTCATTGAATACCTAGATAAATCGAATGACATGGGCATGGGAAATTTGTTCTTCATTTCATCAAGTTGCTCTTCATTTAATCAATTTGCACTTCAGATTTGCTATTCATTTCAGCAATTTTCCCTTCATTTCATCAATTTACTCTTCATTTTATCAATTTGCCTTTCATTTCATCAATTTGCTCTTCAAATTTTCTCTTTATTTAATCAATTTGCTCTTCACATTTTATCAATTTGTTTTTTATATCATTAGTTTGCTCTTTATTTCATTAATTTGCCTTTCATAACATCAATTTTCCATTCATTTCATCAATTTGCCCTTCATTTGCTCTTTAAAGATAAGGGGCGAAACCCCTGTTGACTGATGGGCACTCGGATGAGGACGTTTGTGATTAGCAGTAGCCACTGTATTACTCATCATGTTACCTGGCAACCCCAGTGATCTCCAGGAAAGGCTGGGTGACAACCATTAAAGAGTTGTGACACTGGACAAACAGATAGCAACTAGGGAATACTAGTACACGTGCATCTATGGGCCGGCAACCCAATTTGCAGTAGCTGTAAAGGAACCACCTACACTCGCAACAAGTACAAATGACAGAAAACACCCCGGGGCCTATCGAGAGGGGTTTAGGATGAGAAGCCCAACAGAACGAATACACTGGAGTCGACCCAGGAAGAACAACGGACAATGACTGATACAGTGACCTGCACATGTGGGAAGGTCTGCAAAAATCTCCGTGGACTGAAAATTCACCATGCGAGAAGTCATTTACCTGGAAGACCGAAGCAACGCAAAGGTTTTCCTGATTAATCGGGGAAGAAGTTTGGTCCGGTGGCCAACCATAGTACCAGAAGTCTCCCAACTCCAGTCTTCTCGCTCACTGGAAGTGGCTGCTCGGTGGAGGATTTGAAGTTTTTGGAACTCATATCAGAGACCAACACAGCAACTGAAGCCAGTCAAAGCAGTAGTCAGACAGATAAGGAGCAGGATAGGGAAGAAGAAGAGTCTCCTATCTTCAATATACTCAGGCTAGATGAATCTTCCCATGCATGACGAGAAAAGACCAATCTGAACCCACACAAAAGAATGCAGCAACCAAGCCAGTCAATGAAAATAGAAAAGCCCCGAACATCGACAGGGGCCAGCAAATATCATGGCCAAAGATGGATTATAGGAAATGGAATGATTTTGACAATGATTTTGACAACATCCTCCAGTCGAGCAGTCGGAGGAAAGTAGAAAAAAAAAGATCCAAGTCATCCCCAACATTAAATATTCACTGGGATTCGAGAGATTTGCCAGTGATGGAAAGGAGAAACACCAAAGACAAGCCCGGTTCTAAACAGAAGGAAGAGAGAACGGATGAAGATCATAAGAAAGCAGTTTAAAAAGGCTAGTGAAGATGAATGAAGGGGATTGGCACAAATCAAGGAAGAGTTAAGGAGGAAACTTGACAACAGCAGAGCGGCTCAGCAATGAGCAAAAGGAAAGTATGATGAAAAGGGCAGCATTCATCGCCAGCCCTTACATATTTACCAATACCCCGCTTGTCGAAGAGAAGGGAGGCAGCATGCAGAGCAGTAAGGAGGAGGTTGTCCAGTACCTGAGGGAGGTCCACTTTGATCTCTCCAGACACCAGCCTCTAGGCAACTGTGACAAGATAACCCCCGGTGTACGACCTCAGTTTCCTCCTGACATGAAAGAGCCAACTCTTCAGGAAGTTTGAGATGTGAAGAAAGCAAGGGCCTGCTCGGCACCTGGGCCCAGTGGTATACCGTACAAAGTCTACAAGAAATGCCCGAAGCTGCTCAGAAGACTTTGGCTCCTATTTAAGACTGTATAGAAGAAAGGCACAGTTTCAGAATGCTGGCAGATGTAGAGGGATGCTTTGTCCCAAAAGAGAAAGATTCTAAGCCAGTCCAACAGTTTAGAACCATCTTACTTCTAAGCGTAGAAGGGAAGATATCAACACGTCAGTACAGAAGGGAGGGATTCCTAGATTCTCAGGCTGTGCAGAGAACATTATTGCTCTCACACAATTGCTCCATGAGGCTAGAAACAACAAGAATCTCACTGTGGTGTGGCTAGGCATTGCAAATGTCTACGGCTACATCCCCCACCAGCACATCCAGGAAGAACTCCAGCACTACCATGTCCCCGACCACGCTATACGCCTCATCACAAGCCTCATCAGCAGCATTCACCTATGGTTCTCATGCCAGAACTTCACAACATCGTGGATTTCATTTAAGAAGGGCATATTAACTGGCTGCTCCATATCAGTGATTCTCTTCGTCATGGGCATGAAAATCATCCTGAAAGCCGCAGCGAGAGAGACACGTGGGCCAATAACTAACACAGGGATCCGTCTGCCAAAAAGTCAAGGTGGCTGGTAGTGAAGAGAGGTTAATTCACATTCCCGTTCAAGCTGTATATCTTAGGTGAAGAAATCCCATCACTGGTCGATAGTCCAATCAAGTGCCTGGGTATATGGTTTGATTCTACTCTCTCAGACAAGAGCAGCAAAGGAATCATCAAGCAACAGCTAGAAGGTGTCCGCAGAATCGACAAGGCAGAACTCCCAGGGAAGTGCAAGACCTCTATCTATCAGCACGGCCTACTCCACCGATTAGCTTGGCCACTGATGGTCAATGAAGTGCCTCTCAGTCTAGTTGAACAACTGGAGCAAGCGGTAAGCAAGCACATTAGAAGATGGTTAGGCCTGCTACCTTCATTCAGCCCCATCGGCCTGTATGACAAGTCAACGAAACTGCAGCTGCAACTTACTTCACTCGCAGAAGGGTACAAGGTAGCTAAATCCCGTCTTTTCTTCACACTTCGAGACTCAGCAGATGAAAAGGTCAGCAAGGCTGGTATCGAAGTACGTATAGGAAGGAAGTGGTCAGTCTCCAAGGCAGTACGAAAAGCAGAGAGTAGCCTGTAGCACAAGGTAATAGTAAGTGCTACTAAAACCTAGCAAGAGTGGTCAAGGCATGAAGCAGAAGCCACGATAATAAGGAAAAACACTCATTGGTCCAACAAAAAGTCAGAAGAATCGAAGACATGAAACGATATGCAAGAGCAGTCCAGATGAGCCAACAAGGCAGTTGGAGTATATGGAGTCTTCTAGAGAGAAGATTGACTTGACAAGAACTCTGGCAGTACAAGTCTCTCCAACTTTCCTTCCTCTAGAAATCGGTGTATGTTCTCCAGCCAGCGCCTACCAATCTCGAGAGATGGAAGCTAAGTGAAGACCCTACCTGTCAACTCTAGCAAAGGACGCTATCACACATACTGACAACAGGACGCCACAGATGGCTGCACGACCAAGTACTGAGAGTGTTAGCAAACATCCTGGAGAAAGAGAGAAGACAGGAGCGTCAATCCAAGCCAGGCCCGAAGTACATCAACTTTGTCAAGGAAGCGGTAACCAGACCACAGGCAAAGCTAGACTCTGGGAAATGAAAGCCGATCTTCGGCAGAAGTTACTTTTCCACGATATGGTCCAGACAGGTCTCCGCCCTGATGTTGACATCTGGTCAGACGCCCCAAAGTAGATGATACTCCTGGATCTTACTGTCCACTGGGAAAATCGCGTTGAAGAAGCCTACGAGAGAAAGAAGGCAAAATATCAAGACTGGCAGATAAATGCATTTCAATAGGGTACACCACCTGGATCTTCCCTGTTGAGGTAGTATGTCGAGGCTTTTCTGTACTGTCTGTATGGAAATCGCTGGGAGCCCTGGGAATCAAAGGAAGGACAAGGAAAAGCTCTGTCCGAGCTCTCAGCAAGGCTGCAGAGAAAGCATCCAGTTGGATCTGGCTTCGTCGTAACCACACTTCCTGGAGGCCATCAAAGACGAGCAGTGCTTGATCCACACTGTTGTCCCGCCATCACGAGGGTGTACCGAGATTAGTGGCGAAACATCTGTTGACTGATGCGCACTCGGCTGGGGACGTTTGAGTTTAGCAGTAGACACTGTTTAACTAATCTTCCGTCGTTAATGTCATTTTGACGACGGCTACACGGATGTTGTTACACGCTATCGGACTGGACAAAAATTTTACTCTAAATTGATTCCTCCAGTCAGATCGCGTGATACAATGATCTGAACTTAAGCATTCTTTGACAAAAAGACAGGCGTTCCACATTGTTATTGATAAAGCCTAAACATGTTAAGGCTGCGATGGACATAGGTAATAAAATCAAGTTTCAATACGGGTTGCAGTTGTTGTTGTTTTTATTGGGATTTTTTACTAACAATAGTTCAACTAAAAATACAATATTAAGACAATAATAAGAATTGTACGACATTAAAGAATATTACACCATATAATTACATAATGTATGTTGGCTCTCTCTCTCTCTCTCTCTCACACACTATATATATAGATGGCACTTTTTCTTTCTTTTTTTATCTATTAAATATTTTGGACTGTGTATTTATCACCAGGGCTGTACTAGGTTGTAGGTGTTAGTACACTCTGGTGTTAATGGTCACCTCCGGGCATGACAATTTATTTCGAGCAGACGACACTAGCCAGCTCTCTGCCATCCGGGTACTCCTGGCTCAGTAATGATCCACACTTCACCTCAACGACATAAAATAGCTTTCCACCTTAATTGACCTCACCATGATAAATAGCTTCCGGATCTGCATCTACGCATACGAAGTCGAAAGAGTTTAATGGCTACGATGATCACTCATAACGTAACCGGTGTACTCCAAGTTCTAGCCTCACTCATAACGTAACCGGTGTACTCCAAGTTCTAGCCACTGTAACAATCTGTGCGGGCGGGGATAATTATGGATGTTGGGCGGGGACTTCGGCGTACAACGCATGGGGCATCCTGGCTGAACATGTTTTTGCTGAAAGGATTAAATGTTCCAATATAACCGGCTTGATATTCCGTTCCGGACATGTATGCACCGATGTCCTGAATGTCGTCCTGATACTTGGCCCATGTTGGGTGTTGTGGAAGACAAACATAACTAGCGGGTCCACCCATGTCATCGTAAGGACTAGTAGTAGCAAACTAGGAGCTTTAACGGTGGGTCCGGTGGGTCCTGTCCCAAAACTAGACCAGATCGGTAGGTCACCCTTGACGTCATTATGGTCAATGATCTAGGTCACCGACTGCGCATGCTCATGATTCAAGGTTAAAGTTGAATTGTGATCACTCCATTTAGGTTATCGACTGCGCATGTCCATGATTGAAGGTTAACATTATCTGGGCCAGTGTCAAGGTTTTACGAATCTAATTTGTTAGTGCGCATGTCTGAAAAAATGAGTCACCCATTGATGTTAATTGTAATTTCAAGGTTACCTTATCATCAGGTCAGGTTGATCTTAACTAAATTTTGTAATTTAAGGTCTACATTTACGCATCTTTTTCACAAAACATCCATCGTTGTGACATCATTTCTGTCGTTACAAGTATAGACACATCTGTTTCGATAAATTTAGCGTCGTTAGATAAGAGAGTCATTTTAATTTCTCGAATCATGGATGTGCTACCCGAAAAGTTATGCCAGGAGATTTATCACCAGTTAGTGGAATATCCCTTTATATCTCTAAAACACGTACTTCGTTACGAATTATACAAGGTCGCCTTATTTCATTCTTGTCAGATGTCAGACTCTAAAGCGAAAATCGACATATGGCGATGGTTAAACGACTCAAATACTTTTGACGATTTTAAAATTGTATTGACCGAATTGGCAAAAAAGCATCATATATGCATCAATATCGTTGCTTTGAAGCTAAATGATTGGAAGGAATACGTTGCCTACAATACTAATGTTGTAAACTATATATTTGACTTGAAAAATGGTGGCTGTTTCGAAAATACTTTGAGGAGTACCGATCCATACATGGATAAACTTGTAGAGTTATACCTGTGCGATTTGTAAGAGAGTGTGAGACCAGATAATCTAGGTCACCGACTACGCAAGCTTATGATTCATAAACTAGAAGATGTCACCTGGTCAGTTGGCGCGTCAAAACATCAACCGCGCATTATTAAGTTCACATTGAGTGACCAGATCAACTATGTACACGTTGACCGATGGTGTGTTTACCTAGGAATTTATCTCGCTATAACGAATGCTCTGTCACTGTCCTAAATAAAGGTGTAACTCAATATTTCAAATGAAATTTGCTCCCATTTGTCATGATTTTGTTCGCATGCATTTTACAACGGTTTCAAATGATATAGTGTTTAATGGTATTGTTTGATTAGACAAGATTTTCATTGAATAAGAAATTAAATCTCTTTACATCAACTAATTCACAACAGACCAAGACTTAATAGTAAATAAATAACCAAGTTTCGAGAATTTGCCACAATCTTAATCCCCTTGTTTAAAATCTTGCAACATCAGTCGGTCACCGCGTTTACTCTTCGCTGAACCCTTGTACCTCAATATTTGATGTTTAAGGATGGTTGCATAAATGTGGAGGTTAAGTTTAGCGAGAAAATACACAGATGTGCTTTCTTCATTTATAATGTGAGAAAAGCTTATTTTTAAAGACATAAGGGTAATTTTTAAGAAAAAAAAAAAGACTGTACAAAAGAAATTACAAGAGCATGGATTGATTAAAACCTACAATTTGACAGAACTTTTGTTGAAATTGTTAAAAGTGCATACAATGCTAAGTGAAAATTATATAAATAAGACAATAAATTTACTTTCTACTCCAAATGAAATAAATCTGAAGAAAAAAAAATATGATGAAAAAAAGAAAAAATGCAGTTAAACGTTGGAGTACTTTTTATCGTGTCCTCATTTAATCCCCGTGTTTCGAGCGAGGAAGTTAAGGGAACATGATTGTGTATTTAAAAACTGACGAAAGTGGTTTATTTTCCCGAAAATAAACCCTGGAATTTTAAAGTACATTTTAAAACACCGCATATACTAGAAAGAAAATGGAAAGTGGTTTTGTGAGAATTTCAAGCCTCTGCTTCTAAAACAAAAACAGCAAACAGTTTCAATCAAACATTGCTTATATTTTCGAATATTTGTGGTGAAAGTATTGTAAATGGAGAGGAAGTTCCAGTTTTTCGACGCGTTACACAAACTCATTACACTCGTTGGAATTTGCGTTTTGATACACCTATTTTTCTACCAGTAAAACAAACATAATTATAAGAATTTGAAATATATATAAATGATTTAAAAGAGCGTGGAGCTTCATTTTTACAAGAACCTGCATTGCTGACATTACAATTTCATAAGGAAACATGAATTACTCAACGTATAAGCATGATCTCAAAAAGTGGGTCTATTTATTTCGACCAAAACAATCATATTTTTCCGAAAAGCAAAAACAGACGTTCATAGAATTAACATCACCCATACAGAGTGTTGTGGACAGAGCTAAATCTGAGGTAGAGCGTATAAATAAACAAAACACTGCAAAACCTCTCATAAATGACAGTAGCGTTGGCCAGAGAAAGATGAAATTGAAACGTCTCTACACGAAAAAAGCTAACGGAAAAATAAAAACTGCACCAAGTCTTTCAGCTGTAAAGAACTACACAGGACCAGTAAAGAAAACTATTACCTCATGAAGAAAGACACATAAAAAGACAGATCGATTTAAACAATTTGACGACGTATTTGAATAATTCAAACATTGAGTCATGTTTTCCTGTAATATGTGCAACAAAACATTTGCAAGAAAGTATAACCTTATTAGGCATAAACAGATGAAACATCAGCAGGAAACAGACGATGTGGATTTTGACTCAGACACGAATGGAGAGGAAGAAAATTATCCAATGGATCGTCTTGTAGAAGAAGTATTTGAACAGTATCAAAACAGGTACGAAGAGGAAGTCAACGGTTTGATGAATCAACAAAATATTACCGAAGAAGAGGCGCGTGATCGGACATTTCACTCCATGAAAAATACTTATCGTAAAGCGCTAACTGATGTATTCACGGAAAATGTGCTTTGGATCAATGCTCTCAAAGATTCTCCAGTTTTTCAATCGATCAAAAAGACGGCTAATAGTGTTATACAAACTGAGGACTTTGACACAGAAGAAGCGTGGAAATATGCCGTCAATAAAAGAAAATTTCTTTTTGAAGCTGTTATTGAGGGTTATAACCCTCCAGAACTTTCGCAAGAGTAACGTTTAAAAACTGTTGAACAGTATATCATGTAATGTTATTGTACCAATAAATTTAAAAAAAAAATGAGTCCTGCGTTTTAGTTATAATGTACACAGAAATGTCCAAATTCTATAAAAACAGTTGATCTTGGTAACTGACATCCAGCCTTTCCGCAAAAATATGAAGAAGTAAGAATTACTCATTTTTACTCATAAATTACTCATTTTTACTCATAAATTATTCATTTTTACTCATTTTACTCACAACACAATTGTGACTTGGTACAATAAACAACACAAAGAATCATCACTTCATGCAGGCATTTGCTTGTTTTGTCTTTTTAGAATGCTTGAAAAACAAATAACATCACTTTAAACGATTTACAATAATGTTTTCTATATAACACATAAATGAAGTTTTTTTTATTACTCAGTTGTTATTCATTTTTACTCACTAGAATGAGCATTTACTCATTTTTACTCATAAATTACTCATTTTTACTCATAAATTACTCATTTTACTCGCAAAATGAGTATTTTTCAAAATTGTCTGAAGAAGGTCATGCTTATTTTATCTTAGCTATAACGCCAAAACAAACTTAATGGTAGTATTCATCAAGAAAGTTCAGATTTTGGATATGCAGTCATTAATTATTTAAAACTTTATTTAATCATATTTAGCTGTTAGCATGTGTACATGCTCAGAACTTCAACCGCTCCATTCTCGTACATCCACTTTACAGACACAAATAAGTGCATATTGTATCATTTATGAGTTATTTACAAACAATAATGATAAACTACAATATAGGATTGTCAAGGGAATATTTCAAGGCTTTTGTTTATACATGTAAATACATGTAAATACAAGAAATCTGTAACCGATGAATGTGAGTTTACCGGCGTTGCGGTTAATAATTGAAAACATCACTGATTAGTTCTATACAATGATGGAGAGAAAAACAAAGAGAAAGACTGTAAATATCGCTTTAGAACAACTCCGCTCTGAACGCTGTGCCATGACCTCTTATGTAATAGCTATCTGAGAGGGATGTTCTTGTGACCTCTCTATCGCTTGCAGAGTCAGCTCTGGCGAGATGTTTACGATTTGTTGACCACCTGTAACATATCCCTAAACAAGGTCTAACCAAGTGTTTACACAGTGATGGTCACCTTGAACCATACAACGACCTCAGTTATGGTCATGCGTAAAAACATCTTAGATTCATAAACTTTGACACTGTCCAAGATAAAGATAACCTTGAGCTATGAGCATGCGCAGACATGACCTAAATGGAATGACCACAATTCAACCTTTACCTTGAATCATGAGCATGCGCAGTCGGTGACCTAGATCATTGACCATGATGACATAGGCTTGACCTACTTATATGGTTTAGTTTTGGGACAGGACCCACCGGACCCACCGTTAAAGCTCCTAGTTTGCTACTACTAGGACTCCCTCCAGTTAACCCTGAAAATTGTTTGAAGAATATTTAAATATTTTATTAGTTTTCATTCTAAATGAGGCATGTCAGAATCGAGGAGAATAGTTACAATCTGAAGATTAAGTGTAGATTCAATGATGTATACCAAAGCAAATCGTTCAAATGAATACATGTATTAAGAGACTTTGATGTATATGATTTACCGGAGTACAATTTTCAGTGCAATTACCGGAACAAGTAGTGCGTCCCAACCTTAAATAGGCTGAACCTTATAGATATAATCACGCTACGCTACTTTAAGGTACTTATCAAAGGAAGTAATAACTATCGGGGTGATAGTAAAATCCGGACTTGTACCTAAATCGCGTACCAAATCAAACTTATCTGTGCTATTTTGTTTGGTTATCAATGTCCTTTATGATGATAATGATTTTTTTATATTGATATTAACACCGCTTAAGTAGCTTACTGTCTTTAACTTTCATGTATCTTGCTGGCCGTAACTCTTCCAGTAATTATATATCAGGGAATTAATAGATAATATAAAAGAAAAAGCTAAAACATACATTTATGGAAATAATAGGCTGAAGACACTTTTGATTTACATGAACCTTTTAGAACAAACTTTAAAAATCTCTGAACCAAACAGCCTACAGATGAGGATATATTTGGCAAAATGGTGTGTATCATTGCCGAGTAGAAATATTTTGACCAGCTGATTGTAAATACATGTAATACATGCACATGTTATTGGAATTTTCTGAAATGGCTTTACTTGATTTTGTGATTCCCTTATCATCGTTCTTGCAACATTTCGGACATATTGCATTTGGCAGATAGCCGAGCTTATCCGTCTGTGTACACGTCATATGCTGGTTTCCCAAAGTTGTGTAATTAGTCAGAAACACAGGCAATCTATAAGTGAGACTATGACGGCACTAGCTTGCACAAGTCACTGATCCAGATAGCAGTGTTCACCCAAAAACTGAGGGAAACCAAAGACAATGTCGTAAATGTATAATTGCGGATAAGTAATTTTCTCTCAAAATGTTATATATACATTGCATTTCACTGGCATAATCAATTTACAAACTTCGTTTCATTTACGTTACTTAGGACATGTGTTGAGACATTCAAACACAGGGTCCAAAAGTGGCATGTGACGATTTGCCGTGTGGAACTTCGAGACCCGGTGAGCAGCAATCGACTTGTTGTTCTGGTACATTGCTTTAGGTTTAACAAAATACATCAAGGAAACTATTTATTTTTATTAGAACAATCATTACATCGGACTTCACAGTTGAGCTTATAATTTAGCAGATGAAATAATCAAAACACAAAACTCTTTGAAAAAAATCTGTATAAAAAACTATTGTTTGAATCTGTTCATACATGACAAACAGTATTTAACAACACTTGCAACTATGTGCTAAGAAATTCAAATTTTACTGGTTAATTCACCCGACAGTACTTGGATATTATACTTGGGCCAAAACTTGAACAAAAATAGTTGGTGGTTTAATAGCATATGCTTTGGATAGATAAGTCGATGGTTCTACCCGGGTACCTCTGTGTACTCGGGGTCTTCCTCCACCTGTAATTTGCTGGGCGTCGCTATATGATTGAAATACTATCGCAGCGACGGTAAACCCCAATACAACAACAACATAATAAACTAGTCAAACCTCCTTTTAAAAGGAGCTTTTATCTAAGTCGTGCATCAAAAACATACGCGGCGTCTTTGATGATTTGCATAAAAATTAGTCGTGTGTATTGTTAAAATACTGCAGGTCTGACACGCCATCTGTGGAGTACTTCGGGGAGTATCAATCGTTCTTAAAACAATCTAAATATGAATACTTTGGGATATATCAATAAATACTTGATTAAAGCAGGATACGTTCTATCAGATATATCCAAGTTGTTAATTATTCTCTTGAACTGCAGGTGTTCCTATAATGTTTTTCTTATTTATATTTCTGCATACAGTGAGATTGAAAACAAAACAATACCGGCCATCAGCAGTGGTAAGCTATTTATTTGATGAAGATGCCAACAATCATATTTCTGGGTTGGAATAACTACAGCTGTGCGGTGACTTGTCGCTCCCAACACGGACTCTCTAGGTTACTAATAGTTTGTTTATGTGAATAAATTGTTATACGTAACTTAAATTTCTAAGCAGGTTTTATGGAAGACATGTGAGACTTAGGAAGAAGCGAAATAGTGGTCAAACATTTAATAAGAAACTGTGGTATGGTATCAATGTGTATCAGAGTTATTATAAACAACATTATGTTATATGTAACGTAACATCATACGTCATTCAGTAACGTGTGTGTTGAAAATAAACGTGTTTTTTGTTGAATTTCTCTGTTATCTAAATTTTAAATTATTCAAAATACTGAAAATTGATCTTCCAGTTACGTAAATTGGCAAACCATAAACAATATAATATTGCCATAAATTGATTTAGCAACTAGCAGAAGTAATTAACACTTATTCAATATTCAATAGCAATATTCATACATACGTAAGTTATTACCAATGCCATTATGGTTATATTTTAAGGGCCCCATGAATTATATATCTTATGACTTCATAAATCATATTAAAGACAAACCTTAGTATTATTATTGATGTGCATAAAGTTAGGTCCTTATTCCTTATTCCTTTTTCGAATAAGGAATAAGGAACTGGTTCCTTATTCCTTATTCAAACACAAATAAAGAACAAAAAAAGTGGCAGATGCACATGACTTGTTGTTAAAATAAATGTGATCTATAGCATGTATTTAAGCATGAGAAATATTATATAAGAGATTCCAAGTGCATAAGAACCATTTTTATGAAGAAAATGCGAAAGTCGAATAAGGAATAAGGAACTGGTTCCTTATTCCTTATTCAAACGCGAATAAGGAACAGAAAAAATAACAGATGCACATGACTTAATTTTAGCATTAATGTTATCTAAAGCATGTAATTAAGCATGAGAAATACAATATAAGAGGTTCCAAGTTCCTAAGAACATTCTTTTTATGAAAAAATGCATAAGTCGAATAAGGAATAAGGAACTGGTTCCTTATTCCTTACTCAAACGCGAATAAGGAACAGTAAAATTGGCAGATGCATATGACTATATTTTAACATAAATATGATCTAAACAATAAAATTAAGCATGCGAAATACAATATAAGAGGTTCCAAGTGATTTAAAACCATTTTTTTTATGATGAAAAAAATGCATAAGCCGAATAAGGAATAAGGAACTGGTTCCTTTATCTTTATTCAAATGCGAATAAGGAACAGTAAAATTGGCAGATGCATATGAATTTATTTTAGCATAAATATGATCTAAATAATATAATTAAGCATGAGAAATACTATATGAAATGTTCCAAGTGCATAAGAACCATTTTTATGAAGAAAATGCGAAAGTCGAATAAGGAATAAGGAACTGGTTCCTTATTCCTTATTCAAACGCGAATAAGGAACAGTAAAATTGGCAGATGCATATGACTTTATTTTAGCATAAATGTTATCTAAAGCATGTAATTAAGCATGAGAAATACAATATAAGAGGTTCCAAGTGCTTTCAAACCATTTTTTATGAAAAAAAATGCATAAGTCGAATAAGGAATAAGGAACTGGTTCCTTATTCCTTATTCAAATGCGAATAAGGAACAGTAAAATTGGCAGATGCATATGAATTTATGTTAGCATAAATATGATCTAAATAATATAATTAAGGATGAGAAATACAATATAAGAGGTTCCAAGTTCCTTATTCCTTATTCGACTTCTGCATTTTTTCATAAAAAAAATTGTTCTTAGGCACTTGGAACCTCTTATATTGTATTTCTCATGCTTAATTACATGCTTTAGATAACATTTATGTTAAAATAAAGTCATGTGCATCTGTTAATTTTTCTGTTCCTTATCCGCGTTTGAATAAGGAATAAGGAACCAGTTCCTTATTCCTTATTCGACTTTCGCATTTTCTTCATAAAAATGGTTCTTATGCACTTGGAACATTTCATATAGTATTTCTCATGCTTAATTATATTATTTAGATCATATTTATGCTAAAATAAAGTCATATGCCTCTGCCAATTTTACTGTTCCTTATTCGCATTTGAATAAGGAATAAGGAACCAGTTCCTTATTCCTTATTCGAAAAAGGAATAAGGAACTAACTTTATGCACATTTATTATTGAGGTAATAATCGATCTGCATGACGGTATTTTGATTTTATGACAGAGGCATTTACCTTCTTCCTGAGAGTGTGTTTGGGTACATTTTTATTAACGGTTGAGAGTGGCGAATTTTGAAATAAATTACATTGTACTTAAATTATAGTTAGTTTTAAGATTTAAAACAAGTTAATAATTTGGCTTGAATCTTGTACATTGCCTAACATACTTCATTTTTTCTGATGCAAATGCATTCATGCACGAAACTTTATGTTCTACTTGCGTATTTTATACATCGATATGACGATCTTTAAGAGCGTAATTCATGTTTGTGTTTGTGTGTGTCTTTCTGTTGTTAAAATATATATTTATATTACAGGGAGTTCCTCAACATAACGTCTATAGGAACATAGGTTTCACTGTTTGATAAATAAATGTTTGTTTTTAGTGAATATGACATATATCTCATTGAGAAGTGATTCAATTTCATAACGTGAAAATTGTATCAATTCAGGATGTGATATATTCCATATTCACTCAAAACAAACAAATGTTCTTGTAATTTTATGCTAACTGCTGCTACATATCCTTTATATGTAAAAATAGTCCCGGCAAATCAATCACCCACACTCTGAGATATGGATTTTATCTCACTGATAAACACAGTATTTCACCAGTTTTCACAAATAAACAAATGTATGATATCAAGTGCTTAGCCTTACATACGATAACTCTAGATTACGTTCGTGAATGAACGTCAGGAATTTCAATATTATAGTGTAAAGGCTACTTATGAGCATGTTCGGTCAGTAGAAGTTTAGGTCTTTATTTCTAGAAAATCCAAACGAAATAGGTACATTCACATTAAAAAGAAAACCTCAAAAACAAACTAGATTGTTCCTACGGCCATGCAAAAATCCAAAATTCCCCAACAGATCCCGCGCAGCAGGAATTTTAGTGAGCCAAGCTACTCCCCTGATATTCGAGATTATGGTTCCGCTCTACATTTTATAAATATAATCCGTACTGTAGTACAGCTGCTACTACTACTAAGTAGTAAATTTACGTTTTTTAAATGAATGCTTTACTATTTTGAAGA
Organism: Solen grandis; assembly: GCA_021229015.1. Lineage (NCBI taxonomy): Eukaryota > Metazoa > Mollusca > Bivalvia > Adapedonta > Solenidae > Solen > Solen grandis. The sequence continues at coordinate 33,664,195 of CM037781.1, read as the reverse complement.
GGATAGAACGGAGAGAAGCTTTCTAATATCTAAATATTTAAAGGGTAAACAATATTTTCTTACAAAATCTGATATAATATTTCCTGTTGCCAGTGTTACACTGTGATCGGTAAAGTGCTAAGAACAGAGTGTGTTAGATCAGTATCGCGTTAAATACAGAGTGTGTGTTACATTGTGATCTGTATTGCGATATGAACAGAGTGCGTTTACTGTGATTGGTATAGCACTATTTACAGTGTGTGTTACACTGTAATCGGTATAGCGCTATGTACAAAGTGTGTTAGATCGGTATAGCACTATGTACAAAGTGTGTTAGATCGATATAGCACTATGTACAAAGTGTGTTAGATCGGTATAGCACTATGTACAAAGTGTGTTAGATCGATATAGCACTATGCACAAAGTGTGTTAGATCAGTATTGCGCTAAATCAGAGTGTAATACTGTGATCGGTATTGCGCTATGTACAGAGTGTTTTATACTTTGATCGGATAAGCGTTATGTACAGAGTGTGTTATGCTGTGATCGGTATTGCGCTATGTACAAAGTGTGTTATACTGTTATCGGTATTGCGCTATGTACAGAGTGTGTTATGCTGTGATCGGTTAAGCGTTATGTACAAAGTGTGTTATACTAAAATCGGTATAGCGCTATGTACATAGTGTGTTATACTAAAATCGGTATAGCGCTGTGTACATAGTGTGTTACATCAGTATCGCGCTAAATACAGAGTGTGTTATGCTGTGATCGGCATTGCGCTATATACAAAGTGTGTTATGCTGTGGTCGGTATTGCGCTATGTACAGAGTGTGTTATACTGTGGTCGGTTAAGCGTTATGTACAAAGTGTGTTATACTAAAATCGGTATAGCGCTATGTACATAGTGTGTTACATCAGTATCGCGCTAAATACAGAGTGTGTTATGCTGTGATCGGTATGTTATCTGTATCGGATTGCGCTATTACAAGTGTGTTATCTGCGGTATGCCTTGTACAGTGCTTGTTACACTGTGATAGGTTTAGCGTTAAGTACGGAGTGTGTTATACTATGATCGGTATAGCGCTATGTACAACGTATAACACTGTGTGATCGGTTTAGCGTTAAGTACGGAGTGTGTTATACTATGATCGGTATAGCGCTATGTACAGCGTATTACACTGTGATCTGTTTAGCGTTAAGTACGGAGTGTGTTATACTATGATCGGTATAGCGCTATGTGCAGCGTATTACACTGTGATCTGTTTAGCGTTAAGTACGGAGTGTGTTATACTATGATCGGTATAGCGCTATGTACAGCGTGTTACACTGTGATCTGTTTAGCGTTAAGTACGGAGTGTGTTATACTTTGATCGGTGTAGCGCTATGTACAAAGTGTGTTATACTGTGAACATGAAAGAAACACAGCCGTTGTAAAGATAGTTGATTGTATACATATATATTCATTATTGGTCCCCATGACGTGTATCTAATTTTAGTGTCATGATAGAAGTAAAGGTAGTCATGACAGTATTTAATCATCTTGAGTAGTCCAGCTAATTACAAGGTCTGGCAATAAACGCTGCAACCAAACTAAAAGACGAATCCAGGAAAAGGTTGAACACAAATGAGTGGCACCCATAACCTGAATGATCACTGCATGGTTAGATTGAGTTATTGATATTTCAAACCACATCATGTAATAAATAAATAAATAAATAAATAAATAAATAAATAAAGCAAACGATATTAAGATCTCATTTCCCGTTAGTATTCTAGGCATTTACGGTGGCCAAACATTTCAAGCGTCTTAACCAGGAGGTCGTGAGTTTGATCCATGGCCGCAACATACCAATGTCGAGAAATATAGTCTTGATATATTTTAGTAAAAATGTGGGAAGGGATTTATCTGCATTATAAATCTGAAAAAGAAAACAGTCCGCTTTGGATCAAAATATTCAAATATTTTTAATCTTAAAGAACTATTATTATTTGTAGAAGCTATGCTATAATTTTCGGAAGGAATTGTAATGTTATCTCATTTATTAACGCCTTATTTCTTCTATATTCCCATTGTCTACTTCTGATATGGTGTAAGGGTGTTACAATGATAACTTGTACCACGCGCACTCGAATAATCTTGTTTTTTTCTCCCTGTCACAGTCTCATTAAAACCTTGTTGCTGATATGAATCATTCTCAGAAATTGTCGAAACACTTGTCTCCAGCATAAAATTGTGATTTTTTAATATTTTAATCAAAAAGAGATGCACAGAATAGTTTAATGTAATGATGGTCGCCATCAGATACAACAAAGTTGTACACATAAAGTATTTTTACAAAATGTACACTTATTTAAATGGGTGCAAACAGCCTGATTAATCGATATTACATTTATTTAATACATATATTAAAATCTCATTGATGTTTATTTTGATTTGGATGTCGATTCGAAAGGCTATCTTCCGAGGGTTATATATGATATATTCTCAGAATTTTCCTAAAAATTAATGTTGGAAACCATAATAAAAAAAAAAAAAACATGATTTTTTTTTTGTTTTTTTTTTTTTAAGTAACTTACCTTAAAGAGAAAACAAAATATGCACCGCCTGTTCGATTGAAGATAAAGGAAAGCAAAAGTAATCTGGTTTAAGGTCAAATGTCCATCCTGTTACCATACATAGTGGATATTTTTTCAAGGAAATATTTTTGTAAAAGTATTGTGTAGCATACTATTTTAAATTAGCTTATAAAAATGAGAATGGATTTAAACGTATCTATTTTACGTTTGTTTAAGGCAATAAGATTATGGGGGCTGTGGCAAATGCAATTTCTGGTCTGTTTTACTGTTTTTGATTAATTTTTGATACGTTTTAAGGCACATAAATCAGCAGTATACACATATTGAACAGTTCTTACAACAAAGTACAGACAACTAGTTGGTAGCGGCGTTGACACTGCAGTAACATGACGGACAGCAAAGTAACAGCAGTGACAATGAAAAAGTATATCACAAATATATACTCTTTTACCGTGAATTGCATTAATTTATCAAAATAAATCATAATTGACTGATCAACATTCTTGAAAGGAGAGGCAGAAAATATTCTTTAAACACTGTTTCAACAATTTTAACATCAGTAATAGAAAGGGATTCAACATTAAGCCTAAAAGCATGGACACTTCAATGTTCTAAATCCGCCAAAATAATGACGATAAAGTATGTCATCACGAAAGAAAACTTAATCAGAAAGGTGTGTTTTGTTCCAGCTAAATAAATTATTCTAAATAAATTAAGAATGCTGGTATCTGGAAGGGTAGTTCTGATGAAATATGGTTAAACAGTTAACCATTTTTCCATTTTACACCATGAGAAAATATCGATTAGAAAGCTAGACCAAACTGAAATCAGCACATTCAGATTGGAAAGGCTTATAGAATGTTTTCTCATCTCAATAGTACAATGTAATGTTAAGCAGTGAATTAGAATAATGTATGTCGATATTTTCAGTTACTGTAAATTATTAATATTTGGAAACAACTGCATCAAAACATGCTGTTGAAAAAAGTCAAGCAGGTGGAAATAGCATCTTGGAAAATCAAGGTCCATTTCGTAGTACCAGCACAACACCACAAAGAGGTCTTTGTAGAAAATTAACTTAACATAGAATAAATTTTCAAAAAAAAAAGACGTATGTATCTTGAAAGTCACTCTAGCACTGTCACTCAAATGGATAATCAAGCATGTTCAACCAATGGTACTATAACCGTATACTCTCGTCCCTCCTTTTTATCAATAGCTACATCATATTTCATTGCACAAATAATCAATGAATATGAGAAGGAGGAGTCACGCGATTACGCCATGCACATCAAAATCACGTGCTGCTTATTACAGAAACAGTCAGTTTCAAGGCGGTCTCCTAAAGCATAACAGTGGAGTCTTCTGAGCATACGATATATATTAGCTTCAGGCTTTAGGACATTGTCAAGTGATCATTTATGTGAATTCATACTCAAAAGAAAATGGCGAATCCTAAAAGCGGGCTTATATTTGTTTTTATTGCTTTCATCAATACGGTTAAAAGCATTGAAACTGGAGAAGTTTATGAGCTTCAGAATAATCTTGAACAAAAGATGTGTCCTGCAAATGAAGCAGTCTTCACTGAGAAAGCAAAGAGTGACATTTCGTGTATGTACCGATGCTACAAACATACAGAACCCTGTAACGGGGTGTTTTATAACGCCGATACTGGTCTGTGTGTTGGAAGTACTAAACGGTTTGATAACACGACAGACTTGGATGTTCTTGATGGGACAGTGTACTACAGTGGTAAGCATTATTACCAATTACCATTATTGATTGATAAAAATGTTTCTCAGATATTATCCACGTTGTGTTCTTCTCTGGTTTTTAATCATAACTTTGAATCACGCGCACTATATGCACATATACTTCAGCCGTGTAGGGTCGAATTTCATTTGACTGTATCTAAGGAATAGTATCGATTATTTTTAAACCGCCTTCTTGTTTACCTATGTTTGGAAACATGGTAAGGAATGGAGTCTGACATCGCTCGATTACGGAGATATTAGCTTTGTACAGATATATACTACAATTACCTTCTATGCATAGTTCGCATTGTCTGATATTCAATTAATACGACTCCTCACCGCATGGTTTCGAAACCCGGCAAGGTTGTTTGGATTTTCATGTGAAGAAGCCTTCCAGCTGGCTTGCGGTAGGTCGGTGGTTCTACCCGGATGCCTCCGTGCATTCGGGATCTTCCTCAACCTGTAGCTGGACGTCGCTATATGACTGAAATACTGTCGAAGCGACGGTAAGCTCAAATAGTCAGTCAAGTCAAGTCTAGTCAATTAACACGATATAGCGAATTCTTGTCGAAAGGCACATTTTAAACAGAAATAAAGCAAAATATTATCAATTTGTATATTAAAAAGGTTCAAAACTGCAACATCTCTATTTACGGTGTGTATAGAGAGCGATCTGATGGGTCAATTTTATTTATGATCTTAAAAAAATATAACATTGAAGTCATAGAAATCATGGATCGAACTCTACAATCATTTATAAAGAGAAAATATAGAATCAAAAATCAAAAGCATGGAAAAATAGATATATCTCTACATATGAAAAAAATAAATGTTTATCAAAACACTTACTAGTATTTAAGGTATCATGTATTATTTGTATGTATCCCTGCTAATTTCTCGATAAAATATATTTAATCACTAGAAAAAAAGTATGTTATTTTATTTAGGACGGGCCTGCTTATAGGGACAGTCCTTTTAGGATATTACTTATACAAATATGTCTGCAGTTGATTCTCAATTAGGACAGCGACACGCAACACAAATATGCATTAAAATTGAAAAACAAATTTAAGTGTGATATACTGATAACATATACGAAAAAATATCTTTCTCACAAAACAACAGAGAAAGTTTTCCTTCAACTTTGTTTCTGAATAACCCAAATATCTTAATAGGAAATACACCCATAATACAAAGAAAAATATATCAATATTTAAGGTAACACACAGAAATACATTTTGTTTGCTTTTACGACATTCAGTTTACATTTATCACAATCTGTTACATGTGTGAAGAATATTATCTGTTACGATTCAGTAAACACAGGAATCAAAATGGTCAGCTTGCAAGAACTATAATAACAAAAACCGGTTTGTTAAAAACTTATCTGGTAATCTACGAATATGAATCATTTATTTTAATTAAAAATATTAAAAGTTATAATCATTATTTCATTATAATTGAATATGGATTTAAACAGATACCGTTATATACAAATATTAAAGCATGCATATTAACAAAATTTACCATCATGGATTATTCAAACATTCAAATTCAGATATCTGAATTCTTTTAAATCATAGATAGGTAAAAGTCGGCACAACAGCGCTGCTCCAATAACACACACACACACACACACACACACACACACACACATATTGGTTTATGTCCGTGAAAAAAATATTACAGATGTGCTTAGTTAGTATTAAAATTTATCTATATCGAGAGAGAATAAGAGAAACAAAACCGGTTGTTGTCTTTGAAAAGTTAATATTGATGTTTTGATAACTCGGATGCATTGTAACTTTCCAATTCTGAAAGTGTTATGCTTAGAAAAACTACGTTGGTTTACATATTTAATCGTGGTCATTATTCTTTTTACTATTAAGCTCGTCAAGACAAACCTATGACAGACTGTGCTGATATTTTACAAACCAAGTCCTCGAGTGTTGATGGGGTGCAGACAGTGACCGTTCAGGAGTCGAACCTGGAAGTTTATTGCGATATGACAACAGATGGCGGTGGCTGGACGGTAAACTTTCTCCCTGGTGGCAAATACCTAGTTACGATGTCGAAACGTCTTGTGGCGAATCCTTCGGGCCACCGACGTTACGATTCCATGTTCATAATTTATTGGAGCAAAATTGATTTTCGTAAATACGGCTTGACAGCGGATTTTGCAACTATAAATCGGTGTATCTTATGAAAGTGTTACCGATTTTGGTCGTATTTTCAAAAGAAAACCCTTTGCAACCCTTTAATACACAAACATTTTCAAAATCATCGGATTTCGTTTCCGAGTTGAAAGATACCGGAAGATCAGATTAGAACACAATAACACACGTCGGTTTCAGAAAAAGTGCTTACAAACTTCGAAAATGACATTGACGATACTTTTCTCGCTTTGTGGTAGGAGATTAATTGTCAATAGATAGCCCAATGTGTTTTTAGTTGCATATTTTTGCTTCATCTTCTTGAAAAATCAGCGGTTGTGAATCACGACCGCTCTGCTCCATAGTGTATATAGGGACGGATTTACTACCGTGTCGAGCGCTAGCGAGACACAAGGTAGTAACATTACTTCTAGCAAATACCCCCCACCCCCCTCTCTCTCTCTCTTTCTTCATATATTTCACATACATACAAATATTTACGCACCCACACCACGTTCATGAAGAATGTATAGATTTTTTTTTTCTTTTCATGTTTGCAATATGTGTTAAGAGTGGAGAGGAGGTGGGGTCGTTTTGATAAGCAGTTATCGAATTCATCATTTAAACATGTAAATTAAAAAGAAGTGAGTCATAATAATTAGATAAGTTCCTTCCAAGTACTTAAAATACAACTATGGCTGCTGTGGGTCATTCCCGATATACATTTGATATATATATAAATGTTCAACACAACGAGGACATGTCATTTTTTAGCTCACCTGAGCACTTGTGCTCAGGGTGAGCTTTTGTGATCGCCTTTTGTCCGTCGTGCGTCGTCCGTCGTCAACAATTGCTTGTGAACACTCTAGAGGCCATAGTTTTTGCCCAATCTTCATGAAACTTAGTCAGGATGTTTGTCTACATGATATCTCGGATGAGATTGAAATTGGGTCACGTGGGGTCAAAAACTAGGTCACCAGATCAAATCTTTGAAAAACCTTTTGAACACTCTAGAGGCCACAGTATTTGCCAATCTTCAATAGTTTTGGTCAGGATATTTGTCTACATGATATCTTGAATGGGTTCGAAAATGGATCATGTTGGGTCAAAAACTAGGTCACCAGGTCAAATCTTAGAAAAACCTTGTGAACTCTCTAGAGGCCACAGTGTTTGCCCAATCTTAAATAGATTTGGTCAGGATGTTTGTCTAAATGATATATTTGATGAGTTCGAAAATTAATCACGTGGAGTAAGAAACTAGGTCACCAGGTCAAATCTTAGAAAAATCTTGTGAACATGCTTGAGGCCACATTTTTGGCTCAATCTTCATGAAACTTTGCCAGGATGTTTGTCTTTATGCTATGTCAGATGAGTTTGAAATTGGGTCATGTTGGGTTAAAAACTAGGTCACTAGGTCAAATCTTAAAAATCTTAGAAAAACCTTGTTAACACTCTAGAGGCAACAGTTTTGGCCCAGTCTCATGAAATTTGGTCAGAATTTTTGTCTCCATGATATCTTGGATGAGTTTGAAATTGGGTCACTTAGGGTCAAAAACTAGGTCACCAGGTCAAATCTTAGAAAAACCTTGTGAACACTTTAGAGACCACAGTTTTAGACTAACCTTAATGTAACTTGGTCAGAATGTTTGTTTACATCAAATCTGAGATGAATTCAGAACTGGGCAACATAGGGTCAAAAAGTAGGTCACCAGGGAAAATTAAAAAAAAAATCTTGTGAACACTCTAGAGGCCTACATTTTTGTCCCAGAGTTCATTAAACTTGATATGCAAGATGACAGCATGAATTCCCAGTTGAGTGCAAATTCAGGTAGGATCAAAATGTAGGTCACTTAGTCAAATGTTAGAAAAACACTTAAGATGCCAGATTTTTTGTTTGTCATTATGCCTAACACAGCCATCTTACTCAGGTGAGCGACACAGGGCCATCTTGGTCCTCTTGTTTATTGTATTTTGTCATTTTGATCTGTTAAAATGTATGTTACACATATTGATTCGGGGGTGGGGACTCTGTAACCAATTGGTGATAGTCGCTGATTTTCTAACACTAAGCAACTACCACTTTGGGATCGAATCTTTCATTTGTAAAAAGAATATGCAATGTTCTCTTTCTTTTTCTTTTCTTTTTTTTTATTTTGTCTTTTCTTGCTTCGCCTTCTGGTGTAAGTTCCTTATTGATATATGATTTATAATTGATTTGTCATAGGACCTTTTCCTGTTTCGTATTTATATTGACATAAAAATAAATACTTATATAACATATTTATTTTTGAGTGTAAATACTGGATACATACTGAATGAATGTGCTCTTTTTTAAACGCCCTACCATGTAATATATAAAACTGTTTTGATCATTTTAATACTTAAATAGATATTTGCACAACTAGGGGTAAATAGAAAATGCAAACTCAAAAAATAACAAAGGCACGCGGTTCAAACTTTCAAAGTATCGTAGGATAAACTTTTCTGTACTTGATTCAACTTTGTATTCTAATTTTACGTTCAAAATATTATCACTTATTTATCTGATTGTTTTTAAGGTCTTCCAACGAAGGTTTAACGGGTCGGTAGACTTCTATCAAAACTTCGCGACGTACAAAAAAGGATTTGGTGACTCGAAAGGGGAGCATTGGTTAGGTAGATATTGATTAGCTATTCAATGAAAGTAAGGTCTCTCTGACCAATCGACGATGTAGAAATAATCATAAGATTAATATTAAAGTAACTGTTACTCTTTCAGTTGTTACTTTTGCATCGATTGTTTTAACTATACAAACAAATATGTTAGAATGTATTAAAACTGTATGTTACACATACTGGTTCTGCGGTCTCAAACCGCCGAGGTTCGAATCCTGTTCTGTTCATTCGGATTTTCGTTTGAGGAAACATTGCAGCTGACCTGCGGTGGGTCGTTTATTTTATACGTGTGCCTCTAAGCACTAGGGATCTTCCTTCCACTGTAAATAGCTGGACTGAAATACTACCGAAGCGATGGTTAATTCTAAAACAACAGAGTAGACAAAGAACGGTTGGAACTGTGTCAGGAGAATGTCACCGAGTGTAGTCACGGCGTGATATTGCAGTGTGGCGGCTTTATTTATCCTATGTTGATAGTCAAAAAGTGACCAAAATATTGTCGGTGGGAGTATGACACAAAGAATTCAAACATGCTATTCAATATTTATCAATAACAATAGTTTTAAAATTCCATAGCAATATAATTATACATGTATTCCGATTTTATGTTGTTTTTAAATTTGTTTGACGTTATTGTTTCAACATATGAATACCTTGAACCTATGAAAATAATCTTTTAGATTAAAAGGAAAATCTAATTTAGAAAATAATAAAATATATAAATGAATAAATAATTGATTTCAAACATTTTGTAATAGAGAAACCGTAACAGATTTTGATGTCTTATATTGATTGTGTATATACTTAACCCTTTCCCTCATAGAGGACACCATGAAAAGACCTATACGAACAGCATAAAACCAGATCAGCCTGCGAGTAACTGGAAATGAAACGGAAATGAGGATTTTGTAATTAAATTTGGTAAGTTTGTACTGTGGTTTTCTGCAGATCAAGCTTTATGTGGTACCTACTGAGTGTGTCAAAATGAGTCTATATGAGGGAAAGGGTTAAAGATGTTTACCGTTTAAATAAAGGATACTCTTACTTTTATAAATTAAGCGTTTTGAGAGTGTATTGCAATGTCTATAATAATGTTAACTTTTTTATGTTAATATTTATTAGTTTGCACAAATATTTTACGCTTCTGGTCAAAACGGAACAGAGGCATTTACATTTCATTTTTTACATGACATTTCTTTCCTTATATAGTATGTACTTTTTAACATCCCTTTCATTTTTTTACTTAATTTGTGATGAAAATTATCTCGATGATAACAGGCTTCAACAGAAGTCGTTTTTTCATGATTACTAGAGATACTTTAACAACCATCCTCAAAAACAACTTTTCACAATCTCTTTATCATATTTGATAACTCAACTCCCAAAAAACTTTAAAAGTTGAAAATTGATTATTTTGTTGATTTTGCCGTCGATGCGATAGTATTTCAGTCATTTCGACCAGCTATTCATTTGAGGGAATACCCTGAGTGCAAAACAAACTGGGTTTCCAATCTTACCTAATACATGTAAGAAGTTAATCCTGGACTCAAACCGATCGCATTGAGGGGCTACATGATAAAGTCAGCGATTTACACTCGACTACGAATGTCCTTTTTTTAAATTTATTTTTAATTGTCTAGAAGCGGATATAGATTTGTTCCTGTCCGCCACAAAGTGACAGGTAATTTATCATCTGTGGCTTCTTCATGACTTCGACATACATTGGAACCTGATTTCTGTGTAAGACAATTCTCTCATCATATACATTTATGATGACAACTAGCATTTACGCAATATATTACGTTGGCGTATTTATTACAATTCTTTAATCTGTAGGACTGGAAACACTGCATCAGATGTTACTGGGAAAGGAGTCTGAGTTATACGTAGAGGTGGTGGACGCAGACGACAATGTTTTTTACGAAAAGTACAGCAACTTCCGGATATCTGCCGGTGACGACTACACTTTAACTTTGGGCGCACTTATTGGCGCCACTGACGCTGACAGTAAGTAGGTTCATGACTATACTCTTAACTGTTATGTTACAACTACTGCAACTACAAATACTCATTCTTTTTTGTGAAGTAAACAGCTTGATCAATTTCATCTTGATCAATCTTTAATCGTGGTTCTTAAAATACATTTTGGCACGATTGCATAATTAAAATGTTTCATTTAAAGCTAATGACAATTGCAGGCCTGCCCTATTAATCTCTTCCCACAATTGGATGCGAAAGAATTTCTTTTTTCAATCATTTCGGTACATTTTGTCTTTCATTCCAAACAGTCAAAAAAGATGATTAAGAAATTGTAAATTGAAATGCCACATTCCATTTTATCTTCCCTCGATTACAACCAAAACCAAATGCAAAACTTCAAGCCTTCTTATCCGTCTCCATGGATAATTCATACAAATACAATATGCCTGGCGTTGCGGTGAGATCATACGAGTACAGCGTCTTCCTTCTCTTTTACGTTTCGATCTGCTTCATATCTGCTTTAACATTGGCACGTAGATTTACGTGCGTAATCGTTTACTTCCTGGGTTATGCTACGGTCACAATGTCAAACTGCCGCCTGCCGAATTTTAGACATCGGCGGATTCTTAAAGTTACATGCCGCCGGCCGATTTTTTGTACAAGTCGGTGCGAATGCCAGTAAAAGCACGCCTGACGGGTTCCGGGCGGCGGCAGGCGGTTTCTAAAGTTCGAGGGGTGTGTGACGTCATGGATGTGTCAAGTTACATGCCGCCGGCCGATTTTTTTGTACAAGTCGGTGCGAATGCCAGTAAAAGCACGCCTGACGGGTTCCGGGCGGCGGCAGGCGGTTTCTAAAGTTCGAGGGGTGTGTGACGTCATCAGGGTGTCGGCCGGTGGCAGTTAGGAGACAGGCCGGCAGCCGTCAGATTTTACCTGCCACCGCCCGGCGACCTGGCGGACACTGGCCATTTACACCTGCCACCGGCCGGCGCCCGCCTGATAATCTGACGGTGGCAGGCCGGTTTCCGGAGGTATATCGACCAGATTGCTCTCGTATCACTAGAAAGTGTACATTATTATTTTCAAAATTACTTACCAAAAGAAATATTTTTTTCAGAAAATTACTTTTCTTCCTTCAACAAGGTGCCCCTTAGGGCAGCGGCAAGCGGAATGGCAAGGCGCCAGCCTCCATCTTTATACGGCGATACTCAAGTCTCTGAGTCGCTCTGGTGCTTTTAGAATCGCCATGATGACTATTTTGTATGGTGGATGGCCTTTACGGATTTATATTCAGGGGCCCGGGAATCTGCACTCGGCAGATCGCCGTCCTGCCACCTACCAACACCGACAGCCGCCTTTCAGTCTCCGCCCTGCCGCCGGCAGATATTTTGAAATCGTACGGTGGCATGTCGGTAGCATAACGGCAGCAGGCCGGATGCTGGAAAGTGGCAATTCTATCGGTCGCCAGCCGATTTTTGAAGGCAATCAAGCTCCCTGACCGAGTAAAATCGCGCTGCAGCCCGCCTGCCAGCCACCGTGCGACTATAAAATGCGTCCAGCCGGCGCCTTGACGACTGGCAAAATTGGAAAAAATCGCTAGGACGTCGCCAGAAATTTAACTTTCTCTTAAAACTTCAGCGGCGTCTAAAATCACGACTGCCGCCGCCGATTGTGCCTGCCGCCGGCAACTAGTAGTTTTCACGCCGGTAGGCGGCATTTAGTGATTTGTGACCGTAGTATTAGTGTAAAGCAAACCTATGTATGCACTCCATGTTGTTATGGTGTCGAAAGTATAACATGATTAATATAATAATATACGTTTTTATTGATTTTTTTTACCAATTTCAACAATATAACAACTTTAACTATAATTGTGTATAAGCAATTTATAATGTGATTGCTATTTATGATGATTAAATGACCAAAAGCATTTACAAATTTAGTTTAAGAGTCATATTTATTTCAGATTTTATTAGTTTTAATGATGATGATAATGATGATGATGGTGTTTATGATTGCAGCTGCAGTAGTAAACAGAGTCAATGGATTCAAATTCACCACGTTTGATCGAGACCGAGACGGAAAAAGCACTACGAACTGCGCAGAAATTCGCCATGGTGCCTATTGGTACACTGACTGCTCCCCTTTTAACCCAAACGGTCATTACGTCACGCCTGGTACACAGTCAAGTTACAGCAATGGTTTAGGTGGAATAACTCATCTAATCTGGCGAGGCAGATCATCACTGAAAAGAACAAAGATGATGTTCAGGAAAGTGTAGACGCTTCAGTTAACTGTTACCCGAAAATTGTGAGTGTAAATAAAATTTTGTAGAAAAAGAACAAGGTTAATCTTCCACGGTAAAATGTGTTTTTCACAGTGCAACTATGTTGTGTTTTCGTCCATATATCGAGCAGTACTCAGTCTGGGAAAATTCCATAATAGGTATTCATGTTGACAAAAAAAGCAAGACGGACAGACAAACAGGGAGGCGGGAGCGTCTCGACTACTATATGCTCTATAGGACCAAAATAGATAAATATATATAAAAAAAAGGAAATTATAAATGACTTACGACCACCTTGCTTACATAAAATTTTATTAGCATAAAATAAAATCAAGATTTTGGCTCGACTTGTTATTATACTTATTTCTAAAAACTTGTTACATATATGTTTTAGTGTAAATATGAACATTTTGTTCCCTTTTCTGTATGAATATTGAATATTGACCTGTGACAAGTGATTGTATGTCACATCCAAAATCGGTTACATGTGTGCTTGATTTCCGTTACTACACCTTTTACGCATTTGATAACATTTGTAACGCGTGATATACATGCGATTTATCAAAAATATGATCTGACAGAGATCTCAAAATAAGGCTATTGAAACTGGAAGACATATCAATATTAACGCAGAAAACAGATTATGCATTTACTGCAGCTATGGGCAAGTAAAATCAGAATTTCCTTTTTTAGTATGTCAAAAATATAGAGATTTACGTGATAGATATTTGTCTAGATGAATGTCATTCTCTATGATAAATATTTTCCCTCATTTAATATAAAAAAATTATTAAAATTAAAAAATTTGCATTTTAACTTTCCACTTTGCCTAAGTAAAGATGATATGAGATGAGTTGGGTATATCATCAAAATTATTCATTGTTAGACAAATAAGTGTTTTCATTGTTATATTTATAAGTGTTCTTATTATAGTTAAAAAAAAATTTTTTTCATTGCTTTGCTAATTAGTGTTGTCATCGTCATGGTACTTAGTGTTTATATTGTTATGTTAGTCAGTGCTTTCACTGTAAACCAAGTTACTAATTAGTGTTTCCATTGATATACTACTTAGATTTACCCGGTTTTACTAGCTAGAGTTTTCATTGTTATATTTGTTAGTGTTATCATATTTATGCTAGTTAGTTGTTTCGTGGTTATGCTATCTAATGTTATATGTGTTAGTATTTCTTTTATAGTTATACTAGTTAGTATTTTCATTTCTGTTCAGAAATTCAACCTGTGTTAGACAACACAATTCTGATATAGTGGAAAATCTAGACAAAAATAAATCTTTTGGAACAATCAGAAAAAGAACAACCTAAAGTTTTGATATTAGTATATAAGCATTTGCTTCCTTATGTACCAACAAAATCAGATAAAAAAAATCATGATGAGGACATTGGAAATGCTCAGCCAATAAAATATCCATATCGAATGAATCCATCCAGTCACGAGTAATTAAAAAATGAAATTCAGTACCTTCTTGAAAATGACTTTATTGAACCTAGTAAGAGTAACTAGAGTTCACTATGCATATCAATTTCAAGCCGAACTAACATACCGCTTATGCACGGACTATAGAAAAGTGAATAGTGTAATAAAAGTTGATCCCCATTCAATTACAAGGATTGAAAACAAAGGTATCGAAAATTGGTTCTTTAAAATATATCACCAAATTTGATCACCAAATAGGACTTTGGGATGGACCACTTACAGAAAGAGCTTAAGAAATATCTATTTTTGTAAAACTAGACGGACTTTACCAATACAAAGTTACTTTTTTTGGTATGAAAACTACTCCAGCAACATTTCAACCTTTGGTGAATGAAGTTGTATCTGGTTTAGATTCATGTTACAATTACATCGACGATGTCATTCTCAGTGTTGAACGCTTTGAAGATCACATACAGACCTTACAGAATTTCTCTTCCACAGGATGACTGCAGCGAATCTGAATATCAACTTGAAAAAGAGTGAACTTTGTAAAACAACGGTAACAGTTTTAGGACAACTGGTGGAACAGGATAATTTTTAAAAGTTAATTAAAGAAATATCTGAATTTCCTGTACCTACAAACAAAAAGCAGTTGATGGGTTTCCTAGGTTTTGCAGGAAACAATATAAAAAGTGTTCCATATTTTTCTGGAACTGGTAACAAAAAAAAGTATTCACAAAATGAAAAACACAAAACAGAGATTAGTAAGATGGGGTCTTGTTTTTACTAGGAAAATCTCGACTTTAGACATATTAAAGGAAGATAATGTCGCTGCTGATGCTTTGTCTAGAATGTAAATAGGTCAGATTTAGTTTTCTCAGATGTATATAAGACACAGCTGCGAAATATATAGAGTATAGCTGAAGATTACAAAGTTGGATTCGTTTCTGTGATATATATTGTGTAAACTTATATATAGCGTATTGATGATGATGAATATTTTTTAACGTAAATTATTTTGTATTTCATTTATGTCTAACGTTTAACTATATTTGGTAAGGTAGTCAATGGAATGTGATTCCTAATGGATATTCCTTTTCTATTTTAGAATGATTGTTTTGATTTTTCCAGCAAAGACCTTTCAAGGTCAATTTTTAATTCTAACACATTAAATGAAATTTTCCGAATGTTCCTTAGAAATATCTAGAATATTCTTTAGTGTATAAAAGAAAGGCATTTGAAGTCACAAGAACAACTTACGTCGTGACTTTCAGTACTGAGAAACTTGCAGGGAAACTTGTTGGATTTTTCAATGCTAGCTTGAATATTATTTTAATTTACAGAATCCTATGTTCAGAATATAGTGACTTAAGGTTACATAGTAGACTAATTATTTATATGTACATGATACTGTACCAACATACCAAGTAAGTTATTTGTTTTATTGTCATTTTTATTGTTGATGTATATTTCATTTAGTAAAGTACTAAAGCTCTGTAAAACTGTGTTGTGTTTCACTTCTTTCCAGCGCTCGGAACAGTCAAAATATATATTTTCAGACACAGACCGAAAACATTACATAAGCCTCAATGTTATTCTTTAAATCCACTAAACTGTCATTTAGTTGCGAGCAACACATCTAATACTGTAAAATAACCCCTGCCCCCACCCCCAAACATTAAAATTTGCTGCAAGGTTACACGCCATGAAATGTCGAGTCTGTTACGCATAAAACAATTATTTTGCTGAAAATAACCATATACCCATGCTACCCTAATGTACCTGTCATTCTGATGAAATAGCCCTCAATCCAGAAATGTAATAAAGGGTAGATTACCTGCTCAAGTTAATAAGCAGTGTCCCAAGCAGGACTTGAATCCGGGATCATAAAGCTACCCCTGGACTACTGCTCCCCACATATGGAAACTTACTTAGATTGTTAAGTAACATTCCTCCTGATGATCTTAATATGTGAAACCAGAAGAGGATTAAATCAAAACAACTATTAAGGTTTATTATTATACATATATCACAATTATATTGTAATTAAAATATAAAAATAAATTACACTGAGCAACAGTCATCAAAAAATAAATAAAAATAGAATTAGAGAACGTACTGTTTTATTCTTCGATAGAAAATAACGATCAATAGAATGATTTATAAATTTTGTAAATTTGTGTGAATAATGATAGTGTTTTGTCCTATTCTGTAATACCTTTATCAAATGTTTGCGCAATAATAGATTGCATTTATTTATTAAATCATTACTTAATCGTATTAAGTGTTTGAAGTACTTGATATATTGTCTGATACTTGACTGTTTGAACTAGAACATGTAGGTGTTAATGCACGAGGAATTGTCTTAATAAAAAGAAAAAGAAAAACAAAAAAAACGCGCAATAATATTTGTTACTCAAAATAACCCACTTTGATGAAAATGAATTATTTCCAATTTGTATTATATTGTATTCAGGAGAACTCAAGATTCCATTTTGGAAATAATTGTTTTTGACTGTTGTTGGATTTGGACATTTTTTAAGTTGCGTTCACCTGACATTGACAATTTATTACATTTGAAGGGGCCGCTTACGAGCCCTTTTACGAGAGAGCTCAGAAAGAATTAACTCTGAGTTAAAAGCTTTCGAGCCCTCGTGCACTTTTCATAGTTTTGAGTTCTTAAGAAGTTCGTGTACAACGCATTAGAGTATCATGAGCATGTCTTTGGTTCGTACGGTACACGTACGGTTTACGCAAGTCGTACGAGTCCCGTACGACACTCTTGCAATATCACGAGTTATTGCTTAGAGTGTATATCGAATTTGCTTCTTGTGAGATTTTTTTACGTTTTCCTTGAGACGTATGTACGATTTCCTGCTTTAGCAATCGAACTAGCCCCGTATCTTATGTGACATCACAAGAACAATTGAGAGCTCGTTCCAAATTTACAAATGTTTACGAGCACACATAATCGCGCGATTTCATTATTTCTACGGACATCGCACGGGTAATGTGACTGAGGCAAAGGACAGGACAGGTTTACTCCGTATATAGCAATGGATATAGCACGTGCTGGAAGAATTATATTTGCTTACACAAACGTATGACATTTTTGAAAGACCACAACATTAAAGAACCATTAGTTGCGGATTTATGTATAATTAAATGCACAAAACATGTGAAATAAAATGTGAGTCAGAATACATGGAACAACTCAACATCTGTATAAATGTGTGCATTTCTATTTAAGAGAAAACGCTAGATAAAATGCAATATCTGAACTGTGGGGCATACCAGCATAGGTACTCGCATATGGATGTGCTGTGTGGTAACATGTGTGTTTCTCTTGTTGTGCTTGAGTCTGCCGTCACTGCGACAATATTTTAGCATTATAACGATATTCAGCTATTTACTGGTAGGGGAAGATCCCTAGTAGAGGTATCCATGTTGACCCATCAGCCTACCTCTAGCGAGCGGGATGTCATCCTCACAGGAAAATCTTGCAGGGAGTAACAGGAAGTCAACAGCTATAGCCACTCTGTCACAGAGGTCACTTAATACATATTGGGCATAAAAAGGGACAATTAACATACATATTGTAATTTATTATAAACAACATTTTATCATCTTATTTGTGAATAATAACGGTAACATTTGCTATCAACATATACAGGCTTTTGCAATTAACACATACCCACCTAAATTATCAACAACAATCAAAAGTTATTTTTCATTCAATTCTTTTCAAACATTTTACAACTGAAATGACTTGATATAGGTCCAGCTAATGTCTGTTTGCACATCTTACATCTTTTATCTCATAAGATAAAACTATCTTTAAATATCAGACTTTATATATTTATCGATTTATCACTTAGTGTGCTTTGCGATAGACTGAATCATAATATCCACGCAGTTATCTCCCCTTCATTATTTGTCATAGAGTTTTGCCACCATAAGAAGGCATTTATCAGGATTTCTGATATATATATTTTATTTTAAATTGTTAAAAAAATGTTTCTGTGTATCTATCATCCTACTTTTCTCTCATTCATATTATATTGATTATGATGAAATAAATAAAAAATAATAACAAATAAAACTATTTTTAAAAATATGAAAATAACCGTTATTTTTTATTTTTTCAAATTCTTTTTATTTTACAGCGAGTGACCTTTTCTTAAATAACATCGATTATCGACTTGTTGTAAAAAATAATCTGTTTAGAAAAAAACTTTTTCTGTGCATGAAAATTTGTAAATAATAAACCTTCGCCATTTTGTAAGTCTACCAGCATCACGTGACATTTGTGACGGCAATGAGTCCTTTTGCTAAGTGAGCGTACAAGGGAGATCACTGTGTGGAGTTTGACTGAATCACTGTACTCATACGCCGTGTTAACATGCACTACACACACAAACAAAACAGCTGTAACCGTCTGTCCTGTCATTTGTTTGATAAATAAGATATATTTTATGTGATTATTTGAATCTGCCATTCTTGGTCATCGTTTACTGTAAACATTCACCTTGAATCATTACAGCCAACTCGCTTACTATTTTCATAGCGATGATGGGTATTTTATATGCATAAATGTACATATGCCAGACATGTAATGTATATATATGTATGTATATATACTTTGATATTTCTTGAAAAAAAAAAGCATTATTTTTAGTAAAGATATACATTATTTTATATTTTAAGTATCTAACAAAAAGTATATATGTAAGTTTTATTATTAAATTTATTAATATTTTATTATTTGTTTCCTTCGGGATTCGAACCAATGCGGTGAAATTGAAAGACATTGATGACTTGGTGTCGCTACCACTACACCACTTTGGAGCCTAATTCTAATCCGATTAACAAGAATAATAACATTATCCTCGT
Organism: Solen grandis; assembly: GCA_021229015.1. NCBI lineage: Eukaryota > Metazoa > Mollusca > Bivalvia > Adapedonta > Solenidae > Solen > Solen grandis. The sequence continues at coordinate 33,644,484 of CM037781.1, read as the reverse complement.
GCTATTTGATGAACGTTTCCCTTACGTTGGAAAAATAAAATAAAATAAGCTCTATTTTGTAAAATGGCTAAATTATAATTATTATTTTTATTTGTTTAAAAAACATACAAATTAAATAAATTAAAAGTGAATGAAATAAATGTTCAATGAAATAAAATTATTATCATTATTACTGAAAATGTAAACCCGTGCCAAATATATAACACGAAACGTACATAAGGTATGAACTGATTTGACAAGATTGCATCTTGTTTCTGCACAATGCAGACTATGCATATCTATACAGTTTGCTTCCGCGAACTTATCCTACCTTAACTGTTTTACAGTTGAGGTCTCAATCAAAGCATGATCCTGGTCGTGGGCTCTCATGCACAGTCCTCCTTATATTTTTCTAACTAACCCTATTCAGTGTGTACTGTTCACCCAGTTTTACTGTCTATTTAAGTTTTATGAAAGTACTCACCCTATTCAGTGTGTACTGTTTACTCAAATATATGAATAGTACTCATCCTATTCAGTGTGTACTGTTTAACCAGATATATGAATAGTACTAACCTAATCAGTGTGATCTACCCAGTTATATGAACGGTACTCACTATTCAGTGTAGTTACATGTTCACTCATTATATAATAGTACTCATCCATTTATTATGGTACTGTTTACTCATGTAATATATGAATAGTACTCACCTCTATTAAATGTATCTGTTCACCTCATATATATGAATAGTACTCACCTATTCAGTGTGTACTGTTCACTCATTATATTAGTACTCATCCTATTCAGTCTATATTGTTTACCCAGTTATATGAACAGTACTCACCCTATTAAGTGTGTACTGTTCAACGAGTTATATGAATAGTACTCATTCTATTCAGTCTGTACTGTTCACTCAGTTATATGAATAGTACTCACCCTATTCAGTGTGTACTGTTCACTCAGTTATATGAATAGTACTCATCCTATTCAGTGTGTACTGTTCACTCAGTTATATGAATAGTACTCACACTATTCAGTCTGTACTGTTCACTCAGTTATATGAAAAGTACTCACCCTATTCAGTGTGTACTGTTCACTCAGTTATAGAATAGTACTCACCTATTAGTCTGTACTGTTCACTCAGTTATATGAATAGTACTCATCCTATTCAGTCTGTACTGTTTACCCAGTTATATGAATAGTACTCACCCTATTCAATGTGTACTGTTCACTCAATTATATGAATAGTACTCATCCTATTCAGTTGTATGTACCATTATATGAAAGTACTCACCTATTCAGGTTTACTGTTACAGTTATATGAATAGTCTCATCTATTCAGTTGTACTGTTACCAGTTATATGAATAGTACCCCCTATCAGTGTGTATGTTCACTTGTTATAGAATAGTACTCACCTATTCAGTCTGTACTGTTCACCAGTTAATGAAAGTACTCACCCTATTCAGTGTTTACTGTTTAACCAGTTATATGAATAGTACTCACCTATCCAGTTGTACTGTTTACGCAGTTATATGAATAGTACCCCCTATTCAGTGTTTTGTTACAGTTATAGAATAGTACTCACCCTATTCAGTGTGTACTGTTTACCCAGTTATATGAATAGTACTCATCCTATTCAGTCAGTACTGTTTACCAAGTTATATGAATAGCACTCACCCTATTCAGTGTATACTGTTCACTCAGTTATATGAATAGTACTCATCCTATTCAGTGTGCTCTGTCTATTTAAGTTTTATGAAAGTACTCACCTATTCAGTTTTATGAAAGTACTCACCCTATTCAGTGTGTACTGTTCACTCAAATATATGAATAGTACTCATCCTATTCAGTCAGTACTGTTTACCAAGTTATATGAATAGTACTCACCCTATTCAGTTTATTTACTCATTATATGAAAGTACTCATCCTATTCAGTTGTACTGTTTACCATTAATGAAAGTACTCATCCTCTATTCAGTTGTACTTTCACTCAAATATATGAATAGTACTCACCTATTAGTCTGTACTGTTTACCCAGTTATATGAAAGCTCACCCTATTCAGTGTATACTGTTCATCAGTTATATGAAGTACTCATCCTATTCAGTCTATATGTTTACCCAGTTATATGAAAGTACTCACCTATTCAGTGTTACTGTTCATCAGTTATATGAATAGTACTCATCCTATTCATCTGTACTGTTTACCAGTTATATGAAAGTACTCACCCTATTCAGTGTGTAGTGTTCACTCAGTTATGCGAAAAGTACTCACCCTATTCAGTTGTACTTTTTCCAGTTATATGAATAGTACTCATCCTATTCAGTGTGCTCTGTCCATTTAAGTTTTATGAAAGTACTCACCCTATTCAGTGTGTACTGGTCACTCAATTATATGAATAGTACTCACCCTATTCAGTGTGTACTGTTCACCCAGTTATATGAACGGTACTCACCTATTCAGTGTTACTGTTTAAGTTTTATGAAAGTACTCACCTATTCAGTGTACTGTTCACTTAATATTTGTGTAGTTCTTATCCCTATTCAGTGCGTACTGTTCACTCAATGATATGAATAGTGCTCACCCTATTCAGTGTGTACTTTACCCAGTTTATGAACAGTTCTCGCTGTTCACCATTATATGAACGTACTCACCCTATTCAGTGCGTTCCCAGGCGCTATGAGCCATTTGTATGTCTGTCACCAGATACGAAGGAAAACATAGTTAGTTGTTGTTTTATCGTATATTTATGAAGAGACAAAAAAATTATAGGTAGATGAACACACAACCAAGTTTTTATATGAAATAAAATACCCCATACCTATCATGTGTATTAGTTCCAGTGAGAAAGAAGCTATTAGAGGCGAAATACATATTAATAAGTATGTCACTTCTCTATTCTTATATTTCATTGCATTATACATGAATATAACTATAATATTCAATTGTTGTTTAATTAAACAGACGATGATGTAATGCATGTTATTTTAAGTTTATATCTAATAGAATATGCTTTGTTAAAAGTTTTACAGTATTGATATACTCATCCATGTTGACTTCAAGTAAAAATATTTACATCCAACCGCGCTTAGTTTCAATTATATTGAATATAATTATTAGTGTTGTAAATGTTACACGTTAGATGATATTTACAAAGTTAGTACATATTAATTGTGTGCTCACAGACAATAAGATCTTATTGAGTGTCTTTATTACGTTAATATGATAGTCTCCCATTCCTATCAGTTGTTTCGTTCACATCATTATAGAATAGTACTCTCCCGATTCAGTTGTACTGTGCACCAGTATAGGAATAGTTACTCATCCTATCCGATCTTGTTTTACCCAGATTATATGATAGACTACACCTATCAAACTGTACTGTTAACGTCATTATGATAATATGTACTAACATACTTTCCAATTTATGTTTACACATGTTATATGAAAGTATTTCGAACCTATGTTCTAATCTGTATCTGTTTATACCAGTTCATAAAAGAGTACTCACCTTATTCAGTGTGTACTGTTCACCCAGATTATATGAACAGTTTCTCGCTGTTCACCCACTTATATGAACGGTACTCACCTATTCAGTGTCGTATCCCAGGCGCTATGAGCCATGTTGTATGGTCTGTCACCAGATACGAAAGGAAAACATAAGGTTTAAGATATATGTCTGGTTTGTATCGTATTTATTCTATGAAGCAGACAAAAAAAGTTAATAAGAGTAGATGCAACAACAACAACAACAACAAGTTTTTCATATGCTTGCCATACATTACAGAGAGCATACGCCCACTACGCCCACGTAATCGACTTGTGTATTAGATTCCAGTGAGAAAGAAGCTATTAGAGGCGAAATACAATAATCTAATTAAGTATTGTCACTTCTCATAACTTCCTTAATACATTTCATTTAAGGCATTAGATACACTCTCGAAATATAAACCTATTAATGATTCAATTGTTTGTTTAATTCAAACAGACGATGATGTAATGCATGTTAATTTTAATGATGTTTATACATCTTATTAAGAAATATGGGTTTGTTAAAAAAAGTTTTACAGATGAAATTGTATATACTCAATCCAGTTTTGAGCTTTCAAAGGTAACACAAAATAATTTTAACATGCCGAAACCGGACGCTTACGTTTCAATTATATTGAATTAATTGATTAGGTGTTTGTTAAATGTTACACGTATCGAAGAATGATATTTACAAAGTATACAAGTTAACAATATTTAAATAGTGTGCATCTACAGACAATAAGAATCTTATTGAGTGTCTTTATTTGACGTTAAGGGTTAGATTAGTCTCCCGATGTTCGGCAATCATCGGTTGTTTCCGTTATCGATCGGATTAGATGAGGCATTCCCGAGGAGTTGCTATTGTCGCATCGTGCACCAAGCATAAGCGAGCACATAATGTTCACATGGACGAAGTCCGGTGTAATCCCCGCACCCCTCTCTGGGTGTTTGAACCAGGAATTTCTTTGACCCCTCACCAGTCCATCCACAACTGAAATGAAACGTCATTTGATAAATTTATAAGATTAATTTTGACCTAATATTATGGGGAAAAATCGTTGTTTAATTCTAAAGGTATTTCGAACTTGGTGTTTCTGAATCCTAAATCTTGACAAATTAGTATGGAAGTTCAGAAAAGAAACTAGAATGAAATATGTACAAAACATTGTAAGTGACGCAAATATTATAAAGTTATTATTAAGCTGAATGTACAGTGGACATGTATATTAAATTATCTGAGTAAATTATCAATATATATCAAAGCGCTCAATGCGCTGAGAGACGGCGGCAGGGTTAACATGAAATAGCTATAATTTTAAACCCAGCGTTTCAGAAGTGATCGAAGCAATATAGTCAACGGTCATGTGACGCCAAAAAATCTACACGCTTTCCTGCAACTATAGTTCAACTAAAGCCAGTTGAATCGCTCTCTGGTTGTTATATAATAATCCGGAGTAAGGGTCATGAACCTGATTTTATTCATAAGTTGCATACCTAAGTAGGTCATTCCCTTACTTTAGTACTAGTAAAGCTTTCAAAGTTAAGAAATGCTCTAGGAAGAACCTAACTCGCCATCATGCAAAATTAGGTGTGTACTACTTAAGGTTAATTACATACATTGGGGTTTCTAATGCCGAAAGCTGCATTTTTCTTTTTACAGGAGTAGATCGCTGTTCTGATTAAGAAATGTCACGGATAGTTTGTTATCGCTTAAAGTGGATGTTTCCAGTGCAAAATAATGTTTAAAGAAAACATGTTAACAAGCAATAACAAATTAAAAGCGGTTACGGTTATGTTTAAAACGTCTGTGTAACATATTCCACTCGTATTCGTTTGTGCATTATCGCATTGCATGGATACGCACTAGGCGCCGAAAGGTACAGTTAAATTTGCCGTGGAAAATATACAAATCAATGTAAGCAAGGACAGCAATGCCTGTTTACACTTTGCAGTTACTAAAGACGGCTTCCGCGAAAACGCGCGCGTGCTTATAATTTGATCCCTTTGATCCTGAGATTTATGCAATGGTTCCTCTTGTTTTTGTTGTTTTGACTTTTCTATTGCTGCGACACATGGGGGATGACCGCAAAAGCACAGAGACATCCGGGTGGAACCAATGGCATACAGCATGCCAGCTGGTAGGCTCTTTCAGTAGTGAGTAGATTGAAACACGAACCCAGTGTGTAGCGTAGTGGTTACGCGCTTCGCTTCTCACCAATGCGTCTCGAGTTCGATTCCTTGACGCGTACCTGAGAGGGTACAGTGGTCGCCCGTCCAGACACGTTGGTTTTCTCCTGGCTCTCCGGTTTCCTCCCACAATAATGACCACATACGCCGCCACCAGAGTCATCGAGAGTCATTTATATAAGTTGTAAGAACTTGTTTCGTAATCCATGTAAAGTAAATAAAGTTAAAACTTTTAAATCTATTAAGAGAAGTCGTTGACCTCAAAAGTCAGGCCAAATTCATATAAAGAATTAAGCCGTTTATAAGTTTATTTTTGATTTCTTAGATAAACGTAAGTTTATAACATCTATTCACCAAATAAAAAAAATGTTGTTTATCAAATATCGATAGACAAATAAGGTTGTTATTTTTATATCTTGTGAGAATGTTCTAATTTAGACAAATTTGAGACATATATTCTTTCTATGTCTTATGAAGAACAAAAAATAAATTAATCAACATTCATTATGTTTAACAGTTATAATGCATTTCAGGTCTGAATTCCATCCATCAATACCTAGCACTCAGCAATACACTTTTTTTTATTTATTAAATGGCATGCCATCAATTTTGAATTTCAGAGTACGTAGCTGAGTTGACATAATTGAATACGTTAAAGGCCCATTATATTTCAGAATGATACAATTTTCATTAAAATGAAAATATGAAATAACATAGACACATTGTTGACTAACACAAATATTTCATAATGTGCAAATATCGGCTGTAAAATATCAGTTAAACGCAATGAAAATGTTGACAATTTACGCAATTAAGTATTTTGGATGGATGTCAAAATAGTCTCATTGTTTTTTCCCAATAAATAACTTAATTTGAAAACCGTCGCCGAATCAAAATGTGTTTATCTGCTACGTTATCAATATATGCAATATATGCACTAGGTCTAGGTGAAACTTTAGAAACATAGAATATGCGAATAGGATTTTTTTTGTAAATAAATGAATGATCTTAAGTAAAATATTCTTTCTTATTTATGCATTCTTGTTATGTTGTCGTCATCGCGTATGAACAGCTTGCATCTTTTACCAAATCTGTAGCACAAATTTTGCATTTCTGTTCGAAGGACATATACTGCTTTTTGAAGCATAATAGGCCTTAAATAACAAGTACAAATACTGTTTCGAATGAAATGAAACACTTGTTTATTTAAAGGAAATAAGACTTACGGAATCCTTCTATAATTAGTTTAATATTACTTAGCGCCAATTACTGTTGGTGAAATTTGAGCCTGAAACGCAAAAGTCTTTAGCAATGATTAACCTCCTGTTCATGGTGTATGTTTTTAGACATTCTGGTCTGTTCTATTAAACAAAACGAGGCAATGAATTTTTTTTTCCAAGAGTGGAAATAATTCGCGATTTTACAAACATTTATTTCTGTATTGAACAATTATTTAAGGGGAGGCAACCACTGTGTATACTAAATTTCGTTTACAGTGGTTACCTCCCCTCGAAGATAAAAAGAAAGCCGCGGGAACTTGCAAGGGAGATAACTGTAGAGAAATCGAAAACTCAAACGCCAATCTACTGTGCCGGAGATTGGAGACATCTAACTGGTTACCTGCATTGATCAAATCCCTCATCAAATATCAGCTGGAGCTCCGCCTCACTCATAAGTCTGCCGTTGATACTCGCACACTGGTCCGAGGCTTGTGCCAAGGTAAAATTGTACACATCAGTCTCAGATACAATGAAAAGCACTGTAACAGACGAGACGGATCCTTATTGCAACAAACACTAAAAATGACGAAAACACTTTGAGTTATTTTAACAGTTACATTGAAGTCCGAGACCACTTTAATTATGGCCTAAAATAGACAGACGCCTGCTTCTTATTATGTTGTTTTAAATAATATTGCCAAAACAGCATTCCGAAATTGACATGGAAGTGTTAAATTTTCATTACTGTGTTACCTGAAAAAGAAACCTGTTATACCAAGTAGAAAGATATATGCAACCTGAAATTCCGATTTTAAATTGGAATATCCTAAATATCCTAAAATCAAATTATACAAGCCAATGATAGCATTTCATTTTCTCTGGCTTCATTTGCATACCAACATATGTTTGGTTGAAGAAGTAGGTCAAAATCAATATTATACAGCTACGCCAAAAATAAAGAAAATAAAGGCGTCTTACACGTGACTTTTCACAGGAGATCGCTTCTGATAGGCGGGGGTAGTACAGGGATCCGGGAAATAGATTTTTGTCAAGCATAAATTATACTGATAATATCAGACCCCCACCCCCACCCTCACCCACACACTCCCTCTTCTTGGCAAAACATTGAAAGGTGCATAATGAGCGTTTATGACACTGGTTTTCAAATAAGCTGAACAACAAGAAACGTTCAGCTTCATCGAATGTCACGCTTTGTTCGTCCAGCTCAGTCTTTACACTCTTTCTGTATTTATGAAATGGCGATTTATATCATGGGGTGTTTTCCGAATTCATAACGTACTGTTGCATTAATATGAAACACAATACATCACGTCACTCTTACATACATAGCCACATCCAGAAGTGGGTGGAATGAAGCGAAAGACCTAATAATCTAATAGAAATCCGCAACTCTGACTCTAATATTGATAAAGAGCAGGTCGAGAAAAGCTCTCGTTAAGTAACGTGTAGGATCATGTGACCGCGAGATAACGTGAGGTGTGTACAATTGTTCATATCAATTATAAATATACTGAGTTTTCTCTTCTAAACCAAATATGTGTGTCTCTCATTAGTTAGTGATATTGTTACCTGGTCTGTCTGCAAACGTCTGCAAGATGTTAATTGTCTCAGCGAAATCTCGTTCAAATCCCGTTCAAATGTTGTTGTTTTTTCGTCACGAGAAAAATCCTTATTTCGGACAGTTTCATATTTCTGCTGAATAGGTCTTTGATACTGTTAACACAAGTATACATGTCATGTATTAACGAAAAACCCATTGAAACAATTTAAATCATGAGTCAAGAATGGAACTGTTTAGCCTAGATGACTTCTAGATGGAGTTTTATAACAAGAAACATATTGAGACAAAGCATCAAAAGCGATGCAAATATTACAAGAAGTGGTAACTAAAAATAATGGCGTAAGATTGGAAAAAAAGATGTAGTAACAGCAAAATATTAAACAAAATTAGCAACAGTAGCAGGGGCACCATCATTATTATTACCGGCAACAACAACATCATCAATATCATCATTATCACGAACACCGCTACCATCAGCTAAGCCCTCAGACATTTTTTCATAAATATTTCTATTCCGTTATCTTAACATCGGGGATCGAATCCACGACCTCTGATTTAAAATGGCGATATGTTAAATCTATTTTTAATCACTGAAACTGACATTCACCATTAAAAGCTTTCCTTTGCATATTTTATGTCAGTCTCAAAGAGGAAACTACTCAAGTGAACTATGTATACATTGCTGGTGTAAATTCTGAGACCCGGTTAATAACTACGGAAAATTCCGGAGGTAGGGGAAATAACACGATTGTATAATACTGTATGATAGAACCGGAAGTTAATTATTTCAAACGTATACAATAGCAAACCCTTCTCTGGTTGCCATAATATTATTTTTAGTAGAGTGGTACATTGAGTTCACGAAATGTTTAGCCATTCAAATTTCTCATAAAAGTTACTTCCTGTCTCAGCAGACGATTTCAGTGATGCTGCTGCCTTGGACGTAAATTTTCAAGAAGAGGTTAAAATGAAGTACAAGTGCCATAGTAGCATTTATTTTTTATTTAATCATTTTTACTTATTTTCATGAGGTGCGTGCGTGCGCATCCGCGCGCGAATTAATGTAGTATGT
>CM037781.1:33584812-33634812 GCA_021229015.1 Solen grandis | reverse complement strand
AAAACCTTTACTATGTACTCTTGCCTGACTCCCAACACAGGTATACAATTTCACGTGTGAATTATTAGAGACATCCATTTAAAGAAATTAGAGAAAATTGTTATGTTTAACAAAAGTTTAACATTTTCCCCCAAGTCAAAAAAGGGAAATAAATATGCAAAAAATATTTGAAGAGTTACTGTTCCTGTTTCAACTGGTTGGTGTGATGATAAACACGTGTGAAGTTTGAGGGACATCCAACGATTGAGTAGAAGTGGAGATTACTGCATTGCTGCTACTGCTGTAGCCCCCAGACAATATGACAATGCCTCCCTCACATGCACATACCTCATGGGGAATATAGTCCTGGGGTAGTTTGTCCAACATATCCTCAGCCATCCTGAAGACAACAGATTCCCTGGTCTCCCCGGCCCCAGCTCCTCCTTCCTTTGGCTGAATACTCATGGTCGTGTCCAGGATGTTGGCTGCCATGTTGGTCTGATAACTGCAAGTACAGACAAAATAGAATGTCTCAAAATCTCAACTGGTAACGTGTGATACTACTTCATGAAACTTTTTTTTTGTACAATGAATATTCAGTAAGTTTATTAAATACATAACTACAGTACCATTAATCTATATTTCCCCTCATTCCATGTAATTGGACAAATACTAGAAAGAGAGCATAAAATTACATGCATTGGAAAGCAATCACTTAAGTAAAGTTAAAGATTAAAAAATATCCTTGATATCCAGGCTTTACTCAAGTTGGACCTTTTTTTTGACAAATTTGAGCTTTAGAAAATTGAGATTATCTATTTATAAGCATCATCAACAAAGACTTCAGATAGCTTAAAAGTGACCGTCCTACTGTTTTCCACTTGCGTATTGTTGTAATATGAGAGACACTTTGATTACTTGACAGTATTCAGTAGTAGGGACATTTACATTCAACAGATAAGATAAAGACATTCTTGACTTACGTGATATCTGCATTAGGGTGGAGACCAAAAGCTTCTGGTGAGTCGACCAGGGGCAGCTGCTCTATGAAATGCATCACCTGATCTAAGGTCTTACACTTGGGGATCTTATAGCCAGTGTAGAACTGAAAGTTGTCTGCAAACATGAAATCTCCAAACCACACCTGCAACACAAATATGAAGGCATATACATACATCAAATTCTCACTTCATCCTTTGCACAATTTTTCTATCTCCTTTTTGTCACATCTGCTTAAGCAAGCAGGTGCGACATAGGTAATTTTCAAATGCTCAGCTACCAGTGTTAATATGCTGATAACTTCGAGGAATGTCTAGCATGGCTAGTAGATCAGATTTATGACACAGTTATGGCCCCTTTTCATATCAAAAATCGCCAAAAAAATACCTTCTCTGATCAATAGCTCTTGATTGGCTAAATGGATTAAGATTATTTTTGTTGCACTTGTTTATCTCACTGAAATAAAGGCCAAGTTGACTTTGGGCAAAATCTGTAAATTTTTTGACACAGTTATGGCCCCATATTGACTTAGAATTGACACTGACCCTTGGGTCCATGTATTTTTGTGCTTTGCAGTTGTAGTGCATCTTCAACAGAATGTCCTTGGTAAAAAAGAGGCCACAACTCTAGAGACACAAATAAGCCTTTTCTCATCTAAAAAAGTTTGCGTGCAAAGTTGTTGCAATGCCGTTTCCTTACTATGACTAAGTATCAAGATTTAGAACAGTTTGTAAGATAGCACAGGCCTACAGTACCAAGTCATAATTAAGAAGAGGCCACGTACCGAAGATAAACTTTAATTGTTACAATGAATGTGTGCAAAGTTTCACTGCTCTCCTTTTCATATAGAACCTGTTCTAATATTAGATATACGTGAATAATGTGAGATGAAAAAAATATTTGATTTGCTTTTACAAGGGCACAGTCAAACAGGAAAAAAAAAATCATAATATTACAGTATGATATGAAGTAAGTTGCAAGGACCTTACCCTTGCAAATGTGTTGAGGAGCCTCTTGTCATAGTCATCAGTGACACGCCCTCCATACTGTACCTCGCCCAGCATGTATCTCACTGTGACCCACGACACACCCTGCGAGGGGTACATACAAGTTATACAATACTGAAAGATCTACTCACAAGAGTAACAAAAATCATTTTCTTTTTTCCACTTTTTCCTTATTCCTACTTATTCCTCTCTTAGACTCCATTGTTCCTGGATTATGTTAGTATCAAACCTTGCTCCTAAGGTTATGGGAGATTCTAGCTCTCATCAGGGCTTGAACTCACAAATATTAGATTCACAGTTATGTATGCTACAAATGGACCATGGCATCCTTTCCATCCAATCATTTTGGGAGAAGAAAAGAGGACATGGTTCAAACTCATTTTTTTAAGCAAAAATTTAAGAATTTTTCAAGGGGTTTTTAATGCCTTAAAATTCAAAATTAAGGACCTCAATTTTTTAACAACTTTTTTATGATCAATGTTTAAATTTAAAATTCAAGGTTTTTCAAGACCTTTCATTTAATCTTAAGGGTTTTTCATGGGTTTATAAGGCAAAATGTCATTTTCAAGGATTTTTCAGGACCTTATTTCATTTACTCTAATGCATGTAAAAGATCTCAATTTTATGGGTTTTTCAAGACCTGTGCAAACCATGGAGAACTTACTTTCTTAGGGTCTATGTCATCAAGATGGTTCTGACAGAACTGTACACTGGCCTGCCAGTCTGAAGAGTTGAACTCATAAGGAATGTTCCAGCCAAGAGGTCCAAACTTTCTCCTCTCCTGTAACAAGGGCATTAAGAAGTGCATGAGATTTGACATTTTACTCAGATTCAATTTCCTGAAAAAAAAAAAAAAAAAAGATTGTATGATTGTCTATCCATAAAATATTTTTTGTTTTTATAAGCTCGAACATTGAAAATAGAATGACAAACTTTGAAAAACATTTTTTTATTTTGCTACATGCAAAAAAAAAAAAAAAAAAAAATTATGTTTTGATTTGCATTTGTTTATGAACTAACATTTATTTTAACTTTAAATGAAAAGTCAGTGGCTGTAGTATCATCAGATTACTCAGTATTTACAAACAGAAGCAAACAGAAAGAAGTAAAAAGATCCAATAAACTAACAGTCCATATCAAAAAGACATTTTTGATGTAATCAATATCCTGCCATTGTTATTCATGTATATTGTTTGCTGAATTTTCAATCTGTACAGTACCCTGATAAGATTCAATCACTGCTTCCTGTCAGTGACAAATTATCATATAGATAATCACCAGATAGTATACAGTATTTACCAGTCAGATTTAATTTAGAGAATCATCTTTCTTATCAGAAATTATCAAACCAATCAGGTAAGGAAATGCTTGTCAACAAATGTCTATGATTAATTACTACTCCCCAGGTATTTGACACCTTGTCTTGGAGTTTAGTACCTGTATATATAGGACAAAGAAAGATATCATTTTTCATAAATACACTTGTATCTTTGGAAAAGATGTCACTTGGAAACAAAATATTAAAGGTATGTTGAATTTATTAATTTTTAATTTATTTGAAATGAGTGAAAAACATTCATATTATTCTGTATTCATATAATAAGCATGCATTTTTGTTTATAGGAAGATATCAGAAAACTGAAATTAGATAATGCATCCAGGCAGACTTTAAAGTCATCTTTATTGTTATACAAACTAAACATTAATGTTGGTTTTCTTAAAAAGATAAAGAATTACATAACATGGTAAAGAAAATTTTATGAATTACCATCACCAGAACAGTTTTGGTCCCAAATTACATCATCAACAATTAGTATGTCCGCCTCTTTAAAAAATATTATCAATGCTTTATAAATTTTAAAACCAAAAAAGAAGCTTTAAACTGTTTAATCTTTTAAACAAGACATACCATAGTGAAGACATTAAAATCTAAAAGAAAGAAAAAATCTGTAAATAAGTAACTAATGGGTTTAAGTTATGAAAATGGGAAAGAACTTGCGGTCAAACTGGTGCTGCATACCTGTACTACAGTGTGGAGGAAGGACACACCAAACAGGACAGGTTTCCACTGCACCATGCTGCACACGTCCAGGAAGTCCTGGCTGATTCCAGCATATGTCCTCTTCAGACCAGCTTTGATACCTTGGGGTGGCTCGTTGGTAAACTTGATGGAGGCCTGCAAGCAACAAGTATGGGACAGATAACAATATATTGACATATTTAGGGCTAAAACTTAGATGCCGCATCAGATTCGGTTTGTTTTAAAAAATTGACCAAATGTTACACTTTTATGTTATAATGTAATGGATCTGCAATGTATTTCACACTGAACACATGAATGTTTTACACAAAAAGTGATGAGAGGTGACATCAATGTCAAGCAATCATGCTTTTATTGAATTTCTTTTTCACTATGTTCATTAATATATCCGACATGTTTCATCATGAATTATATTTCCTGTAGAATGAAAGGACTCAATACAATTAGCTTCTCTATTTCATTTTATAACCTTAACATTGATACTAACATGAATGTGACATTCGAAGTAAACTACAACTGAACTCATCAATATAAATCTGATTAGTCTGAATTCTATTCTGTTCAAAGATGTTTTACTTTTCTTTTATAACATCATTCAGTTTCAAATTGCATAATGTGGTCACAATGTATATCATAAGTCATACTGGCCACCAGACACAGCTTCCTACATTGTGTGTACCTGTAGAAGACTGATGGGGAAGTGGTTGTGTGGTTCGGTGGTGATCCAGACCCGGAACTCATCGTGTATCTGTTGTGTCTCGATCAAGGTATCCAGCAGTTCGTCCATGAAATTGAGACCCAAGTGGCAGTTCTGAAGCAGTGCCCAGCCTCCCTGTTACAGAGAAAATGGAAGGGTCAGACATGCAATATATATTTGCCACAGATAAGCTGTAATTTTAGGTCAAATATTTTGCTATGTATATACATTTTAATGAATTTCTTCCGAGGTCTCTAGAATAAATGTCATTTGAGTATTTTAGTGAAAAATATTTTAACTGGGTATGTGTATAACTTACAACTGTAGAGAAGGAAAAACAAATAAAAGTGATAAAAACGGATAGTAAAACAAAGCAAACCGTTTGCATGAATGCATGAATCAATTTCCTTGCATGAACTTCTTGTCCTTGGCCCATTGATATGGCTCTGAACTCTGTATAAAGAAAATATTACTGAAATATTATATATCTACACAAGCTATTACAGACATGACCAAACTAAGCTAAGGAAACTGAAACTAAACTTAACAAAAAATCAACAAATTATTTTTCCACACTATCAAGATTTATTATTACTGAGAAAAATACTGAGAAAATAAATATCAAACTATCAACTTGGATATAAACAAAAGTATGCTGTAAACACCACCCTATGACAATAACAGTCTCACCTAGCTGTCTCTTTTTACACAGGTTCTCTATCTGGTTGGTGGGGTCAGATCCCATGGACAGAAAGCAGATGAGTGGTACACGAGGGTCACTCTCTGCCCAGGTGGCCTCCAAGTTCAACAGTACTGCCTCAGCATATGCAGGTCCCATGGAGTCACTAATGTACTTCCTGGCTTGTGGAATTGTCCGGTCAGGACACCAGGACCTGTGTAACAAATGTACATACAAATGCATCTGTGACTTTCAAAAGAAACTTATTCCACCATACAACACTGTCAAGTATATATACATTATGGAAGATTCAGTGAGTGAAACCAATTTGATGTTTATTAATAATATAATGAAATATATAAATCTCTCTCAATGGCTCTGCAGATGGCATATATGGTCATTCATATGGGAGGAAACAGGAGTGCCTTGAGAAAACCCATGTGACTGGACTGGCGACAACTGTATCCTCTCATGTACATGACCAGAAATCAATCATGAATGCATAGGTGAGAAGCTAAGTGTGTCACCACTAAGTTATCAAGACACCACCTGATCCATGGAATATCATCATTCAAAATGGAAAATGTCAGCGTTGTATTGTTAATCTCTCAATTCTTTCAGCAATACAATTTGCTGCCAGGAGGAAGATTTCTGCTCAAAAAGAAAACATAAATTCTACAGACCCAGCCTGGGTGTTGATGCTCTAAACAATTAGTACATCTGAGGGCTGATAACAAAACTGTTCTGTATACTTATACATACAGAAATAGAACTATCACTAAAAGTGATTAATACCCTGCATTGATAGTGCAATCTAGAGGCCCAAGATGTTTAAGTGGTATCAACACAAAAACTTACCTGATAAGAAGCAACTTCTTAAAGGCATCAAGAGAGCTTGTGTACCCATCTGGCATCAATTCCTCCTCAGGAGCATCTGTATCAAACCAGGACTTCCAGCCCTTCTCATTGCGAGCCACCTGATTGAGGATCTCAGAGAATTGTCCCAGGCTGCTGAGCTGTACCAGGTTGAGCCAGGTCATGTCGGAGATCCAGCGGGCAGGTTTTGGGGTGACGGCATTCAAATCCAGCGCAGCACCACCTGTGACAATCATACACAGACTATGATTTCAACACTATATCTGGAGCTAATAAAATTTTAAATACTGAAGTTAAAACAATTTTGTTCATAAATTAAATAACAAATTTTTTTTTTCATACAATTTTTTTCTATACTAAATGTGATGTTTCTGTTCTTTAGATTATTATTTAGAAAGTCATGAAAACAAGATTTTAAATTATGATTTCAAAACTACTTTACATTCACAAGTATTATTATTGTGTTCTTTTCATCTTTAGCAAATATATATTTGGCTTAGACGGTACAGGCACCTTTAATGAATGTTTGGAACTCATCGTGCTTCACTTTCCCAGTCTGTGTGTCAATCTTGAGAGTCATAAGGAGCACAAACAAGAACTTGTGCTCCTCGTACAGTCCTCGGCAGGTGTAGCGGAACGATTCGTAGGTCAGTGTGTCGATGATGTTCTGGATTCTTTTGGCTGGTACAGGACTTTTCTCTGACCTGCAGTATGGACCCTTATACAGGTGCACTCCATTGGATAATGAATTGGCAGTTTTTGTAACTGATGAGATTTCATCAATTGTATTACTTTAAATCAATTGAATGACATACATTGGAATAATTGCAGTGGTACATGTATTTTCAGTTATTCTGGCAGTTACTGAAATTATATCAGATTAAATTAATGGCTTTACATTCTATCACAATGTTTAAAGATAGATACCGACTTACACACATCAATTTTAAGAATATAACATGAACATAATTTAAATATTAATAGAGAAATATTTCAGAGTTTGAAATCTGTCCCTTACTTGGCCATAGAGAGATCAAAGATGCCCAGGAACTGCGTAAGAGATGTTTGATACATGAGGTTCACAATACTCATGTCACAGATCAGGAAATATAACACACTGCCACGGGTAGCAACTGAAACAGACAGGCTCAACTCTTGAAATCCATAGAAGGTATTTTCTTCAACTTAAAGGAAGATTTACCAAAAGAACATTATTTAAGATTAAAAATAAGTATCTTTAGATAAAAAAGTAAATACTCCGGAAGAAGGCAGAAAAAAACTTGTTTCCATGCAGAATGGACACTTGATCAAAACATGATATATCATACACTTATTTCCTGATTTAACATAGATCGAGTTGAGCTTGATATGTACCACTTTATATTTTCTGTGATAATTAATCCTTTTAAGGGACTGCCTTCCAGATGCTAAATTGACGGAAAAAAACCCTTCTAATTTCAAGAAAATCACTGTTATAATTATAACTATTATAATAACTTAAATCAGTATTGATGTCACTATGATTGAATCCAGACATATTGTTGCTGAGAACAGGTATTTGGTGATAAATCAATAGGCAAGACGTGCAGCATGGTAGCTCAGTTGGTAGTGTAGAAGTTGGTAGTGTGCAGGAACGGTATTCCTGAGGCCCTGGATTTTAGTCCTGGTCCAGCCATGATTTTTTTCACCTATTACAGTATTACAATGGTGAAATAGCATAACTACCTCTTCGATAGTTGACATTGAGGACAACCCGAGATTTGTTTACATCACATTTAATGATCACATGATCTATGTGAAGTTCCCGTTTAACAAAATCCAAGTTTTATTTATAAATGGGAAACTCCCTTATTGGGTAAAATTGGAAACAATTTTATTTGCTTATAATTCGAAAATCAGTACATTTCTGGCCGTTGGTAGTCTTAATAACAAATTGAGTATCGTCCGAAATTGAGTTAATATATTTTTTAACGGTCATTTTGAGAGCAAATGGGAGGCAGTCCCTTTAAGTTGCAATCACACTAGCCAACTGGACAACTCTCATATGTAAACTATGTGAAATATCTTTGGCAAAACCTGGTCTGAATTCTTCTCTGGCCTCATTAATTTTGATCTCTGTTTCGGCAGCCACTGTCAGCTTCTCACTGACCTCCGCAGCTGTCACCTTGGTTACTGCCAGTACTTGGATGAGGGACTCATCATCCACCAGCGAGCCCTTTTGGAGAGAAGAAAGAGTTACCACTGAATATGATAAATACCTCTGCTACATCACCTTTATTTAACAAAATGGATATTGAATGGGATATGTAAAATAGAATATGA
The DNA here is from genome assembly GCA_021229015.1 of Solen grandis. Classification (NCBI taxonomy): domain Eukaryota; kingdom Metazoa; phylum Mollusca; class Bivalvia; order Adapedonta; family Solenidae; genus Solen; species Solen grandis. Next base: position 33,626,212 of record CM037781.1, on the reverse strand, counting down.
CAGGATGGGACACAAAGCAGTAGGAAAACAGTCATATGTGATTCATTTTGTGAAGCAGGGACATAACTATACAAATAGTCAAAAGTAATATATTTTGCTTTGTATGTTTAAGTAAACATTTTTTCTCAAGACACAACATTTTATAATACATCAGATCACTGAAATTCCAGATCAGTCACTGAAAGAAATTCGTAAGTCTGAATGGGTTTATAGCATTGCCTCATGTTACAGGCCAGTCTGGTTTTACCTGATTGCAGTTGTAATTTTCCTGATGTAGAAATGTGTTAAATTAATTCTCATGTGGTTCATATATTTTTTTTTTTAATTTCATTTGTTTTCAGTTGATTTTAAATCAAATCCTGAAAATATAGTTTTGATCATTAATGGTTCAAAGATACAAGAAACACTATAAATACATATTATACAAATTTGTGAAAGTAACAAAAATTTAGGCATAATGAACTTAATTCATGTAACTATTTCTTTGCATCATTACCTTTGTACTTGTGAGTTTATATAGAAGATTGTCCTCCAACTCTTTCATCTTGCGTTTGTTTGAAGTGACATCTTCCATAAGTTTGGTACGTTCAGCTTCCAATTCCTTAAATGCAAAGATGAAAAAAGTTTTCCTACAGATAACAAGTTTTGTGATAATTAAAACTGTATCTGGAACTTTATTCAATAATCAAAATTATTAAGAACCTAAATATTCAAGACCATTTAATTTGTCATTTTTATCCAATTTTGGCCATAACCTACCTGCTTCTCAGTGAGGATGACACGGCCTAGCAACTGGTCCTCCAAACCCTTTATGGTTACAGTGAAGTCTATAATGGATGTTCTGGCACTCACCTAGTAGCACAAATGCATTCATGAAAAACTATATACATGTACCATTGATTATCAACATGGACTTGTAATTATCACCTTAAATGCACTCATAAAAAAATAAATAAATAAATACATTGTAAATTGATATCCACTGATTTAGAAAAAAAAAATTGCACCATCTTGGAAGTTTTGAAATAGTTTTTATTGCAATGTTTTTCAGTAGTTTTTCATTACTACTGTCCAAACACACACAAACAAGAGTGTTCTTTAGAACACGTGCCACCTGCTGAACTGTGACAGAAAAAGTGTTGACAGACACACGATGGAAGAGTGATCCCTATGTGTCACCTCTGCTAACAGCAGGTGACACAAAAAGAAGTACCTCTGGAGTGTAGGCTGGATTTGCCAGTTTGGTGGTGATGTAAAGGTAAAATCCATTCATGATGTCACATTCCTTGTCTCCTACTTTGACCTGCAAACAGTCAGATTAAAATTTGAAATTTGACTTGCAAGAAACTTGGGCTTTCCACAAACAATTTATAATTTTTAAAGATGTAATGATGTAATTTAATGACTAAAATAAGTTTATGTTAAAATGAAATCTATTTTCTGAATTTACTCCTCTCATTTCTCATTATCACCCAACATTTAAGATGCAACATATCTAATTGCATGACATTACCAAGATTTTTTATTTTTATTGAAAAAGTATGATATACATTTATTCCTACTTTATCTAATAATATATAAATAATAACAAATAGTATTCTGTGATCATCACTCAATGAATCAATTGTTAATATCTGGCACCTTAAATGTTGACCCAGACTTGATGAAGTTCTTCTCCAACACATTATCCAGAGCAGGATCCAGTTCTTCCTCTACATCTTCTATCAGCAGGGGTCGCCCCAAAGACAAGGCATCCTCCAGATGGGTCCGGAAGTACTTGTGGTTCAGGGATGTTGACTGTTGACAACAAGGAAGTTAAGATGTGACTTAACAAAAGAATACCTCTTATATAGTAATGAATATTGGTTGGTTTTGCTCATTCAAACAATTGTTCAAGACTGACATGTTCAAGACATTATAAATATTAAGTATTATCTAGTTTCCATAATAATAAAATGAAAATATTCTTTGAAATAGTATTTTGTCTAGCCAACACATCAAAATAATGGAAACTAATACATATATTTAAAAGCCCCACCTGAAGTTCTCTCTCTTTCTCCCTATTCTTGATCCACTGTTTTCCCTGACCCTGTGGATCTATCAGCAGTGGATACCTGGTAGCCTTTGTGGTAATGATACCATTTTGGATAGACAGATCATCATTAGGCAGACCCTGAATGTTCCACTCCCCAATCTGTAATTAGAAAAAAATCAACTGTGATGCTTTAATACTGTGATATTATTATTTCCAATAATATCAAAACTGGTTGAATCTGTTATCAGAGAGGCAAAAAGGGTATACATACCTTTACAAATTAACATGGAGTATATCCGAATTAAACAAATAACATTTTGAGGGGTTAATATTAATGGATTATGCCATTAATGACTGGCAGTTGTTTTTTTTTCAGGTGATAAGGAAGGGCCTTAACACTACAGAGGGGTAAAAGCACCATTATCTCAAGTATGGAGAAAGAAGAGGAAAAAGCAACTGGTGTTGCAGCAACACATGAGTCTACTACCGGTGAGGTGCATAACTTTTCCATTACCATAGCAACCAGATTTCTGGTCTGAGAAAAAAACAACAAAGTGACGTGCAGAATCTCCATTCTACCATCTATTAATATACAAAGTTTCATAATATTATCTTAAACGGTATTTAAGTTATTGTGGGATCCAGATTTCTGGACATCCAGATGGACAGAGGGACAGACAGAAGACAGGCAGAAGGAGGGCAAACCTATAGTCCCCTTCGGTGTAAGGAACTAAAGATTAAGTCCAGACAGGGACTAAAAAGCACCATTTCCTCAAGTATGGGAAATGATAAACCTTGTGGTAAATTGAATTTCTGGGCAAAAACTACATACATTTTAAGAAAGGTTCAGAACAAAGTAGGGAAGTAATGTTCTGACTGAAAACTGAAGAATTTTAATACTACATACTAAGACTTGAGCTGTGCATTTTGATGTCAAATTTGATAAAGGCCTGATTAGCAACATTTCATATACAGACTAATTGTGTTTTGTTTCTGTAATGAAATATCCTTTGTCAGTAGACTAACCCTGAAATACAGGACCTAAATTGGTTATTATTGCTATAATCTTCCATTTATCTTTTTTTTGGACATTTAAAGTTTAAAATGTAGCAAAAGGATAGCAGAACAGTAATAGAACTGTTAAGAGTTTTATGTATTCTTAATTGCCTCATCAGTCAGATAATCTATAACAGAATCTATTACTGTGCTAGAACTAAGATCAGGAATTGAAAAGGAAACCAATAAGTTCAAATCTAACAATCAATCCAATCCAGTGATTTATTATTTCTCACTAAGAAACTTTAGACTTTTTAGAACAGGTTACCACTTACTGTTGCATTATCCACCAGCATGTTGATGAGATTGAGATCATTGGTGAAGGGTATGCGCCTCTGGTACATCTCCTTCTGCCAGTTTTTGATGAGCTTGTTACGGAACTCTTGGTTGAAGGGACCAGAGTAAGAAAGAAACCCAGTACACAGCAGTACATCACCAACCAGTCTGAAAGTAAAGAAATACTTTTTTCAATAAAAAACACAACATGATTACTTCTTTTATATAGGTGTGAAATCTACCAATAACAAATAAAATTTAAGAATTGTCCAAATACAGTATTTGGAAGAATCTTCTAATTGTTAAGATGATTTAAAAATTAGATACTGCTTTCAGTAAGAAACAACAACATTAAAACAAAACTGTCAATATTTTTATGATATAAAGGGACAAACCTGTCAATCTGTGACTTAAACTGCTTGCTCTGTTCAGTCCATCTGATTTTTTCGCCTGCAAGACCACCAATTAGAGCTGAGGCAGCCACCATTCTTCTCTTACACGACTCAGCATCATCCAGCAGTTCCTACAAGGAGGAGATACAGATTCACATCAGAATGGGCAAGATGGACTGGTAGATTCAAGTCATGTAAAGGGTTACAGATTTTTATTTCAGATAAAGATACAGATCTAAGTGATTTCCTGACTTGAAGCTCACAAGTATTATGTTTCTTTTACCTATTGAGTTTGAATGATACTGTAAAATGATTATATTTCATGGGGGATTAATTTTTCGTGGATGCCTTTATCCACGAATATTTAACCCCACCAATAAATTAAAGCCAAAGATCATAACCTACGACGATGACCTGTCGACGTTGATATTCTACCTTACCCCACCCACATACCGGTTTATGAACATTACGATAAGAAAAATAGTGTAAACACTGAAGAAAATATTTTGTTTTTGATGTGTTTAATTAGATAACTTATTACTAAAAATATTATTATTATTATATGATAATGATTTAATAATTTATGGGTTACATTCATGTTTTATGTACCAGCCGATTATAGCGTGGGTTACCTTCATGTATTGTACTCTACTGTACATAGCACTTACGCTAGCAGTTGTAATTATTTCTTTCATTTTGTCTTTTGCTTTTTTTAAAAAATAAGATATAATAGAACCATATGAAAAATAACCCCCGCAAGTAAAAGTAATAAATTGTTTTATTATAATGATTAAATTAATGTTCTGTGCGCCGTTATGTAGCAGTGGGATACTCTCATACATGTGTTGTACCCCACTGTACTTAAAACTTTACGCTATTATACAGACAAAACTTATTTGACATATTGAGTGCTAATCAATTTTTCACACCTCCCGAGCTGCCCGATATACTAGTAATAATACTCCCCGACCCCTGTCCCACCCCCTGTTCCCCTTGAAGCCACATATCACCTGGTTACATCCTGTCGATAATTGGTCAAAGATACTCCATTTTTTTTTCCTATAGAAAAACTGTCCAAAATACTGCGGAAATGATGGAGACATACTTCTTGCAACTTTTATGTTTGTTTTCTTATGCAGGGTGAGGGAGTTAGTATAATTACTAAAGAAATAGTCAAAAATCATGGATAAAATTTTAAGGTAAATATCCAAAAAAGGATAATAGAAATATTTTGATATTAGCTGTGTTTATTATAAAAACAAAAAATACGATCAAATCTTTCTCCCAGAAAAACACAAATCCACGGATATCTGTCCCCACGAACACGTTTTGGAGAGTGAATCCACGAAATTTAATCCACATGAAATATAATCATTTTACAGTACTATGCTATTATGTCCAGCCCTAAATTTTGAACCATCATAATCTTCAACTAATTTACAACATTTTCTTATAGTCTTCCCTGAAGTGTAAAAACTCTTCAGCCTTCGGGCAGTCTTCATGACAGGTAGTCTGAATTGCCTGTCCAATTAAATATGGTAAGTCCAAGAATTGGAATCAATTAGTACCTACATATACTGCAAATACCTGCCAGTAACACTGACTGGAGGAAGGGAGAAATTTGTTCAGCTTAAGAAAGCCCGCAGATATGTCCAGCGAACAGCCATATTTCAGAAAGACTTTCGCAAGCTAAATGAAGCAAGAGAATATGCAATGATAGCTATTGATTACCCTTTCTAACTTTCTGTGTGCTTGAGAAGGGAAAAAGCTGTAAAAAAATCAAAATGTTGGGAGTGAAAATTAACTTTAAACCTGAAAAGTATCTTTGTTACTACAATATATACACAAACATTTTAGGCTTCACCTGTTTTTCCTTCATGGCAGCATCATACATTGCCTGTACAGCATCCAGTTCTTTCTGTTTCTCATCCAGTTGTCCCTGTGCATTGTTCAGCTCAGTGGTGGCCACATTCAGCCTAGCCTCCTGTACTGCTAGGTTAGCCTGTCAATAAACAATCTACTCTTGTAATTTTCATTTTAAAACTTACTAGTATCAACTAACCTATTACTGAAGGTGTCTAATGTCTCTGGGACACATTCTGTTTATATTCACATGAAAAACTCCCATTTTGTTTCAGTACCACTGATCTTGACCCTAACCATCCATACCACCCAAATCTAACCTGTTCAACACTTAAAAACTATAAACATTTTCGGTTGCTTACCATTACCAGTACACAAGATATAGAAACTAAGAGGCAAGCTGAATGACACAGTGAGTTGGGACAAATATATTTTGAAATACTTTATCTATTTAGGAACTTGCAAAACTGACATTTCATCTTAAAGGGCTATTTAATTAAATGTGCATATCGTCAGCACATTTGGGTCGGATGCAAAACTGACGCACATTTGGGTCGGATGCAAAACTGACATTTCATCTTAAAAGGCTATTTCACCATTGAAAGTAAAGTAATTTAAATCTAAAAATGAGAATCACTCAAATTGGTCAAAGCCAAAATAAAAAAAACAAGAAGTTGTTGAAAATGGATTATGCTTCCCAAACTTCACTTTCTTACAGAATTAGTGAATGTATCGTGGTAGACCGGTTATTGTGGTCTGTTTGCTGACGATATGGATGGTTGTGATCATGAGGAGAAAACTGCTACTGGTTGGTGGCTGACTCTAAAAGTGTCCCCCCCCCCCCACTTGATATTTTTCTGGAATAGCCCTTATAAATCAATATTAAAGAACGCCATTTGTTTTAGTTCAAACATAAAAAATACCTGTACGTCTATATCATTATGAATCTTAAAGGCTGCATGGTTCATACAAATTTTCAGAAGCAAAATGCAAGAGTTTTTCAAGGCCTTAAAATTTAAAATTAAGAACTTACATAAACTGGAACTTATACTGTAAATTTTAAGGGGTGAAAGGGATGCACTTTAGTTCAACTAAAATGTGTGGGGAGATTAGAAGATCAGGGGGGTGGGGGAATTGTTATGTCCGTTGTTACTGTTGTAGATTTTTCAAATGCTTTGTTGATTGATCCAAAAGATCCAACTAGAGACCTATGCCTTTTATTCTTCATGTGCGACGTGAGCACATGCTCACTAATTTTCCTAAGATCATTAATCTTATTGCATATACAGCAGTTAGCAGCATGTCTGTTGTATTTAAATTCCAGTACCAACCTCAGTAGCGTTAGTCATGATGCCAGTTTTGGTAAAAATGCACTTCCCTGTATTTTCAGGGTTTTTTTGGGTTTTTTGCAGTTAATTGCAGACGTATACTTTCCTCATGGAAAAACGTGACTTCACTGACATTAGGGGTTTATTGATTTTATCCCATTACAGTCAAGCATCTATATGACGGAGACTAAAGTCAGAGCAGTGTAGTTTAAACAAGATGAAGTAAATGGGGTTATAAGCACTATAGCAGACATTAATGCTTCCTTTAATTATCTAATATCTTTATAAAAAAAAGAATAATGATCAAAGTTTCAAATTCAAGGGTTTTTCAAGATCTGTGAGAAACATGTGCTAATATTATTGAACTTTGTACCAACCTTTAGGGGCAAGACTTCTTTGTTTACTCCAAAAAAGAAAGCCATAGCAGTTGCCCAGGAGAGCAGACCTGCCACATTGCTGCAGACCTTCTTAGCTGTCTCTAGATTGAAGTCCTCCATACGCAAGTACGGCTCCAGCAACTCCACTGTCTCCGCATTAATTGTATCCTTGGGGAAAAGCACTAGAGACTGCAGGAATCCGGATCCACTCATCAGCTGAAGGGAAGAATAGGGATCTCTATACAACATGGGTACACCAGGCTTTTCATAAAGACTTATTGATGCATATCTGCAAACTGACCATCCTAATTTTCAACATAACTTATTTGAAAAAAAAAAAAAAAAAAAAAAAAAAACATCGTATGCGGCGAAATCTTTTGAAATTTGTGCCGTCGTACAATTTGATAGACTGAAAGCTATCCGTACGTCACCGGGCTAATCATACGGTGAAACGTTTTATTTACACATGGCATAAGATTACAGTTAGACCGTTTTATTAACAAGGGATAGGATAAAGGTGTCACATTTTCATAACATGACATTATTCAACCGTGTCCCCGCATTCTCACACTGGGGACCATTGTCACCTGTCAAAATTCTCACAACTAACACACATAACGTAACAATTGCCACCTGTCGAGTTTCTCCTATACATCATGAGGTCCCGTAAAATAAATTTATTTCTTTATATTGAAAATGGCTTCCATCAAGTTGTTTCAGTTTCTCACAATCATTTTATCATGAAATATACCAGTAGGATAACTAATAAGAACAAAAGCAATAACCTGGTATTGTTTATCATGACTTTGTGGCATTTTATCGTATTCTTTGGCTTTCAGTATATCCATTTTCTGAGATCGTATACCGGTAAATTTCACTTCTCGGTGATTGGAAAAAGAAACCTGAAAAGCTGTATATCATCATATAAGGCGCACCCCCTCTATAAACCTGAATTATCTGGAAAAAAAGTGTGCCTAATCTGCCAGTGTATACGGTATAACACAAATCTAACGTTGATGCCATTTGGTAGAGTTAATAGTGAGTATCACTTCTTATTTGATTTTTTTTATATATGATCACGTTTCCAGGTACATGTTACTTCTCATGTTGACATATCAATATCTCAACACAAAATTATGAATTTGTTGAAGTCAGAGACAGTAGCACACAAGATACCTTGAGGGACTCACTCCATGATGGTTTAGGGCAGGGTCTCTCTGGATCAGGTGTAACAGGATCAAGTCTCTTTTGGAAGAGGAGAAGCACACTGTCCATGATTCTCATGATCAGATGTGGGGGTTTACCCAGCTTTTTCACTGTAGCAATGTCTGAGGCTTTAATTGTCTGAACAAAAAAAACAAAAAAACATCATGGCAAAAATACAGCAGTTTTGCAATTCCAAGATTTGACAGGATCAGAAAAGGTTAAATATAACATGTATAAATTTATTTCCCAATTGATGTAGCATAAAATCAGTTTAGACTTAACGATATAAGTTATCCAATGATGAGCATATGATGATGAGGGGGAATAAAATGTTGGCTGATAAAATAGTGCATTTATCCAATGAAAATGGACTTCATATCTGGCTATTTAGCGAAGACCTCATTCAAAATGTGAGGGTAAATAAATTGTACAAATTGTTTATAGGTGACTGATTTAAAATCATCTTAAAATAAAAGATGTATTGTTTCAAATGAATTTTTTTTTACATTTTACAAGATATTGTACACAGATACATCTATCCTGTTTATAAGACATTTTTAAAAATTTATCTCTGAACTGACTTAAAGATTTAAAGTAGTTGTCAATCTTGTCCAACATATCATGCGGACAAAGACTGATGATGTCTGGTCAATATTTGCCTGAGTTAGAGAGCAGACAATTGAAGTAGATGCAGTCCACTTGCCACTGTTCAGTCCATAAGACTTTATTTCATACAACTGAAAATATGAAAAACAAAAGCACATTATTTTTTATAAATGTATAAAAACGATACCTGCAAAGCTTTTTCTGCTTCTTCCAATGCTGGTTTGGCAGCCTCCAGTTTACCTTCAGCATACTCTTTCTCTGTGTTGATTTCATCTACAATATTTTGAGCTTTGTCCTTCACTTTTTGTACAGCAGTTTTCACCTTTTCGGCAGCAGTTGCACTGGCAGTCACTTCTACCAACACCTGGGTAAGAAAATATGTGCTGAACATATTAAAAACAAGGGTCAGGACTGCCACAAAATACGCCCATCACAGTATGGGGACTCTCAGAAATAGCTCAGAGAAACAAGCTATTGTCTCCTAAATCCCATTAGTTAATGAATGTTACTTATTAAAACAATCATGTTGAAACATTTCCATTAATTTGAAGGAAAATCTCTCTTTTGACTTATTCAAGTGTTCAAGGGCCATAACTTCTAAGTCATTCACGCGATAATGCTGAATATCGAACTCATCCGCGATTTTATGGCCATGCACATGTGTGGAAAGTTTGAAAAGGATTGGTCTAACGGTATTGAAGTTAGAGCCCAGACAATCACAATTTCAAGTATTTTGTGTACGTCAAGGGCCATAACTTCTAAGTCATTCACGCGATAATGCTGGATATTGAACTCATCCGTGATATTATGGCCATGCACATGTGTGAAAAGTTTGAAAAGGATTGGGCTAACGGTATTGAAGTTAGAGCCTGGACAATCACAATTTCAAGTATTTTGTGTACGTCAAGGGCCATAACTTCTAAGTCATTCACGCGATAATGCTGGATATCGAACTCATCCGAGATATTATGGCCATGCACATGTGTGAAAAGTTTGAAAAGGATTGGACTAACGGTATTGAAGTTAGAGCCCAGACAATCACAATTTCAAGTATTTTGTGTACGTCAAGGGCCATAACTTCTAAGTCATTCACGCGATAATGCTGGATATCGAACTCATCCGAGATATTATGGCCATGCACATGTGTGGAAAGTTTGAAAACGATTGGGCAAACGGTATTGAAGTTAGAGCCCGGACAACAAATGTTCCACGCCCGCACGCCGTGAGTGTTCACATAATACGCCCCATCTTAAGATGGGCGTATAAAAATCTTTTTGATACATACAACAATCAGTTTGGTATATGCTTATAACTTTTTCAATACAGACACAGATCTATATGTAAAGAATAGCAATTATTCAGTGATTGAAAAAAATAAAACATTATTCTTTAAATCTAAATAGATTATGATGGGTCACCTTGTCTGCCTTGACGTTGGCTACAGCCAGGTCCTTTTCCTTCACCACAAGCTCCTTGGAAAGTTCATCAACTGAGGCACTGGCCTCTATCAGCTTCTCCAGGCCAGTGTTCATACGCCGTGCCAGCTCCCCTATCTCTTCGTGTTTCTGCTTATACAGTACAAGGTATCCATCCAGGAAAGACAGATAAGATTTGGGGGTCACATGGGTTTGGCGACGGAATCTAGCAACAATACACAACATTATATATATATAGCTCATATATAATAAACATAATGAGGATGATAAATCCTGGAAACCTTCTACCCCTTTGTTTGAAAAAAGGTTCACTAATTTTGTAGCAAAAAATGCATAAAAGTCATATTTAATAGCATGCTTGTTTCTGCTTATACAGTACAAGGTATCCATCCAGGAAAGACAGATAAGATTTGGGGGTCACATGGGTTTGGCGACGGAATCTAGCAACAATACACAACATTATATATATATTATATATATATAGCTCATATATAATAAACATAATGAGGATGATAAATCTTGGAAACCTTCTACCCCTTTGTTTGAAAAAAGGTTCACTAATTTTGTAGCAAAAAATGCATAAAAGTCATATTTAATAGCATGCTTAAAACTTGATATCAATAGTGACTTCACCAAAAGACCTCCCAATGACATTAAGTTATCCATTCACTGGCAAAACTGGCTGTTTTCTACACACCTTTGGAAGTAGTCTATACAGACAGATGCCACATTGTCATGCACCACTCCCATTGTGTTGACCAACTGTCTCTTGATGTCATCAGAACACACAACATGGAATGTAGAGAGGAAATGGTTGGACACAGCAATCAGAGCATCCCTAGGCCAACGACTGAACCAGTCCATAGTACAGCCAGATATCAGACCTGGGAACTTCAGAGACCTGTTTCGGAACTTCTCTCCAACCTGCAAAGAGTTTGATTGAAATCATTTTCTAAAGACTATTATATACATGTTCATTTTTATAGTTTTAATACATGAGTTGCAAAGACAACTATACAATCAAAGTGGAAAAGATTTTTTTTTTTTAAATTAAATACAAATCAATAAAAACAACAGAAATGCAATTGATGATGATGTTCCTTACCTTTTCTAATGCTATAAATATTCTTTTTGAACACAAAACAGAAATAAAACCTCAGTTTAATGATACCTTTGATATTTTTTTAGCATTTCCAAATCTTATGTCTGCACATTGCACAGCTGGTTAAAGAGGAAGAAAAGTTTACTCACTGGAGAGAAGCAGAGGACAACATGCAGATTATTCCTGGCTCTGGAGATGAAGTAGTCATACAGGTTTTCTGGTGTCGGGGGTCTACGGGGGAATTCCTTCTTCATGACGGGTATCAGCTCCTGGGTGATCTCGTCCAGCTCATCTTTGGCAAACAGGTTTGACACCTACAACATTGACAGAAACCCAGTGTTACCACTCTTTAAACTATGCAATTTTGTGTAACAAACTAAATATGCTTTAAATATTTACATAAAAAAAACTTATTTGTACTGTTTATCTGTGAAAATCAATATTGAATTCAGTGTGGTTTTAAAATCCAAACAATTTTAATGCAAGCCAAAATATTCTGCGTTTTTTTATTTGTGTTATTATTTGTCTACAAGATAAACAAATATGAGTGACATTCTTTTTTATCAAATCATAATATCTGAACCATTGTGTATTTAAATTTAAACAGGGGTGAATGTTAAACAAAAAACAAGAGAGGCATAGTGGTCATAGATGGCACACCCAAGAATCATTGGATTGTGATCAAAATTCAGTGAAGTCTTTTTCTTTTTGATATTGGTTATAAAAGAAAACTACCCAACCATCAAGGTAAGTAACTTTTTAAGGGATCAACTCTGTGCAAAACAAAATTAAATTCTGATCATTGGTTTTAAAAGTAGAGTTTTTAAATTTTCTCTTCCAAATATATTAGGAAACAAGTTGACCCCATGGGAGATATATTTCTCAAGGGATCAACTTTGTTTGAAAATTATGGCTGAGGTCCATGTTATGACCATATGTTCCACATAAATTTTAATTCTGACCATGGGTTCTATAGAAGATGATTTTTGAAGTTTTGAGTGAAACCGATAAATTTCACAAAATATTACCTCTCCCGAGCTGAGAACATTGTTGAGGTATTCCAGGAAAGCTTCATCCTTAATCTCATTGTCAGTGAAGATGAAGGTAATTCCTTTACCCTCCCCACCTGCTACCCTGTACAGGTACTTGAGGTCATCCATCAGGTTGGAGATACCATACGTCCTTTTAAACAAATAGATTATTTGATAAATGCAACATTAATTCAAAGAAAAGACCGAATAACTGAAAAATATAGATGATGAGCCTTTACATATAACATTCTTGAATTGCTTTTTTCCTCACTCTATATAATCAGAACTTACACCTATAGTATTTTCCAAGTTCAACAATCAAATGTGTAACCTTAAAACCAGGAGATAAATATAATGCCAAAACCAAAAGAATCAGCGTTTTACAAGTGGATATCCTTCAGAAAAAGAATTCAAGCAATCATACCTGCTAAGTGTGATCTGGAAGATCTTGTAGCTGGCTATGAAAGAAGACAGTCTGGTCAGAGACTGTTTGCCTGAGCCTCCAACACCCACCAACAGTGCATTGCCTCTTGGGGTTCTGATGATTCGAGAGATCTGAATATACACAAAACAAACAGACACTCTTGTCTTGAAGCGGGTATAAATTTGACATCTTGCACAGCTAAGATACCATCAGAATTTTGGTAATCACTTGACCCAAAGACAAAATAAATTGTCATATGCATGACTACGTGTAAAATGTCTGATATTTTACTGACCGAGAGATAATGTAGACCTGCCTTTTTCATTTAATCTGGTAAAAAAAAGTGTTGTTTTTTTTTATCCCTTTTCAAACTATACTTGTAAAGCAATTGCAAGAATGCATTTCTACCTTGATTAGATGCACCATTGCATCCTTGAAGAAGACAAGATCCATGGAGCCACCTCTCACTGTCTCATTGTACTGCAGCATGAACATCTTCAGCTTCTCGTTCAGGAAGTCAAGAGAGGGTACCTGGAAAAAAGAAAAACACATCATATACAACTACACTTATCTTAAACTGTTGTTTATAGACAGCATGAATTAAAGGATTAGCATTAATGTTAAACAAGAGAGCTGGTCTTTACATAATATGCCTCTCCTGCAATTTTTATCAATTCAAGGGCCATTACTCTGGAGTGGCTGATTATTAAATAAGCCAAGCTATTATGCAAGTACACATTGTTACCAAGTTTGACAAAGATCAAATCCCATTTTTGAGAGTGAAAGCATGGACACTGTTAATATTGCTTTTTTTTTTTTTCAATTCAAGGGCCAAAACTATGTATTGTCTGGGAAATTTTAACTGGTTATTGTACTTGCTTGAAATATTTTGCCATTACACATTGTGACCACGTTTGTTAAGACATGGAAGAAACTGTTGGACCTTGGTCTGTTTGCAAAGGTCAAGGGTTAAGAGTCTCTATAAGTAGAGAATATAAACAAAAAATTATCTACCAATTCGTATATCTTTGGTGCATCAAGCACAGCATCGTCTGACTCTTCCCCAGTTGGTTCTGGAGCCTCGCGTAGGAAATCCACAAAGAATGGTTCATCAGTAAGAATATCCAGGAAATTTTCTCCAATGCTGTTTTTACATACATTGGTGATAGCATTCTCAAACCATGTCTTGTCTTCTGCATTTGTGAATCTGTTAGGAAAAGTGTGGGCAATGTCAATTTATCAAAATTATTATCAAAATTAGTGCAGAATTGTTATCTGTTAACTGTAACGTTTCAACGCAATGCAAATTTTCAATGCAATCATGTATTAATTAGAAATTCAGAGATAAATATAGTCTAACAAAGATACCCAGTTTCTATTCCAGGATTCAAAATTTATGGCGGATCCCCCCCCCACCCCCTCCCTAACAGGGTGATATTTAAGTTAGGGGTACTTCACTAAATGTCAATATAGAATTTGCATCCCAACTCATTGTTTTCATTTTGATCAGGCTACAGCCATTTAATGTTAATATAATTAAAACTTATTTGTTTGGAAAACAAGCAGCTTTGACTTTATCTTTTCATTTTCATGAAACAGAGTTACTCTCAATGCACAATTTAAAGCTAAAAATGCAGGAAACCTGCAACTCCAGATGCAACCCTTGACATTTATCTTTTGTTGTTTTTTCATTGTTTGGTATCATGCAGGATTTCTATAAACATGATTGTAATTCATAGGGGATCTTTGAAAAAAAATTGTGAACCCTGCATCCTAGAAATTACACATTTACCAAGAACTTTACAACACTTCAGTCTACTTTGAAAAGTCATTTGCCTTTATATATAGCTGTAATGAAAACTACTTTGAACTGTCATTGAGCTTCATACATAGCAGTAATTAAAACAATGAACAATAAAAGAAAACACTCACTAGACATCGAAATAACGCCAAAGTATAAATCTGTCTCAAGCCTTTATCACAGATGTGTTTGTAAACATGATCTGAAATTTTATATCTGAAACTGCGGCTGTGTGCAAAATACATTGTGACAGCTACCTGTCAGCGATGACCCGTGTACACTCATGTTTCCAGAGTCCCAGCAGGGTGGGATGATCTTGACAGTCCTCCCCCTGGATCTTCAGCATGCCCTCCCAAATACGAGACAAGTCTCGCAGGTTGAAGATGTAGTGGAATTTGGCTGGTGTTGGCAGCATCTTTACCTGTCACACAGAAGACATTTTTACGTTAACTTCTTTCTCTCATGATATGAAACATTTCTATAAGATTAATGCATTAAACATCAAATATCAATTTATTTCTTAAAATAAATAGTCATTTTTTATAAAAATTTAAACCAAGTCAAATACTTTTTTATTGGGGTCATAAACAAAATAATTTTAATCAACAAGAAAGCTTGCTTGTTATTCTGATAATGAGACCTTTTATACAGCAGATCTAAAAAGTCCTCAGTCTTGAATCAATAAATTTTATAAAAATCTGATTATCAATGAATCATTACTTAATTGCTGAGGAAACACTTTCTATTTTCAAATATATCAAGGCACCTTGGTTGCTTGCCATAGTACACGTGTGGAAGGAACAAGTAACTTCACTAACTCGCACACATCTGGCTTGAAGCGGGAGGCACAGAAATACCCACATCCTATGATACCTGTTGAAGAATGATTCATGATAATTGTTATCACCAGCACAAACTGAAATAGCAAAACCATCATATCAATGATCATCAAACATTTTTAACTAGAATTTTACTTACTTACATCCAGGACAGGATTATCTGAGGGTGAAATTTAAAAGGGTTTTGCTCTCTCTCTCTCTCTCTTTTTTTGCTTGAAATCTCAGTGTAATCAGCAGTTCTCCTGGGCTCCCATTGGACATCACAAAGTTCTCACTCACCATACTGACCAAAAGAGATTTTTATTTTCAGACAGAATTATCCCTGCACTCTTAAAAGTTTACTGGAAAATATTGATATTACTATTATATTTTATCATAATAGAGGGTGAATAAAAGTAAAAATCTTATTTATTTACCAAAGATTTTGTCTATGGAGTTATTAGAGGGCAGTGTGCAGTTGAAGATGCAGAACTGTCTCTTGAGTCTCTCTGGAATGTCGTTACGGCCACCACCAGGATGGATCATGGCTGCAATAAACTGCAGGTCCACGATGGAGATGAAATCTCCAGGTTTGTCCAGACTGTACATCCCATGCATCTCCATCATCTGTCTAGTGATCTCATTGGTTACCTGGTAAACACAAGTATGCATATTTTTATAGAAGCTTTACTTGTTCATTCAAGGATTCACTTACTGACTACTATTGACAATGAAAGTTACTAATGTCTGATAATTTTAAGTTACTGTATTCAATATTGTAATTCATGAATTTTAAGAAAATGAGATTTGTTACATGTTAAAAAAACAAGTAATCAAGAAGCAGACCTGATCACCCCATTCGTTAATGATGGGCATGTTGACGTCATCAATGAACACAGTCATACGCCTGCCACCAGGGGGACCATATGTGCTACCCATCCTCTTGTCCACATAACTCTCCACGGTTCTCTATGATAATTGTAAACACATTGAAGAAATTAAATATTATAACTGAAATGGCAACTAAAACAAGTTGTATCATTATCTGCCTAGGAAGACTCTTCAATTAGATATAACATTAAACAAGCTATTGACTGGAATTGATATCCCCATAAAGAGGATAAATATATCAAATTATAGAAAAGTTAAAGCTAAAAGAAAAAAAAAATCAAAGTAAGGTCAAAGTCAAATGAACATATTATGTACATTAGTGTTAAGGAATTGCCAAAGGAATACAAGTTCAATGATAAACAACTACCAGGGCAGTGAAATGTACTGAACAGGATAATATCAAATGTTTTACTACGCCGCGCTATTGACTGACTTTTCTCCACTTTACACGTAACAAAAAAACGATATTCCATTCAACCTTATGGCCTGTCAAATGGAGCGTCGCTTCGGTTGACGAATATAAACGCCTCCTTAGCGAGGGGAATCAAGTGTGCAGGTTTATAACTCACGGAACTATGAATTGACTGCAGGTACATGTCATGTTGTGTAATCTTGGGATGAGTTTAAATAAACAAAAATGTAGTTTCAAATGAAATAGGTGGCACTTAAATTCGGGGTGTTTTAGCAAGAGTGATTTTGGGTCTTGAATTAAAAAACACAGCAAAAGCAGTGTGGCGTTGTTACTGTCAAACGGAGCGTGATATTTGTCCTTGACATCACGGTCTACGAACGTGTGGCTTTTAACAACATCTAGCCATTTTAACTGCGGTACTTCATGCAAGAATTATATAAAATCCTCGAATGTCATTTCAAAACCTTTTCAAAACGCATCGCTGACACCCTTTATAGGGATAATGATTTTTTTTAAGTCCGTCTCAACCGACACTTCCATCACGAAAGTTAACTGAGAACTGAGCAAAAATCAATAACCAGGTGAAGCCAAGGGGCAGAGCTATGTTCTGATTGGCATACACAATGCCTTTTGTTTTCTACAGTAGGAGGCAACTGCAGTTTTATCGATGTAAAATTAATAGAAAAGTCAAAGTGATTTGCATGGCACAGTATCCCTACTAGAAGGACAGATTTAAATACAATCTAACATGCCTTTAGCAAGCCCTGGTATCAACAATTTCCCTGCATATTAGCAGTAGTTTGAGATCCCCCCAATTAAAATCACTATATTCTAAAACTGGTATAAGCAGTCAACTGCTTTAAGCACCAAACCACCAAGACATGTCAGTCCCAACAGTAATAGTATAATTTAGTATCACAACCAAACTGCTGATAATATCTGTCAAATGACAATACATAAAGTAACATAACCTTTAAGTTTCTCTATCATGCAGTTTTATAGTAATAGCTCTGAAAATTTTTGTGCATTTTTAACTTGCTCCATGGCAATATCTGTGGTGAATCTGAACAATCTACATATACATCAGCAGATGATTGGTATAGACAGACTAATTATGTATACCTGAAACATCAATGGAGTGGATGCAGATGAGAAGTTGAAACTTTTGCTGAGATGCATATCTGGATTATACTTGGCCATATTGCCTTTGATCATGACTGTTTTTGCAGTACCTTGTTCTCCAATCAGCAACACTGCCTACAAACCAACATAGAAGGAAGTTTTTTTCACAGCCCTTTCCATGACAGGGGAAA
Organism: Solen grandis; assembly: GCA_021229015.1. Taxonomy (NCBI): domain Eukaryota; kingdom Metazoa; phylum Mollusca; class Bivalvia; order Adapedonta; family Solenidae; genus Solen; species Solen grandis. Next base: position 33,607,845 of record CM037781.1, on the reverse strand, counting down.
AACTGCTTATCTCTTTTTAATACAGCAAAAATTACAAGAAGCTTCTTAAACAAACAAAAAATAAATAATAATAATAGTAATAATAATAATAATTTAAACTGCTTTTCAGTTCATGTAAAAAGATCTCTTTTATAAACACCTGTCATATTTGTTTTCAACATTAACATGCATCATCTATATGTCTAATATGCAAACATATTTATAAATCATGACTGTTTTACTCTGTCAGTATTCAAAACAAGAGGGCCATAGAGACCCTAGATCGCTCACCTATGTATAGGGTTAACCAAGGAACATGGATCAAGTTTATTTTAGCAACTTTTGTGAATCATCCCTGACAAGTTTAATCAAATTCTGTCTAGCGGTTTCAAAGGAGATGTCTTAAGTTTTTTAAGGCATATAAGCCCAGCACCTGGCAGCCATGTATTTTTACGCAATAATTTTAGCAATCTTGGTAGATGGTTACCCAAGGAATATCTGTACCAAAACATTTTGAAATCTGGCCAGTAGTTTTGAAGGAGATGATTTTTAAAGTTTTCATACTTTTTTTCTTTCCGTTGCCATGGCACCAGAGTTCTACATGGATCAAGTTTATTTTAGCAACTTTTGTGAAGGACCACCCCTGCCAAGTTTAATCAAATTCTGTCAAGTGGTTTCAGAGGAGATGTTGTTTAAAGCAAACTGTTGACAACGAATGACACACGAAGGACGTAGGGTGATCACAAAAGCTCACCTTGAGCATGTTGTGCTCAGGTGAGCTAAAAATTAAAAAAGTACCTTGTACTGTTTTGCAATTGTGTCTATCAAGAAGTTGGTTCTGACATTGTCAACATTTGGCACCAGGATGGCAGAAAATTCTGGCACCACTTCTGATGAGTAGATGTACTCCTCTACCCTGCTGGACCAGTGCTCCCACTGACCTGCAGCCACAGTGCAACAGTGGTCACTTCTCGATAAGTTCTGGCTTTTTTAGCCAACTACTGCTTAACAGGATGTAAAATTATCTTGCTTACATGTTACCTACAATTGTCCCCTAAAAATTACCTTTTCTTGTGGACAATGGCTCATAATGGAAGTCTTGGGTTCTATCTCCAGAAGCAATTTTAAGGCAGTCATTAAAAACGGCACTTGTATATATATCCCTTGTTTGGCGTTCAGCATATATGGATAGTTCAAAATTCAGGATATAGCTGGATTAAGTATCATGTTACTTTTATACAGTTTGATAAAATAGTGAGGCACTGTAATATATCCATGTTTGGCGTTCCATATATGATAGTTCAAAATTCAGGATATAGCTGGATTAAGTATCATGTTACTTTTATACAGTTTGATAAAATAGTGAGGCACTATTCTATTCTTTCTCATGTAGGTGCAAGTCTCAAAATAAATCAAAACAATATCATAAACCACAAATACGACTTCATTCTCACTGTGCAATATATATAGTGACCAACTGTGGGTACCTTTATCCCCAACCACAAATTCAAAGATGGTCTCATCATCCTTGACAGGAGGCAGACACAGGTTGCTGTTGTGCCCCATCATGAACTTCTCCATCTTGGCTCTATCCTCCAGTTCCAGCAGTGCTCCAAGACTCCACATGATGGCGAATATGAACAGTTTCTCCAGGTGCGGGGCAGACAGTGTGCCCTTGTCATCACGGGTAGGGATCAGACCTTGCAGAAGGTCTGTAGCCTGTTGATATGCATGGTATAATGTAGATATATGCAATCACTCAACAGACTTTGTTTTTACTGTGAAAATCACATACAAGCTTCGACTCTTTTTACATTGATAATTCATATTACACAACTGACAGCCAAGCCAGACATTTTAACGTCAAATGGGAAACATGTCCATATAACTTATATTAATCCTCCTTTGACAGTTGCTGGGTTGGACCAGTACTTTGCACTTGGAAAGGACTTGAAATATTATTGTCTCAAAAAGGGTTTGGAGATCCAAAACTTTTATATTGTTTTTAAAAAGACATATATTTCATGAAAATAAAGTGTTTGTCAAGTCTGTAAACTTATATTTTATGTTTAAATGATTAAAATGACTTAATAAACTTTCACCATATGAAAGAGCCATTTAAACATAAAGTATAATTATTTTCTACATCTGTTTACAAGTTTTCAGGCAATTTATCAAAGATTTAACTCAGCTACCTGTCTTATTTGGTTACATTCAAGAATCTCCATCTTCATGTTGAGGTTGAGATTGACATAGCAGAACACATCATCAAACATCCGGTCAAACAAGTTGAACAATATGTCACTCTCCTGAGGATTTCTTGTTTTTAACCAGCCCTGTAGATAAAATATCATTAGTTGTTAAATAAGCACATCCAAAAAAAAAAAAAAAGACATATATTTCATGAAAATAAAGTGTTTGTCAAGTCTGTAAACTTGTTTAATCATTAACTTTATTGCTTGCATTTTTTCATCTTTTTCTATGATTATTTCTACGAACTGATCCTAATTCAGCATGTCACTACAATTAGTACTTACATGTACAGTTGGAGCAAGTCTTACCTGCAGAATGGGTTTCCAATCAAGAGCAGATGAGCTCATGAAGACCATACCATTTCTGGACACAGTGGCTGGTGAGGCATTGTCAATATTATGCACCTCAAACACAATCTTGCAGTTGGGGGCCATTGGAATACGATCACCATTGGCCAGTGTCAAGGTCTTGTTGTCATCAAGCACAGAATTCAAGTTCTCAATCCAAATAGCATCCACTGGGCCATCCAAAACAATCCAAATGTGTTCCCCTAGGATAGCAAAATTGTGTTTTATTTCAAATGACAAAATTTCCAGCATTATTTGGAAGAATAAAGAAAGATTCTTAAAATTCATGGACAATTAGAAAATGGACAAACAAGTTTAAGTTTTTCAAGAAATCTTATAGTATGATTTAACTTTTTTATTATTACAAATCAGGTTTATATCCTGTGCTGCTAGCTCTCATTTTTTTTTTCTGACAATGGTGAGGGAGCCTATAAAGAAATTTTCAGAGGGGAAGTGTCTATGAATGACCCCTCATAAAGAAGGGAAAAAAAGCCATTGCTTTACAAACCATATACCCCACCCCCACAATGTGAGTACATAAAAACTGTTTTATATTCATACATCACCAAATAGCCATGACATCTTTAGGTGGATGTTAGTCACTCTACCTTTCTTGGCTTTCAATGAACGTCTCCAGAGAGTAGAGAAGATTCCATCTGTCCAGTCATTTGTTGCCACATCCAGCCTTCCGAACATCTGTGGAGCAGTGATGGCCTTTGGATTCATCCTCATCTCTCTGTGTGGCGCACCACAGTCTGTCATGGCCCTCATCAGCACCTGGATACAACAGGTTTTGCCAGCCCCACTTGGACCCAGAGTCATCATGCCGTGACGCACCCTTTGTGTTTCATACAGCTAGGGGAAAAAAAACAATGTCATTACAATTTAGTTATACTCTGATTATTTTTTAATTAACATTTTATCTGTTACCTGCATACAATATAATACCAAATTTTAATCAACACTGAAGCATAACAATGCCAAAATTATTTCAGTACATGGTAAAATATATTTCCATTCTAATATGGTAAGAAGTCAATTCAGCAAATATTTATTCATTTGAATTTCAAATGACTATATGGCAACTTCTTTAAAACTAAAAGTGAAACAACCTCTAGCATGTTATTTCTTGCTTACAAAGAATATATTTCACATTTTGTTTTCATACTATTTTGTTTCCTTTCTTAAACCAAAACTTAATTTGTGTACAAAGTCTGTGCTTATACCTGTACAATTTTGAGGTTCCAGGAAGGATGGTTGATGAGCCCAGCAGCCTCTACTTGGTTAGAGACAGCCACCTGTAGTTCAGCATAGGTAGCAGAATCCAGGGTAATCCCCGGGAACAAGTCAGCAATCAGACTCATGAACAGTGGTTCATCTTCATCAACCTGTTGGGGAAAACTGCATTCTTACAAACGACATATTCTTTATGCACGTGCACAATTATTTTTATGACAATAAAGTGTATATGTTTTTCTATTTATTATGATGATTTGTTTGGGCTATACCAGCAAGCCAGATAATTTCAGAAGATCAATGTGTTTATCTAAAAAATTAGGATTAATATGACACAAATAATATACATCAGAACATACTACATTTACATAAAACTTGGTCACCCATCCTTATATCTTAAAATGCACCCTTACATAACATGCAAATCTCCGTTTTCATTAAATCTTGCAAAAGAATATAATTTTACTGATCCTATCATGAAGCACAAATGATGGATAGTTTAATATGTACCAGTTTGGACAAGTTCATGTCCCTGAGCACTCTCATGACAATCGTGCTTTCTGTATCATTGGGTCTAGCCCTCTTGTTGGCTCCAAGGGTTCTCAATACAGACAAGATGTTTCGCAATCCAAAGTCATAGTGCACCTGAATAATAACACCAAATACTAATTGAAATGACAGTTCAAATGTCATTTTCATAAAATGTACAGTCCACCAAACTTAACATTTTAATGAAGATGTATTAGAGATACATTATTTGCAGTGGAATAGAGTTCTGTATTTATTTTGATAATTTCAAATCATTTTAACAACCACAATTGTAAAGTTCTATAACATAAAAGGTTTTTAATGTATAGCAGATATTAAAACACTATTTAATTTTTGGATTTAGCACAGTTGACAGTTAATACTTAACACCATCAAAGAAATATGTTTTGCTAATGATATTTTGATGTGAAGTGTCATCAAGTGAAAAGAAATTCAAACAAACTTGTTTTGAGAGTTGTTCTTCACAAAGTTTGTACAGGGTGTAGAACTTCTGGGCAAGGAGAACGTTCTCAAGGAAACCACAGGAGGCAAGTTTCACCCTCATAATGATCTATAATTCAAGTAACATACACAATATTTCATAAGACTCAACATTATTTGTTAAACCCATAGCAATTTAAGTGAATTAACACTACAAAGGATACAAAAGTTGAACAGTTTAGCTTTCAGTTATTCTACATGTGTGAATTTAAGTCGTTGCTAATTAAAATCAAAATTATTACACAATTTTGAAAACAGAACTTGCACAAAAAAGAAGAAGAAAATTATTCAGGAAAAAATTCCATTATCAATGGAACCTACACAATCCATTTGAAGATATCATATACAACACAGAGGTAGACTGACCTGTCTGTCTGGCACCATCATGGCCACTGTTCTGAACTGCACCTTCAGGTTTTCTGGCAGTTCTTGTCTACCAGCATAACCAGGGTTCTATTGGGTGAACAAAATATATGGCAATAATTCAAGAGAGTACACTTTACATCTAGCTGAGCTGACATACATCTTAATTGAAGAATCAAAAAGGTCTATATCTTTGAAAAGTGAAAATGCTTATATGAAACTGAATAAAGCTGGTTCCACTTTAGATATCAAGTTAAGAGTTACCATAATTAATATGAATCCCAAAAAATACACAAATACTGTTATGCTTAATAAAACTAGAACTATCACTTAAGATGAGTATAGGAAAGGACATGATGAGCAGGATTCATATACTGTAAAATCATTTTTTTTCGTTGACGTTAAATTTTGTGGAATCTGTAACAAGGTCAATTTCGTTGGTACATATATTTGTGCAATCGTATTATAGAAACGTGAGGTCTATGAAATAAACAGTTTTCATGGGGATTAATATTCATGGATTTTAAGAATCCACCAAGAGTATTCATGTAGGATAGGGATATCTTACCCGAGGGTCAGAAATTTCAGGCAGGGACGAGGCTCTGAAATTTCTTATCCCGAGGGTGAGATATCCCAATCCTTCATGAATTTACGAATTTTTCTCCTATGAACGATTATTACTTGCCACAAACTGTCAGCCTCGATTTAATAAACATATCGCGCTTCCATTTTTCTTTTCTTATTTTTTTTGCAAAATCCCTATCTTCATATGCTGAACATGGGAGAAAAAGTCCGCCACAAAAATTAATGATTTTACAGTATATCCCCCACATATGTGGAGTTAAGGTATCATAATAACCTACCATAGTCAAAAAGAGACCAAATTCTGGGTTTAAGTCAACATTGTCACCATCAGTAAAGACAAACTCCTTCTTCCTGTCCTTCTTGGCTGTCAGAACAATATAAATCTGCTGGGCTGCCACTGACAGCACAGGCAACTCTATTCTGTTGAATTCATCAAAACAACCCCATGATCCAGACTGAGCCAAGCCTGCAAAAACATTAGATTACATGTAAAGCATCAAACAGTACACCAGCTGTATGACTAGCACCCATATAAAATTAACCCTTCTTGTTGCTTTTCATCAAATTCAATTTTAAAACTCTTTGAGGAAATGACTTTGAGTGAAATCTTAATTAAATTAATGTATATGTTATGCAACTAAATATCTACATTTATTACATATCCATCAGTAGAGTGAGACTTTCCTCACTTGTTTGGTTACCTTTATAGATTCTGCCTAATCCTCTAAAGTCCATCTGATCAGAACAATTGAACACCACCACATATTTGCCAAGGGCTTTGCCCATGTCCTTGGTGGTCTCTGTTTTACCAGTCCCGGCTGGCCCTGCTGGGGCTCCACCCATTGACATTCCCAGGGCTTGAGCTAAGGTGATATAACACCTGGAAATACACAAACATTCAAATTTTACATTTTGTGTCCATAGAAAGACATGAATTAACTTCATTGGAGTTAAAACTAGAACAATATTTTCACTTTGTAGGGATATATTATCTTTGATGTTAAGCTGCTGATTTATATTTGTGGAGACTATTTCACTACTTTCATGTAATTTGAGTGTAGGGTAGGACGAGACAGGACGTGATGGGACACAAGCATGATTCCCATACAGTCCCCACGTCTGTGAGGCAGGGGCAGGCCTTTTTTTCAGATTTTGGGGAAGGTGCCTTAATATCATATTTGGGGGAAAATATGACCAAGTTTGTTGTTTTTTTTATTGGGGAAAGAAAAATACTGGAATAAGATACAAATTTGGGGAAAACTGCTTGAATTTTAAGAATTTTTCAGAGAGGAAGGCACCTATGAATGGCCCCTGATAAAGGACAAGGGTCAGGACTGCCACAAAATACGCCCATCACAGTATGGGGACTCTCAGAAATAGCTCAGAGAAACAAGCTTTTGTCTCCTAAATCCCATTAGTTAATGAATGTTACTTATTAAAACAATCATGTTGAAACATTTCCATTAATTTGAAGGAAAATGTCTCTTTAAACTTATTCAAGTGTTCAAGGGCCATAACTTCTAAGTCATTCACGCGATGATGCTGGATATTGAACTCATCCGCGATATTATGGCCAAAATTTAAAAAAATTTTTTTAATTTATATCAAACTCATCCGTGATATTATGGCCATGCACATGTGTGAAAAGTTTGAAAAGGATTGGGCTAACAGTATTGAAGTTAGAGTCTGGACAATCACAATTTCAAGTATTTTGTGTACGTCAAGGGCCATAACTTTTAAGTCATTCTCGCGATAATGCTGGATATCAAACTCATCCGCGATATTATGGCCATGCACATGTGTGAAAAGTTTGAAAAGGATTGGACTAACAGTATTGAAGTTAGAGCCCAGACAATCACAATTTCAAGTATTTTGTGTACGTCAAGGGCCATAACTTCTAAGTCATTGACGCGATCATGCTGGATATCTAACTCATCCCAGATATTATGGCCATGCACATGTGTGAAAAGTTTGAAAAGGATTGGGAAAACGGTATTGAAGTTAGAGCCCGGACAACAAATGTTCCAGGCCCGCCCACCCACCCGCCGTGAGTGTTCACATAATACGCCCCATCTTAAGATGGGCGATATAAAAAAACCCTGAGGGGTATAATAATAATGTCATAATATGATTAAATGTATGCTACAAAATGTCCAGTAAAGCCTTACTAAAGTCTTAAACCAGATATAAAATGTTTCCAAATACCACATCTTATGAACTTTTGTTCACCTGTCGGTTAATGGTGTGATGACTAATCTGTCTGTACATCCCAGAAACTCATTCTGATAGAGGAAGTCTACGTCTGTGATCTGCACAATACATTGGTCTGTGTCCTCTTTAAAGTAGAACCTGGCTTGTTTCAACCATTCAAAATCTGTGGGTGACTTGATGTGCATCCTTGTCTATAAGCAAACAAACAAAAATTTATCTTTTTGAGTTGTGGAGCCTGATTTCCGGACATACAGACGGAGGGCAAACCTATAGTCCTCTCCAGTGTAAACACAGATAGGGGATTAATAAAGATATAGATAGAGGACATTTTTCATACAAAGTGAAAGTGTAATGAGGCTCTGCTTTTTATGAGAAAACTACCCACTGTTTTAACTCATCACTACCAAACAAGCTACATAAAAATTTATTGAAAGTGTTTGTATTGGTTTCAGATTCATTGTCAGAATTTTAACTGATTCTCATATTTAAAAGAAGACAGGTATCAATCTAAACATATACAATCATCTTAATTTCTTGTCTCATATCAAGAGTTAGGCCAAATTATTCTCCATAAAATTCCCTATTTAGAATTAGCTTTAAACAGAATATTCTTTTATTATCAACCAACTCACCAGGTCATCAAAGATATCTCTCTGGTGGACATGAATGGTGACAAGTGTCTCAAACTTGACTCTCTCCACCTTGGTGAGGTCATGTGTGGTCTGGTCAATCAGCCTGTTCAGCATGTCCAGGAAGCGTTGATTAGTGAGAGGCATGATCTTCTTGTCACCCCTGGCCAGTGTCAGAGCTTCCTCTGCATCCCGGGTCCAGATCATTTGTATGCCTAGCAGCCCTATCTGCAACAGCATACATCAAAAGTGTACAGCAAAATGAACCTTTCAAGTTTTCAGTCAAACTTTATGCCATTATTGACTTATTTTGAAGGAATCACTTGCTTTTCATCGCTAAGTCACATGTTCAAACAGTATCACAAACACACTAGTCTATCCTTTTTGATATATCAGGTCAGCAATTGATAAAATCATATCCATGAGTTGCATTTGGATAATTCTATGAGCAACTTTAAATATATCTGTAATATTGAAAAGACCGAAACTGGCCAATGAGACCAGCAAAATAGAATAAAATGATACTTTTTTTTTTCACTGAGCTTCACTGACATAATAGTCGTCTGCATAGACATGTTCATTTTTTTTTTGCAAATTTCAATATACAAACATTCCAGGACCAACCTGAAAGAAAAAGATAACTTAGATGAATTTGGTCATAATCACTAGCATGATTGGGTACTAAATCAGAATTAAGTTACACGTTTAACATCAATATTTAGTTTCACATTTTAGTTTTTTCAATAGTTCAATGAGACAACCAGTTTGTTTCTTGACCTGGGAAAATCATGAAATATCTGTGCCCCAAATGGGATTCAAACCTACAACCTTAAGAACAGGAGTCATCTTTATCATATATTTATCATTTTAAATGCAGAAATACACAAACCTGGGCTTGGAATGTATTCAGGAAACCCATCAATTCAAACTCCTGGGCTGAAATGGTCCTGTATGCATCTCTAATGACACCATGAAGTGATTTCATCTGTTCCCTGAGCAATTCACCCAACCACAGCTCCACATTGCCCTTTGCTATAACATGGCTTTCCAGCTTTAAGTAGAAGGAAGTTTATGGTCAAAAATTTGTTTTTCTTAAAAATATTGTATATGAAAGTTACTATCTGTAGATGATTATTGTTTTGTTTATTTGTTTGCACTTAACATTGCTCTATTATTTAAGTCATTTACAGACTGTCCACATAAGACAGATATAGTGCTATAACATAGCAATATATTATGGTCATAGACAAATGGCATAATAACAACTCAGCCTTGACACACAGTCACCAGTCCTATGTGCCAAGCATTAATCACAAGAAAGATGGAACAACTTTGGTATGCACACGATATTAAGTTGATGAATTAATATAATAAAGAAAATACCAAGATTTTTTCTCCTTCCCTTGAAATGACAGAAAGTATCCTGTCGTAGTCTTTTTCATGAAATTCCACCTCATTGACATTTTCAAACACCCCAAGCAAGTGAGCCTGGAAAAAAAATCATATATTTGCTGTCAAGACAAGTAATCAAGTAATAATCACATACATCTGTCAAAATTTAAGTATTTCTTAAATGAACATGTTGAAGTTTATATATCAGAACTGGCCATCAGACATCAAATATATTCAAAAATACTTTTTTCCATCTTAAACTTTTTAACTCACCTGAATGGTATGGGAGTCACTAGCCTGACCAAGAATCTCCAGAAGGGCTGGATCTGAGATGAAGAAGAACCTAGGGAACACCAGCCTCTTCTTTTCCAGGTATCTGTAAGAATAGATGACTTAGTAATAATTTCATAGTCACCTGAATCTGAATAAAGAGTCTAGAAAACATGAAAGAAAGACATGTGATTCAGTCTATAAACCAAACATTTTCCTCTCAAAATCAAACATTTCGGTACATGTAAACCAATCTGTTGTTGAAACTTAAAGTACTATCACTGAAGAACAATGCATCAACTTAATACAATGTACAGTCCATTCGCGATGGTACGAAGTAGTCCTGTGAAACGCATTTATTTCGTTCCATCGCGTATTTCGTTTCATCGCATCTTTCATCGCTCGCTCGTTTGTTTATGTCGTGTTTTAGTATGTATTGCTGAAAACCATGTACTGTCGTAAAGATTTAGTGTCGTAATATGTTTAGTGTGATGTTGTTTCATTATTTGATTCTCTATATTTTTTATTTATTACGATGATATTGATGGAGACCAATATTTATACTGCTGCTTATTAAGTTTTGACATAAAATCACTCATTAATCTTTCTAACAAACAAATAAACTCGCTTGTAAGCTTCGTGTCAGTTTGAAACAATCAACGTCACGGATGGCGTGCTAATAGGCTGATTACAGACAATATAATGGTGGACGCGTGTAAGCGACAGGTGTCAATCGGGTAGGTGTGAAAACTGACCGACACTTCGTTCGAACGCGTCATTAATCAGTTGTTAATTAGCAAATCGGACCACATACATACTTCGCTCCAGTGCATCTTTCGTTCCACCCTATTCGTTCCATCGCATCTTTTTTACATTGAATAAAGAACAAATATTGCCGGGACCTGGCAATTACTTCGCATTACACCGTCATTTCGCTCCATCACATTTCGTTCCATCGTGAATAGACTGAACTATGAAAAACATTTTTTGTGTGCAAAACTGGACACATTGGGATGCAGCACAATAGGACAGGACAATGCACAACTCCTATATAACTCCAACTTTAATATGAGAAGCAAAGGTTTAATAATTATAAACAAAGTATTTCGGAAAAACCTATATAACTGTTGAATATTTAAAGCAATCAAATTTAATATCATAAATGTAAGGAGAAACTATCACACATGACAACATGAATTATCAAGATAAATTATTCTTTCTAGAGACTGTAACACACCCAGTGAGGGATTTCTGACACAGCTCTAGTTGTTCCAGAAGGTGGGGAAGCAGTTGTCCCATCGTCTCATCGGCCACACAACACAGCACCACATTGGGAATCTCATGAGCACGCACCATGATCTTCACCCAAGACTTGTCAATGTTCTGGAACCTCTTTGCTTCCTGTTGAATTGAGCATCACAACAAAAAGTCACCAAGTGTCTCAGATATATATAATTTCGAAGCACATCAGGAATTTTAGCACTTGATAGTAAACATTCTTTTCCTGATATAAAATGGTTGTTGACAAAATTAAAAAAAACAACAACAACAGAATCAACCCTTGATGTATATTATATGTTTCTGTAGACATAATATCTGGCAAAACAACTAAGACAGATGATGTGTGCTGGATTTGAGGTATACTGATTCATGAAAAGTTTTCATCTGTTTAGGTCTTAATATGTCAATAGTTATACATTAAAGAATATAAAAAAGATCACCTGAGGCAGCTGTTTTGCAATATCTCCACCTACAAACACAGCCTCTAAATAGACCCAAAGATTCTGTACAATCAGCCAGTTTTCCAGTATGTCTGTTGTGTTAGAAAGCTTGCCAACCCACTCCTGGATCTTTTTCTTAAACGGTGCATTGTACCTGAGGTGTTAAGTAGTACTTTACAATATATATCTCTAATTCCTTGGAAAAGACATTTTAATGGAGGATTTATACCCGTCAGTGACTTTCCACATGTTCAGAAACTGAGTCTTTGAAAACCACCCCCTTCTTACTATTGTAGTAGTCCAAGTCTATGTGTTATGGGTGGCAACAAATTTTAATGTTATGCAGGTCAAGAAGCAGAGGCAGTGTAAAAATAACTAGAGAACAAAACTTAAAACAATTTTGTAATGAATTTTACCAGATAACAAATACAATTTTGTCCACAATAACTGATATTTGAAAAGTGTACACATAGGAAAACTATCAAGAGAAATAAAAAGAAAGAAGTTGTGATGGTTACAAGTTATAGGAGAATAAGATGTAAAACCAGATAGACTCTACTGATCTCCAACAGAGCAGCGAACAGCAGACCTTATATACCCCAAAAGTGACATAATCAAGCACATAATGCACAAGAAAATGCCTTTGACTGAGATACAAGGAAACCTTATGTCTAAGACTAAGTCATATGACAACAACATGTACATGTATGATAATGTGGACTACTACACTATCATTATCTAATAATGGATAGTATCTCAAATAAAATGTGTGACAATGAAATGATTTCAGGTGTATCAAAGTTAAAACAACTAGAACTGTAAGCAAAAGGCTAACGGATACCCCCTACATACCTCATTCCCCCACCACCACAAACATCCAGACTCAATGCTTGTGAGCAGTAACTATTCATAGCTTATATTTTACATGAATGTTGGAATGCAAGGCTACAAATAAAAAGTATAGTTTATGTTTGGGGTAAAGTTTGGCGTAAATCACAACAATAGTGTGGGAGGAGCTAGACACACAAGATTTGTTCCCTATCAAAATTGGCGAAAAGCTGTTGAAGAAAAAGCACTCACAAAATTGTGTCTACAGAGGGATGGACAACCCAATTCCTGTATACCCCCAACCCCCCTTCATTGTGGGGGTTATAAATAGTCAGAAATTGTTTTATACACTCGAAAAAATTACATAACTCACCTATTACTAAGCAAAGAGCTCAGTACCATCAAACCATCTTCCAGTAGAGCCACAATCTCAGATGTTTCTCCACCTTTCAGTAGCAGCTCTCCACGTGCCTTGAAGTTTGCAAAGCTCAAGTCACGGGCACTCCAGTCAGCCACAACCTGAGTGAGCTTAGCTTCAATATCTTTCTCCTTCACGGCTGAGATACAGATGTCCTGTAAAGTTAGTGTTATGGACGGAAATATGATTTAACAAAATATAGAAAGCAAAAACTGATACTTTGAGTTAAATGTGAACATTTCACAAAATCAGGTTTTCCATATAGTAGTGTTTAATAAGCAGACCAATGTCTACTGTATTCAAATTACATCTTCAACCACTATGTTTGACTTTGACTCTTGATCTATGAACCTTGACCATGTGCCTGCTCACAATCTCATCATGCCAATTTGTTTTAGAATAACTAAATGCAGAACAAAGTTTTGGTCAAAACAAGAAAAGTATAAGACTGTACACCCATCTTGAAAAGTGACATTTAAACAAGAAACATATACCAACCTCAATGTCTTCCTTATATTTCAAAAGAGGAGCTTTCATAATGTCTCTCAAGGTAAAGTTCTCAGAGTCAAAGTCAAATGTATGTCCAGTAAGTTTGGCTATCCTTTCCCAGTGGCGGTCCTTCATAGCTTTGTTGGCCATCAACTCCAGGAGTGGGCAAGATTCACTGAAGTCATCGATCTTCTTCTTCAGGTCAAGAAACGCCTGCCACTCCTTTAGGCCTTTAGGTAGTCGACGGCATCTAATAAATGTTGATGAGTAATTCAGAATGCTATTAATTGCCACTGACTTTGAGCGCCTATAGATCTTATTTTAGAGTTACAAAACAACAACAAAAGCGTTAATTACATGACATGTATGACAAAATAACTTACACAATACTTCTTTGTAACCTTATAAAGTACAAAATAGCTAGAAATACACTAAAGGAAATCTCTTGAAACACAGTTTCTCATAATTCACAAAAGTTTTATCTGCATTTCAAACTATAACATATAAACTATCACCTATTCTGGAGATCACTCAACTCCTGGTTGATTTTCTCAATGTCCACCTCAGTCCATAGGATGTCGAAGTAGCCACTGATGCTGGACATGACTGTGCTATACAGACCATACAGTTTCTGTAGAAGGTTCAACTCCTTCTTGATGCGGACCAGAGTTGGATAGTCTGTCACCGAGAGACCAAACAGCTGCTCTCCAGCACTGTAGATACTGAACTTTGTCCACAGCTCATCAAACTGGCTCTACACACACGCATTAAACATACACATTACCCGAGTTCTCAGTAAAAGAGCATCCACTTAAAAAATAAATGACTCAAACTAGTAATCTGTCTGTTCAGATTTGTGATATCTAAATTCATTCAAACCCAGCCTAATTTAGTGTATATAACTGTTGTTTTTTTTAACCAATGAGGCTACTGCATTAGGTTTCATTTCATGTTTCTATTTCCTGAAGACAGCAAAGTTGTACACTTTATCAAACTGAGTGTGTGCTCTTCAGAATTAGGTTGAATGGAAAGTTCCAAAAACAGGTTATACACTGAATTATTTAGAACACAGAGATAAAATTCTTCATCATTAAGAGGCTGTAAAGAAGGGAGCAGAGAGACTTTAACAAAGATTGCAATTGTGCTCCACAAGCTGACCTGTTATTTTCAGATTTTGTCTTAAACGGTGGATTCCTATTAAGAACACTTTTAACACAAAAAACAATATCTGTGTATTAGCTCTGTGCAATATCAACTTTTTTTTTATTGTTTCATTTCAAGATGCACTGCCACAGTAGCTGTCTCTTTCTTTCTTTGTTTACCTGGAATACTTGGAGTCTGTCATTTGCTTCCACTGGGGAGATACCTTCTGCCATTGGTCCCTCCTGGAATGTGAATGAATAACTTCAAGTTTATATAAAGAGTTACTTAAAATGTGTTTACTTAGCTTGTCATAAAAGTGTTGCAGAAACTTTGAAGCTGGTTGAAATCATATTCATTTATAATCCAAAACCATGGTACTTGAAAGGCTTACCTGAAGCAAGAATAATTCAGTCTTTCATAGGTATTTCACAATTAAGCATCGTTCAAACATGAAAAATAAATGTCATGTTAAATATTCAATATGAAGAAAAGACAACAACTAACCTGATCATAGTTGTTTGTGTAATCTCCAACATCTTTGTGGAACACTACAACTGAAGACAACAGTTCTTTCTTGAAACCTGGCTGTAGATGCACCAGACTGTCCTGCACTTGGTTCTGTGGGCAGATGATCTCACAGTTGAAACATTTAAATCAATAACCTTCTAAGGCTGTATTAACCAAGATTAAAACTTCTGTTTTAACTAATATTTAACTTTTTCAATGGTTCTTATAATAGATCAATCCTTTATGGTTGAGATGGTCATGAAAATACCAGGTGGTGGATATCAAACACACTGCCCTCTGTCAATACTAAGCAGAATTAAAACTTGATTTCTTGAATTCATGGGTGAAAGTTGAAAATTTTGGAAATCCTGAAAATGAAGCTGGGGGTCCAGGGGGCCGCTAGGGTCCAGGGCAAAGCCCTGGTGGGGGGGCAAGGGGGTGAAGCCCCTCGAAACTCCATGAATGTAGCTATTTTGGAACCATTTAAAGCAAGTACAAACTACCTCTCATGTAAGTTCAATTGGACATTTTGTTATACAAAAAAAGTTCTAAAATTTATATATATATATATTAACAATATCTTTAAAAATCAATTAAATGCAAGAAATTCCTCCTTGAGCTGAAACAAAATGCTTAACCTAATGTTGTAATTTCAAACTCTTCATATATGATCATTTTACAATGATCTCCTTAGTTGTTTTCTGGGCCATTAATTTCAAAACTTGATTTGATATCAAAAAATAAATTTGAACTTGGTTTGTAATGTTCTTTATAACAATGCCTTAAGCACATCTTTCCGCATGATCTATAATTAAGTGTCCTCCCACAAACTTCACAAAAAGTGATCCCACCTATCTCCTTTTTTTAACCACCGTTCCCATTTTTCTCCGTCTTCGTCGATTTCGTTTAGCAATTGCCATCGCCACTTGTTTTTTACGTCTACCTCAAGATCATTCGAATTGTACCCTGGGGGTAAATACTTAATGTTGTCAATGTCTAAGTAACGTTGTCACGATAACTGTTCTTTCACTTAGAACTGTTTACATTGGCCGCCATTATCGATATTATAAACGGTGTCACACGGTGTCGCATGAAAATTCGATGACGTGAAATTCTTTAGCGCTCTTTTGATTGGATGATAAATGTAAATGAAATGTTGCGATTGTTTCAAAAAGAAATTATAGCTTCACGGGGTTTCTATATCAAGTACCTTATGGATTGTAGCAGAGGAGGATACTCCCACAGCGCAGCAGTTGCAAAATTTAACAAAAAGACGTCTGTTTTGAGGGAGTGTGTGTGTATATGCGGCACTCGAAAATCTGATGACGATGCCTGCTATCGATACAATGTCTACCCCCCCCCCCTTCCCATTTTCTCAACGGATTTATGCGATTTGGAAAAACGGCCTCGGCAACCATCGAAAATCCGGTATAATCCGGGAAACTTTCACCCATGTGAATTCTTAGGATTATTAAGATTATTGAATACTAACTGAAGAAAAGAAGGAAACTCAGCAGGCAGTCTATCTGACACCCAAACACAATACATTATTATGTTAAGCGACTGGAATTAACTGGTTTTATCTAAGAGCGCTACATAACATTAAGATCAAAAGTGTGAAATAACCACTCACCAATTAAAAGATAGGAAAATATCTGGGTACAGTTAAAACTAAGTATGATGGGTAAATAGAGACAAGAAGTGTTTTTAATGATTAAAATAAATTTCCACGAGTTCCATGACTGGAGAAACTGATGCTCATATATTTTGCTATTTGATGCAGTTATTTTAAATTATTTGAAAGTGAAGACTGCATAATACTCACAGACATGCCCATCAGCTTTTGGAATGAGTATCGCAAGGAATCAACCTTGTCATTTTCTTCCTTTGGTATGGTGACACCAAAGTCTTGCAGCATAGCATACGATTCCTAGAAAAAATAGCTATCACTGAATAACTGACTAATTATTAAACCTGAATAATAAAGAGAGAATGCTTTATATTATTTTATGCATTTTAGATGACAAAAGAAAACTGTAATATCCAAGACAAGAAGTGTTCCTTGGAACACATGTATCACCAGCTGAAAGAAGCGTGACTACTTATAGTACCTGACGCAAAAAGTGTGTACACTCGATTGGGATAAATAATTTAAAAAACAACAACAAGTGTGTTCTTTGGAACACGTGTGTCACCTGCTGAAGAAAAATTTATTGACAGAAAAAGTGTGACGGACAGACAGACGTAAAGACGGAAAAGTGACCTCTGCTTGGTGACACAGAAAAACTATCATGCATAATACCTCTATAGGAGCAAGAGACATGTCCATGTGAATCTGATTCTCTCTGATATATGCTAGGGCAGACATTGCCTGCCTCACATCCTCCAGGTCACGGATTGGACGGCTCAGTCGCTTACTGTAGTCATCAATGAATGACAGGATCTCTTCCATCTTTTCCTTGAACTTGGCATTGAGTTCACGGCCAAACAGCAACTTCCAGGCCTTAATTTCCACCCTCAAGGCCAGTTTAAGAGATTCTAATAACAAGTAAGTATAAAATACCATTACAGGGTTTTCCCTTGAGTATTTTTGATATACAGGTAAGAGATACATTATGAAATATGAAGCGACCCTAGTGGCCAAGTGGTTAGAGCATCCACCCCGGAATCAAGAGGTCAAGGATTCGATCCCAGATTGCGACATACCAGTTGTAAAAAATGGTACTTGTGTAGCTCTAATGCTTGGTACTTGTGTAGCTCCATTGCTTGACACTCAGCATGTAAGGTAAGTTCCAGAACAAATTTGCCTGGTGTCAGAATAATTTGACTGGGTGTGGTATCATACCACATGTCTATGGCATGATAATGCAGTGTGGCAGCACTACCGTATAAAAGTTTTTTTCTACAGGTGCAAATTTTTGAAGTTTGGGGCCTAAAATGGTTTAACCTATTTTTGGGCATTTATTTTTTGCAAATTTCTAAAATGATGTTGAACATTAAACATGTTTTGGTTACCCAGGACATTTATTGTGTCAGTTTGCTTATACACACAGGTGTTTCACTACAATTACAGCATAATGCATCATGTGTGAAAAATCATTAGTACCTTACCTAAACGCTCATGTATTGTGCACACTCATGTATAGTGTGCATCCCGAGTTTGAGGTTCAAAACCTTGGAAAAAAACTATTTCCTTTCTATATGGGCATCCTTTCTTTGTACTTTAAGGAGGCCGCCATTTTGATTAGCCACAGATGTTTTGCAGACGTTCAATAGAACTACAGGTAACAAAAGTTCTACTGCTTCCGCAGGTCAGTCATGCGACGATCATTAATCACACCTTTAGTACACGGTAATCATAAACCATACAGTTCTGTCCAAAATGATGTAACTAGCTAGGACGTACTAACAACAATACAGTGACTGTATAATTAGAACATAATGACAATCATGATTGGTCTCAGTAATAACGACGTGAACATCTCATTCAGCTATAAGTCATCAAGTAATTATTTTGTAAGGTACTGTACAAGTTCCGGCGGGTGAATCACATCGATATAAACAAAAATATGAATACAAGAGCATTTTGTAAGCAATTATTTCACAATAACATGATAATATCACAAACAACAACTATTATCAGGCAAATAAATACAATACGTCATGTTTGAAAAATCATTAGTACTATTAAAGGTGATTTAGGGGAAGTGGAGTGACTGTACAGTAGATACAACTGTTTGGCGACTAGGAGGAAAAATGTAAGGAATAATTTGCCCATTAATATTTGCAGTCTGCTAGCATTGGCAAAATTCTGCAAATAAAACATTGCCATAGAAAAAAACAGTTATACGGTATATGTTTCAAGTAGGCATAATCTCCAAATGATTAAAATACTTTCAGCGGAATGTTAAACCAATAAACAAACATGAAATATTTCAGGTGTAATTATGACATTTTTAGTATTAAGATGGTCACTTTAGTACATAATGAAAACCTTGTATTAGCTTTACAGTTAATCCTGTAATAAGATGCAAGTCAATGAAATCAGAAAAAAAGGCTGTTTAGTGCAGGTGTTTTGTAAATGGAGGTCAAATGTACTTAAATGTTTTTCACAGAATCTTGAAGCTGGCTGCTGTTAGTTGCAGCCTGCTTTGGTACAGATGACCCATAACACAGAGTTAACTATATGTATAGATAGTCTAACATCATACAAGCTGGTCAAAACAGAGGAATTGTACATACCAGTGAAGAGTTCTATTGGCCCAACCGTCTCAGATGTCTGGATATCATCAATGTTTGCTTCCAGTTTCTTGAACATGGTGACTTTTGCTTTGTATTCTGACAGTATTGGGTCTCCTTCCAGAAATTCCTATCACATTAAAGGCCCAAAGTGCATTCTTATCTTCTTGCAATAAATTAAACACTATCTGTCCCGTACATCAAATATCACTGTTCATCTTATTTTCATGCATGTTCATATCTTTAACTATGGACATTAGTATGAGAAATACTAAATGGTGAGATATTTTGTGAATTCAAGGATGATTTCTGAACTGCACAATGGAAAGAGCAATTACCCTGTAAGCAAGGATTCCCAGGTTTGAGTCCCAGTCTAGCTTCCCGTGTAACCAGACTTTGGGATACATTATATTACCAATAGGAGGAACTTCTTAATCAGAATTTTATGTTTGAAAAATAAAAATTTGAAATCTTGTAAAACATATTCAGAAACATTTTACTACCTTAAAGTGCCCTGTATATTGCACATTTTTTTTTATTTCTATTTCATTTTTGAAGAATGGGCAAGACAAAACACAAGAACTCATTTTTTTCGTATTTTTCCCAAACTTTACCCAACCCACTAGAGAAGCCATATTGGCAAATGGATTTAATGCTTATCATATTTACTTGCCTGTAAATTGTTGTCTCTTGTAAATTCTATGTTGCAACAAAGTGCTTACCAAATCATTGTTCTCATATTTATATTTATTGTTTATATTTTGTTATGATTTAACCAGATGTTCTGTACTGTACTTTACATAATTATTAATTGATGACATACAAACAAATGCAATGTTTGCTTTGTCATTACTGTGACCAAACATAAATAAAGAATGCATTCAGACAATATTTTGACCAGTTTCATTTTGGACAGAAATGTTTGGTTCATAATAATTGTGTTCTTAAAATACCCTTTGGAAAGAGATTTATGCAACAAACGAATTAGAAGGTGTCGTAATTTTATGACTATTATTTAAACTACTAAAGGTATGAATAATAATCGATGCATTCCATCTGTTTGCAGAAGCAGTAGAACATTTTCACCTGATGTGTTATCAATCATTTGCAAAAGACCAACGGCAATACAAGATGGCGGTCTCCTCATAGTATTAAAAAGTAATGTGCATTAAGAGGAGATTTTTATTCTTCCCCAAAGATTTTGAACCTCAGAGATGAGGTGTGCACTATACATGGCAATTTAAAGTAATTATATCTGCTATGTCCTTTATGCCTTATCATTTCTTAAAACATTAGTGATTTTTTTGTTTTAATAACCAAATTATTCAGTCCTAAAACAAAGAATAAACAGAACACAAATATTTCTTCTTTTATTTCCCTTTTACCTGTACAGCTTCTTGCCTGTCCTTTTCCCAAAGAAATGCATAGTCCGAGTACCTCTGTAGAGCCTCTATTACATCAGGCTTGAGTGTGGAGACTGCAGAGGACATCATCATCACATACTTTGACACATCCTTGTTCTCAGCTACTATCTTGTAGAAGTTCTTAACAGGCACATCAACTTGCATTCTCAGCACTATTGCCTCTAAAAAAAAAAAATTCTCTCAGTAGAAACTTTAATAGTTATGTTTAATCTATCAAAAGGCACTTGATGGCAACAAGTTACCAGGTATGGCTCAGTGGTTCAGACTGGGACTTAATTTCAGGGCAGACAGCCTTACTCTAAATTTGTTCATAGATCGTTTTATCCTTGGATAGAAACAAAACTACTCACACTTTACTGCACACATATTAAAATCAGGCATGTTATATTCTAATTTATATATTAAACCATATACAGTTCAGACTTTAAGATATTTTACAATACTTGGAACAAGACTTCACTCACTGTGAAATCATTTTATTTCATGGGGATGAAATTTCGTGGATTCATTGGGAAAAAAAACATGTTCGTGGGGACAAGAATTCGTGGATTCATGTGTTTGAAAAAAATGTTTTATTTTTATTTATTTTGATGTTATTTGGATACGGTGGCATAAAGGAGACATGGAAGATATTTTTTTTATATTACATGTGCACGTAGTAGCTATTACGTGCACATGTAGTTGCTATTACATGCGAACGTAGTAGTTTTATGTGCGCACGTAGTACTGTACTTAGCTATCACGTTCGCACACAGTAGTTTTCATGTTCACACGCAGTATTTATCGTGTCCCACCACTTGGTTTTTATTCATTACCATCAATCACATTCTTACATAGGGAGATATATCCCAAAGCAAATACCTGCGGCATGCTTTTGAAGTTGCCTGTTTTTAAAGAATGTGAACAGTTCAATCCCATATGGTGTTTGTTAATTTGCTTTTTAATACATTATATTCCTGATTCAACAAGAGGGCCAAGATGGCCCATGATCGCTCACCTGAGAAAAGTATCATTCATTGCCTGTACAAAACAGATTGCTTTAGAATTAAGATGATGAGGTGAAACAATGTTCAGGAATTTTCTGACCCCATCCACAAAAGATATCATCATGACAAACATTCTGCCAAAGTTTGAGGATGATTGGACCAAAAATGTTGCCCTCAGAGTATAAACAAGATTTTTCTAAGATTTGACCTACTGACCTACTTTTTGATCCAACCTGACCCATTTTCAAAAGGGTTCAAGATATCATCAAGACAAACATTCTGACCAAGTTTGAAGATTGAATCAAAATTGTGGCCTCTAGTGTGTAAACAAGATTTTTCTAAGATTTGACCTACTGACCTACTTTTTGATCCAACCTGACCCATTTTCGAATGGGTTCAAGATATTATCAAGACAAACATTCTGACCAAGTTGGAGGAAGATTGGATCAAAATTGTGGCCTCTAGTGTGTAAACAAGATTTTTCTAAGATTTGACCTACTGACCTACTTTTTGCCAACTGACCCTTTTAAAGGGTTCAAATATTATCAGTTTGAGGAAGATTGGATCAAAATTGTGGCCTCTAGTGTGTAAACATCAAAATTGTTGACGGACGACGGATGACGGACAATCAAGTATCCTAAAAGCTCAGCACAGGTGAGCTAATAAAAACTTTATATATATTACTGAATAAATTTACAAAATTATTTGAATTGTATGCATGCAACTAATACATTTGAAAATTTTGAGCAGTATGAATAAAACTCATAAAGTTTCCATGAAGAAAAAGACTCATAAATACAAATATCAACTCATTATCATCCATCATACAGAATATATTGAAGACTCATTATCATGAAACTTGTCAAATGGATGTATTTCTGTCAAAAATGTGCCAATCTGGGCAAAATGCAACCCTTTGTAGCACAGTAATGACATTCCCGGGGGGGGGGGTCAAGGTCATTTGAAGGTCAATGCAGGTAGAAC
>CM037781.1:33534712-33584712 GCA_021229015.1 Solen grandis | reverse complement strand
TAAGCTAACCCTATTTAAGTTTTAAATGGGTCAATTTGACCTCCCAGTTACAAAAAAAAGACATTGCTATACCAACCAACCAACCAACCAACCAACAAACAAACCAATCAATGTTGAAATTTTTAGTTGCATCCATGAATATGTGTTTTACTTACAGTATTGCTACAGAAATAATCATTATGTAGTTATGGGTTGGATATATAACCGCTGACTATCTCATATTCATATTTGACTACCTTTGGTTGGTTAGAAATAATGACGTCATAACACGTTAATTGTTTGATATAACGGGGTTACTGTCAGCCCTATTTCACGAAAAATGAAACCTGTTCAGTGAATTTCACCCATTTGACAGTTAAACATTGATAGGCCATTTCCAGGGGTTCGGCAATATACGGTGTAATTTTCTGATTTAATCTGACCAATCAGTGACTTGCTCCAAACCTCATGTGCATGTCTAAAACCCACTAAACAATGTGTGGAATTTTACACAAGCCTGAAGATTAGGTAGATTGTTGATTACGTAAGTATACGTCTCATTTCGGGGTTAATTGATCTGTTTCAATACAGATTTGTAAATAAGAAACAGAGACAAATTATTGAATTTAATGATTTTTGTTATCTTTCAAAAGAGTTCTGTCGTTAACAGCCATACTATTCGCTGTATAAAAATACCCGCGGGATTGTCGTCTGCCACGGTGACAAATCATCCGTCGTTGCCCTAAACCCTGGAGTAATTCTCTAAGATCTCTAAGTTCAATATCGTGTTCAACACCTTTTTATGATGACGAAAATGTCTGCAAAATATTGATTTCATGTCATGGAAGGATAACACGTACATGAGTTTCATATACAAAAAATATTTCCGTTTAATAAATCTTTGAAGTCAAGTATATGTATTGATTACTCACGGGGAAGTTTTATAACTTAGTAGTGAAATATTCTACTTAAGAGTCATTAGTAATGCGATAAAGATGAATATTGTTTCTTATGGCAGATTGAGATACGGATCAAACGGAATCACAGATTCATTATAAAGTCAGATGATGCTACGCAGATCTGCAATAAAGTTTAGCACCGTAATATAGAATTCTATAAGATCAAATTTGCATAATTTCATGAAGGCCACGACATAAACGTGAATCAATACGTTTACAACGCAACATATTGAAACCGATTGCGAAAAAGACTATACCGGATATCCAAATGCATTGTCCTCTAGTGGGCAAGATATAAGTGCAGTTGTTTGTGTAGGCGGGAAAAATATCAATGAAAATACAATGAATGAAATTGTATGACGTAAGCAAGTGAAGTGCAGCAGTTCAGCAGTAAATGGTGTTGTTAATTTTGCATACATATGTATGTTTATAGATGAGTCGAATTACTTTTTTTTAAAATGGCATTTTGGTCCAGTGGTGAAATATACGATTGCATGTGATTGTTGGCTCAAACCCCTTTGACGGTTAAGCTATTTTATTGTCTACCTTAATCACCAAGTAAACGGTTTGCACTTTGTAGGTCTTTGTAACTGATTCGCCCAATTCCACTCTGTCTGAACAGCTCACATCTAATTGCAATGAAGCGATTGCTCATAACCAGCCTCCAAGTAACCTACGAGAAAGATTAGTAAAAAGATATAAGATCGTGTTTACCCAATCAATGTCAACAGAAATGATAGCCTTTTTCGGTGTTAGGCTGATTATTTTCACTCTGACTTCCCGTGAAGTGCACAGGGGAGATTTGAATAAGAGAGGAATATCCACTTGTCATATTAAAGTTTCAATCTGAATTTTGGGATTCTCATTAGCCATTATAAATTTGTAATTTGAAAAAAAAAAAAAAAATCTAAAGGAGTTTTCGGAAACTAACTAACAAAGACCGAAACGTAAGGAGTTTCGGAAACGAACTTTCACGTTTATAGCTTACTTAATATTTTCTTCATGAAAAGAAAACCAAAATATTACCCAGCCATAATCAAACCAGGTTTACCACGGGCGAGTATCTTTTTTAAAGATACTTCTTATTTATAATGAACTAAACATAGCTGCTTCTTATTTCGATTTTCATAGTCTACATTTTTATTCATATAATATTATCTCGCAACTCTTCATTGACCTCAAGTACATACCAGTATAATAGTAGATAAACATAATAAAACGCACGCGTAACAAATAATTCTGCCAACGGCAACATCATAAACATACGAGGAAATTTTTAAAGAAAATGCAACTGATACTAACACCCACTGTATATCAGAATATAACAAGTGTACGCTAATAAGATAGTTTGAGTTATTTATGAACATGATTTGTGAGTGTTCCAGCTATTACTGGAAGTGTTAATTTTTTTTGATAGCATAAAATATTAATCTTGGAATTTAAATTATTCATAGTGATTGTTTATCAGGTGCATTGATTTTTAATTCTAAAAAATCATTGGCATCTGGTACTTTTATCATTACATAAAAAAATGATTGTGAATCGCTGAATGTAGGCAATCTCTCGTTTGATTTATTTTCAAGCATCTAAAAACAGAATTTTATTTTAATGATCTTTACGATTCAGACAGCGGAATACATTTTATAAGGAACAACATGAAACACAGCATGTGAGGTTTCCAAAACGAGGCCATTAAGAATTTTCAAGTGATATATGTTTGCATTTTGTAACGTGAGGAATGTTACATTATATAGTGTTAGTTCTTTTCATTACTATAGTAGTTGTTGTCGTTGCTGCTTCTATTGCTATCATAATCATTATTGTTTTACTAATAGTGTATGTTACATTAATATTTTTTACGCATAATAACCTAGGGACAAAATCAATACCGTTATGTTCCTGCTGCACTTGAGCCATATCAAAATTGTGGACAGGGCACACCTGCATGTTCGGCTTTGAATTTTTGCAAACTATACGTGTTCTCTTTGATCTTCTAAGTCACGCGATTTTTTTTATTATCTTATTAATCAAAAGCATCGCGTGAAATATGTTCAAGGAATTTGTTTGATTGACATAATCACGGGGCGTGTATGCTGCCTATCAATATACTACTTCATGCGAATTAAAGTATCTCATTTGCGCGTAATAATACACGTGCTCTGCCAACTGTTCCGTTTTGCGAGGAAAAGCATAACGTGCCAAGGTGATCTAAGGAGACTACTCGTATGAAAACAACTGTATAGTTTACAAGAATTATTTTTAATACGAGTGTAATCCCTCCATCTAAACCTTTCTTCATCACATACGTATATAGTTTCTCTATTTCTAATATAAATTTAGAAGAATTTATACACATTGAAACATTATACTAAACTGAACATAGTAAACACCGGTTTTGCTTTTTGTCTACGGGAAATAAAATAAATAACAACAAAATAACAAGAACAACAGCAACAGCAACAGCAACAACAACAACAACAACATCAAAACAACCAGATTAGTTCAAACAATTCCTATAATATTTTGACAAGTTTCATATTTTTTTTATAATTATCTATTTCCACAATTATGTTTTTTGTTTTTTTGTTTTTCAGTTCTATCATGAGAGTGAAGGTCCTGTCAGAGGTTCTCCGATTCATTGCCATAGTGATGATGACAGAGGTATGCAATTTCAGAGCATCTTAGGGTGTATCCAAGAATAGTTGGCTCTGTGTCAAGGAAAGGTGACTTGGTGTGGTATCATGTCACATGTCTACGTTGTGGTATTATAGAAATACGGTACTGCAATGTTTATCTAAGCTACAGACTATGTCACTCTGGTATATCATATAGCTGAAAAATAAAACAATTTATCTGATTGAGAGTTGAACCTATTTTCCTGTATAGTTATAATTTCTTTACCACTTTTTTCTACTTGCATATAGGAAACAATCACTGGCTTAAATGGAATATTATTTTCATAAAATTTAAGAGTTATAAATAAATGATTATAGTTTATATCACATGATATATGATAAGGTAGTCACAAGGACGGGGAAAATAAAGAATAAAGAGTATACAATAAAACAGAGAGACAGAGAGAGAGAGAGAAAGAGAGAAGAACACATACAGAAGAGAGGGGCTATACTCGTATAACAAAAATGCAAAATCCATTATGGCGGAATTGTTTAGAAAATAATATCTCTCTAAGTTTCTTTGCTAATTTATTTCTAAATGTATATTTGACTTTGTTTATTTATCTATTCAATCTATTATTTTCCATTTTACGTCGATTTGTAAACAAGTTTTTTTTTTTCAAACTTATACCTCTCGACAATTCCTTGGACCAGTACCTTGCTCCTGAGAAGGTCATGAAAAATCCTTGACTCCAACGGCATTTGAACCCACAGCACTACTTTAAGCTTATTTATTCAACGCTGTTTAAGAAAAAAGTTATTATAAAAGGTTTATCTTCGGGTTATGTTACCATTGGATCACGGTGCCGTTATTTATGGATTTATATATATTTCCTTACCTTTATATATTTGTGTGTGTGTATCTTTCTTTCATTAATTAATTAATGTATTTATTTATTTATTTATTTATTACTTATTAATTTTATTTATTCCGCTTCAGAGTTCATACCATGTTGCAGTAGGAGAAAAATGTCGAAGTAGGTTTGGAGTATTTAACGTGACGGATTTCAATAACCACGCTTGCTCGTGGTGTTATTTTTACTTGTTTCAAAACCTACGGAAACCACTGTTCCCGAAATTCAACGAGTCTTATCTGACCGTCGGACATAACGGGACAGGTTTAGTTGTCGGTACCAAACTATCACCGGATATTACGAATAGCACGGCGCGGCGGGAAGTGTGCTCAACGTTATCGGATACACAGTGTAAAGTGTGGACCTTGTGTTGTAATTCGGCACGTGAGTGCTGCAAACGCCAAATTCAAACCGGAAGTACGCATGAGAACGCCACCTGCGCGAGCACGTGGGACGGATATGGCTGCTGGGATGCGGGAAGTCCAGGAACAAACAGCCATATCTCGTGTCCTAGTTTTCTTAACTTCTCGATTCCTACACGTAAGTTTTTTTCCCCACATTTGTTTCGAAATATATAAAATCATAGTCTACATATCTATTACAACGATATTAAGATATCAAGCAATTTTACCCATGTACATACATTCCCACTGATATCATTGTCCGGACTTTGGCAAACTCCTACAAAAGTCACTTCCCCTTGCCAAGTACAACAACAGTACTGCTGCCAACACGAGTGAAGTCGGCCGATGTAGAACGGATTTATTATTTGCTCACTTCTGATATTTAAATTCAAGTATTTCATGCCAGTTTTTTTTATTTCATTTAAATAACAATCATAATGGTGAAACAGAAAATAAAAAAACGAAAAACGAAATTTAAAAAAAAAACAAAAAAACGAGAGCGTTTTTTTTTTTTTTTTTTTCTTTTTTACTACTACACTAGTAATCCCTATCGACACGTGAGTAACGTGTTGGCAGTGCTAAAAATGTGGTAATTCGATCAATTTCAATAGTAACTTTAGTCTGTCTAGTTAATCTATGGTGGGTTATTCTAGTCAAACTCTTCAGTGAAACGAGAGGAAAAAGGAAAGAGGATATCCGAACAATAACCGATTTACATGGAGTACTATAGTTGATATTCGGTCCACCTCTTTCCTCATGACTGAAAGTTTAATCAGAGGAAACATTAACAGAGATATAAAACGGTCCGAAATAACGTACTTGCTTGTGACGAAAAAAAACAACCATGACGTGGATTTGAACGAGATCTTGCTAGGACGCTTAACACCTTGCAGACGCCTGCAGTATCACTCTTAAAAAATCTGGTCTAATGAGAAACATACATACTATTTGTATTTGGTTTTATATTTCCTTTTCGAGCCTTTAATCAATCTATAAAGAACTCTCGGATTTAAACAGTAATTATTTCACTCATATCTGTCGTATGCCACCTGTAGCTTACAGCCAGCTATGAAGTTGTCTTGGGACCATATACCACGCTCTTCACGTGCACCTTATGTTGTAGATGATCATCGTGGTTTTTGTCACTTAGACAGAATAAGACTGATAAATAATCAATAATACAACACTCTTTAACACTGTTTTCTATTATTGCCAATGGCGGCTACTGTCAGTTTTTCAAATCTCATGTTATCTCGCGGTCACATGATCGCACACGTACTTTAACAAGAACTTTCGTGATTTGCTCTTAACTTATACCGGAGTTGCGGATTTCTGTCAGGTTATTATGTCTATGTCAGACTAAAGATGAACTAGACTGCGTTTTATCATTGACTATAGTTAATGTAGTAAGTGATCGAACCTCAATATCGTAGCGTGACGTAACCGGTACAAGGAGTATGGCGTTTTGGAGCAAGCACGAATGCCAGGTGAAAACCCACGTGTTCCTACGATTGACCAAAAATCAAATCATACTCAGCATTGTTCAGGCCAAGGATCTTACTTGATTTGTTTCGTTGAGAATTCAGTCCGTTTATAATTACTTTTTTTTATCAGACACATTCTTATTTGCTTTTAATGTTGGGGAATATTTTCTTCAAATGAACTTTAAAATGTAAAACATTAAGAAAAAATAGTTCCATAGAATGATAGAAAAGACATAAACAAATGACGGTGAATTATGCGTGCTACCACATGTTTGCACACGTATGCTTTCAAGAATGGAAGCAACGGTATAAGATTACTCTGAATAATTTCAGAAGTCCATTATTCTGATTAAGTAGATATATGAACATTGAAATTCTGCATTTTAAGAAACATACATCAATTATCAGTAATTTGCTTCCTTTGATAAACTGGCTACCATTTTGATGTCCACATTCGAAAAGTAAAATGTGTATGAGAAGTGTATTTTTGGTTAAAAATCCAAAAATGATATGCATACCAGTATAAAACTTTCATAGTATATCTGAATTCAAATTTTCGCAAAAGTAAACAAATTATGTAAACTAAGGTGCTTTTAATTTAGTTATATACACTACAGTCAAACTTAGTCAGCGTACATCTGTACTAAAGAGGGCAGCATGTTAGACCTGTGTTCAAGTTTCGGTTATTACCAAGTGTAATACATTACACTGTACAAGATTTCTAAACGTCCACTTAGTGTTTGATTTAAATATGAGAATAAAAACAAACATACACAATCTTGATTAATGCACGATGCATACTGTTAATAGTCAATGATGAAATAAAATGGATAATATATTGCATACTGTTAACAGTCAATGATGAAATAAAAATGGATTATATATTGCATACTGTTAACAGTCAATGATGAAATAAAACTGGATTATATATTGCATACTGTTAACAGTCAATGATGAAATAAAATGGATTATATATTGCATACTGTTAACAGTCAATGATGAAATAAAAATGGATAATATATTGCATACTGTTAACAGTCAATGATGAAATAAAAATGGATTATATATTGCATACTGTTAATAGTCAATGATGAAATAAAAATGGATAATATATTGCATACTGTTAACAGTCAATGATGAAATAAAATGGATTATATATTGCATACTATTAACAGTCAATGATGAATAAAAATGGATTTATATTGCATACTGTTAACACATGAGATAATTTTTGTACTGTAACAGTCAATGATGAAATAAAAATGGATTATATATTGCATACTGTTAACAGTCAATGATGAAATAAAAATGGATTATATATTGCATACTGTTAATAGTCAATGATGAAATAAAAATGGATTATATATAACATTAATTTTCATATTTTGTTTGAATAAATTAACCCTTTCCCTCATAGAGGAAACCATGAAAAGACCTATGCGAACAACATCAAACCAGATCAGCCTGCGAGTTACAGGTTTTATGCTGTTCGCTGCTCCTCAGTGGTCTGGAAATGAGGATTTTGTAATTAAATTTGGTAAGGTTTAACTGTGGTTTTCTGCAGATCAGGCTTTATGTGGTACCTAGTGAGTGCGTCAAAATGAGTCTATATGAGGGAAAGGGTTAATTAATTTACAAAATTAGTTATACATGTCATATTCTTGGAACCAAAACCAATCATGCCATTAATCCATCAAGTTTGATTTTCGGAAAAGGAAATTCCACGTCTGTTGTATTTCATCAGATATTTGGCGCTATATTTACAATGAATGTGACTCACGTGCAAAGATTCTTACTCGCACGAGGCAGTAAAACTGTCATTTTCTTTGTATAAGATTCAACAGAGTATTTTGTATAACTCTTGAGTTTCAAATTTGAATTTGGGATATACAATGCCTATTCTTAAGACACAAATACATGTATTATAAAATGACCATTTTGTTCAGCGGATAAAAGCAAGTGCGTGCATTTCATGAGTATTATTTATTAACTAACAAACAAATAACATGTTTATCGTCTACATTAACAAACCAAAGCGTTGCAGCACTGTAGCGTGTTCGGTAAACGTAACAGTCCCTAACGTGAGAGGTTGCACTCCTGTTTTATCGCAATGTATAGAATGTGAGCAGGGTACCAACTCGTAGTTACCTATTGTTATCTAACTGTCGCCTTCACTGAACACACGGCTGATGCATGTATTCACTGCGTTGAGAGTTCATAGGTGAACTCACGTAATATTAATAAATGCGCCGAAGATTGGTTTTGTCGTAAATGATAGCTACTGCTGACTTTATCATCAATGATAAAATTTTCAAATCTAAACAATAACAGATTGTCCGTATCAATACCATGCCAAATCAATAACAGTTAAGTAAGATGATATACCGACAATGGAAATAATCAAAGAGTGCACTATTTTGTGTAATTGTGCGGAGGTTCGGTGTCGTGTGTTAGAAGGCCAAAGAATGCAAACGAGTGACGAGGCCGCGAAAAAAACAGTTTCTTTGCAATGAAAAAAATCACCCCATTTCGTTTACCAGCTCATAAATCATTCTATCCTTCAGTTATCCTCATAATGTTTGCACTGTAATGCAGCCGAGAGATCTTTTTGGCTAATAGAAAACCGAAACTTTTATGTCTGTCCCCCGTGTACTGCCATTACAGATGAAATAATATCACTGAGTAAAGTACACTTTTCATTTCCATGACATAACCTTGCAACAAAAAGTATGCCGATCCGTTTTCCACTCAAACTCGCGATTTTCGAACTGTCGTGCGATGTTACACAATCATCATGTTAATCACATTGAACTAGTCTAATTTGTCTCGGCTGACTTACAATTATTAAATCACACTCATCTTGACTTCGTGCCCTAATATTGCCCTGCGCATGCACTTTTATGTCAAAGTTACAAAAATGGCGATGTAATGAATTTTACTTGAAACAGTGTCCAACTAGAATGATGAATTTGGCAATTTTTAACCTAAGTAAAAATTAACTACTTAAGGGGCAAGTTTCTCTAATAAAACTGCCCATATATTTAATTTCTTAACAAATATTGCTAGTTATTAAGGTAATAATTAATTTCAGCTTAGTTCATTGTGTATCTGCCTAGTTTAAGAACTTCAGTATTACTAAGCGCTAAGTATTGCTACACCATTCCGAAATATTTCAAGATTTTGAAGGAATAATTTTACAGACAGTTTTATATATCCAACAAAATACAGTTCCATTCTATTTATCTGTAGTTAGCAGCCATTTTCATATAATTTTATTGATCTCTAATTCGTCTTTCATTTTCGAAAGGACGCCGACCAGTCTATGTCCATTAAGAAGCAGTCAAAACCCATTGTCTATGCCCGTTGAATTACATGGTGCCGTTTCTCCAATACGAGCGATATCACGGAGTGGAATCTGATATAAACGATAAACGACCTTAACTTTCATCCACAATTTCTGTCAAATTAATGCCAAGGTTAGATATTTCTCCATTATACTTGATAATCATTGGCTGGCCATGCTATATGTTGTCAGAATGTCAACCTGCATTGTCATCATTGGATAAGCAGCGTCTTCATATGGCCGTCGTACAAATCTACATACCTCCGTGTAATAGCTATTCTTAAGAAAAGGGATTGGGCGGAGTGGTGGCTCATTGGTATTGCACTGGACTGTTAATCCAGGGTTCCGGGGTTCAAATCCCGGTAGAACCTTGGAAATTTTCTGGGACACCGCCTAACTAGAAGCCTAGCGCTGGTTCATCCAGACAGTGGTTAAGGGGCTTCGCGTGTATCGGTGCTATACACCGGGCACGTTAAAAAACCAGACTAGGGTCTATTCGAAACGAACTAGGGTAGCGCATCCGGATCCCTTGTATCTGCATCTGTCTCTGTGTGTAGGTGCACCTGTCTAGAGGTGCCAGGGGAGGGTAACCAAGACAGAAAAAGTCCAAGAGAACCGAAGTCAGAGGTGCTGGGCTTTAAAGGGCGTTCTCTGTCAAAAACCGCAGCACTATGTACCATACGACTGAGCAAACAACATCCTTATTAAAGGAAGGGGTCATTGGTTTTCAAACGGTTTGAAGTCGTTGACTCAGCCCATAAAGGCAATGGGTACAAAATCCCGACAGAGTCACTTTTATTTTGTCATGTGCTGAAGTGTACCAGCTGGATTGTGGTAGGTCGGTGGTTTTTCCCGGGTTTTCCTTGGCGGCGGTCGGGGTCCTCCTTCAACTACAACTATGTTTCAAACTGGACTGAGATACTTTCGTGGCCTCAAATAATTCAAATACATCATCATTATCTAAAAGGTTACTCATCATCTAAAATTTAGCATCATATTTAAAACCTCTATTTCTTTAGAAAGAAAGGGAGCCAAAATATGAAATCATAACACTGATAGCGCTGAGGGAACAGTGTTTTAAATGTGATGATGTCGTATTTCTTTTGTTTATCAAAGTAAATCTAATAAGCATTGATCAAGCGATTCCAATGAACCCAATGTAAACTTGCGTGAACACCGTCGTTACAAGAAAAGATGAACACATCATTTGTCTCAATGGACTGCTAACAATAAGCATATCATCACTCTCCCCTTTTCTGTTGCCTACAGTCTACTGTAAAAGATTATATGAGGCAAACTTTCATAATTATTTTTTCATTTTATATACACCTGCACATGACTATGACTATTTGAGTTTACCGTCGCTTCGACAGTATTTCAGTCATATAGCGACGTCCAGCTAATTACAGGTGGAGAAAGACCCCGAATGCTCGGAGGCATTCGGATAGAACCATCGACCTACCGCAAGCCACACTTGTACTTAATACTAGTATAAGTTAATTAATTCAATATAACAAAAATATATGTATCTTGTTCAGAAAAGGTTGTAATAATTGCTCGAACCCATAGTCCTATGCGGCGCCGTTGTTATTGCGAACAGTCAAACTACTGTATGTACTGCAGCAAGGGGCCAAATGTTCAAGACAGTCGAAATTTTGTCCATATATTGTTACCTGTCGCTGGAAATTCCAGCCAAGTGTAGTTCAAAATATCTCCGAATGAGGTGCGATTTTTTTTTTTCGTTTGCGTAGTTTCTTTTTTCATTACAGTTTATTAACCATGTTTTCTTCAGCATCGATTATCACCATAATTCAGTTTCGACTTCTATAACGCAATCGTATTGAAATTAACGTGAAAACAATCATCATTTAGTGATATGACAAAAAACAAAGTTTAGAACTTTATCTTCGCGTAGATAAAAAACAGGGGAAATCTAAATATAGATGTTTAAATATAGCCTCAACACGTTGTGTGATGCAGAAATGTGAACTACCATAAAAAAGCGTTGCAAGAAACCCTGTTCAAAAAGCCCTTGCGAAAGAAATGAAAATATAATCAGCGATAAATATTAATTTTAATTAACAATTTTCTGGGCTATTTCAACTTGTTTACTTGT
Organism: Solen grandis; assembly: GCA_021229015.1. NCBI lineage: Eukaryota > Metazoa > Mollusca > Bivalvia > Adapedonta > Solenidae > Solen > Solen grandis. The sequence goes on along the minus strand of CM037781.1, from coordinate 33,572,898 downwards.
TTAACCTTATAACTTATACATATGTTTTTGACGGTCCTGTGTTGGAATAATCAGAAACATTGCTTTGAGATTTGGGGATTATATATTGTAACATTGTTTACGAATTTATATTTACATAAACAATGTTTTAAGATCTGTGTGAAGTAAAATAAGTAAATAAGTAGATTATTAAATCAGGGCTTAATTAAAAAAAACAAAATGCAATGCTTATTATAACACGGCATTTAGATAAGGCTAGATATTGAGAGCCGACGAGAATATTTGACATACGTATATGTAAATATCATCCTCATCATCACCGGCGTCGTCGTGGTATTCAGGAAAGAGTCGAATGGAGACGTTCTTGTGTCCCAAAGGACATATTAGAAGCGAAGTAAAAATATAATATTCCAAAACAGCTTTAGAAAATCTGGTAACTGAAATAGAAAAACTGTTGTTGTTGTTTTTGTATCGGATTATAGACATCGGTGGATTATAAAATGATTTGTCTCCATGATCCTATTTGCAGTTCGGATTTTAACAGGAGACGTTGGTGCTTGTCTGTCCCTTGGGGAACATTACAAAGGTGCGGTCTGTCATTCTATCAGCATAATTTAGTCTTTTGTTGTCATTTTTTTCTTTTGATTGCCGTGTATTGATGCGGTTTGGGTAAACAAAAGTTAACTTACTTGTGTCACTTAAAGTGTGTCATAGAAAAAATAATATGTTTATCAGTGAAAAAGTCATCGTTGCACTTTTAAGGTACACTGATAGTTATTCTAGAATGTATTTGATATATTAAGACAAAACTAAAACAAAAATAATATACTAGTAAAATGAATGAAGATAAAACAGTTTACTTCCGTTCATAAGATTTGCGAAATGATGAGGAAAAGAAGTAAAAAGATGAACATTTGGTTTGTTAACATAAAATTCAAATATAGACATGTTACTTATAAACTTAAAGCAGCTCGTTCACAGATGATCGATAGAATGTTAAAAAAAATCCACTTTCACTCGTTAATGTTAGTGAAGTCTTTGTTTCCTGAAAAATAAACTCGGCAAGTGTAGATCACACTGCACAGGAAAACGCTATTTTCGGAAACGCAACTTCGACGAAATCGGTTAAATATATAATAAAACGGTATCCCTGAAGCAGGTGCTTGCGGTACCAGGTTACACGGTCTTCACCAGTTCAGGGTAGCGATTACGTTAAGTTCAGCCGATGAAGTAAGCGCATCCACGAAGAGTGAATGTGATCAGCCGAGTGACGGCAAACAAAAGTAAAAAATCTAAATAAAAGTTTTTATAATACTATAAATTGTAATAGCTTCTGTGATGGTATTACCTGTGATGGGCAAACCGCCTTTATTTTTATTCAATCATGGATAGTTGCATTGGGTGACAATGCGTCTGTATATACATGTATAGTTAAAAATCAAATTCTTAGTCAATGACCATCTGTGAACGAGCTGCTTTAAATACAGAAGTTTTTTTTCAGTAAAAGTTTTCATGCATTTGTAAGAATCATAGCTTATTAAACATTTCTAATGGACCCTGGCACTTGCATAGAAACTAATGTAGGGCCCTGATACTTGCATAGCACTAATATGAACAATTGTTTTATGTGGAATGAGGAGTCAAATCTTAAGCGGCCAGTCAAATTTAAAGATAAATGTTGACCGTATAATGTTTGCTTGTTTGTTGGGTTCAACGTCCCACCGCCAATATTTCAGTCATTTGGAGATTATGTCTACTCGATACAAATACAGTGCTGCCACACGGGGTACGTAGTTCGAATTTCGGCCGGGTCGCTACTTATTTCCATGAGCAAGAAATATTCCTCGAATCATTCCACCCCTCCCATATGCAAAATTAGATAGCGAGAGTCATTCAGGTCATGCTTATAGCTCCCTGTCGCCACGTGTCTCAGCTGGCCATACAGTATTCATGACTACATCGCATGACCAGTGGATAATCGAGCAATGTCGGCTGAAAGAGCACTACCTTGAAAGAAAACAATAACTAGACATTAACTAGGTATGACATGAAATGGAATAGTTTGTGGAATATTAAAGTTTGGACCATGAGAGCATATAATAATATATCTAATTTAAGAAATAATAATGAGGGCCGCAAATTAAACGGGTCTGTTTCTTGGTAAAGGTGGCTGATAAACGGGGGTTTTATATTTTGCAATTATAAGAATTTGACATGAATTATTATTTCATATCAAATTTTACTAAATGAGTTCTCGAAAACGTTTTTAAGCTTAATAACATTTTCATGAACGAGTTTAGTAAAATTTGATATGATATTAACTGACAATTCATGTCAAATTCTTTTTATCATATGACCTTGACAGTAAATCGCGATTATAACAACAAACAAACATGAATGAACGGGCTGTGAACGAATTACTATTTGCAATCTAACACGTACAAAATAGTTTCAAATAACTGATTTAACATGTGTATTTCTCATATATTCTCAACATATGAATAATGCATCTTTTTGATCAAAGTTAGTTGCACCAAACACATTAAATCCAACTGTTTGAGCTCAACACATTATGCAAATATATAGAATGCAAGCGCATGACATGGAGGGGTGGTTTCGGCTTAAAAGTTATATGTAATGTGTTGAATATAAGAAAGTATGTGATGGATATACGAAACCGGAAATACCTGTTTAAGCATTATGTCATATGATGAAATAATTTATCAAAATTGCTTTTTCTTGAAAATCGCAGATGGCCACTACCTGCAGGTTGTCTCTAAGATTCAGCTGTACATCGGTTTCGAAATGCGTTTATTTTTCCATTGTGTTCATCTAAAAGAACGCAAACCTCATCCATCAATCAGGCATGTTCTGAAAAAAAAATATTTGTGTATCTACCTTTAACAGAATCTCAGATTTTCTAAGTTTGCGCTATTTTATTTTGTCGTCCAACATTTTTACAACCCTTGCAAAAACAAGCGTATCCGTTTTACTTCTTCTTATACATGTAAGTGCCGTTTTCTCGAAAGTTACTTCTGTCATCAGGCTGGTTAAGATAATATCTCTAGTGCCGAATGTCATAAAATTTCATTTTATCTCGAAATGAAGGATCCTGATTTTCAGTTTTGAATTGACATTTAAGTGCTGAACTTATATTTTAAGACAGAAATCAACGCAATTTTCTTGAAACTTCGTCTTTTCTGACTTCTCTGGATTTTTTTTACTTAAGAACAAACAAAAAATAATGTACATTTTCGACAATTCTCCCATTTGGTAGGTAAAAATCGGGGGTTATTGACAGGCCAAAATATTCCCTGGAGTCAGGAGTTATGTCAAAGTGTCAAAAGTCGGAAAGTGTTCCTGGTATTACCATTGTCGACGGCCTGACGAATTAAAGCACTAAAGGTGATCATTACCCACCCCCCAAATATCGCTAAGTCCAAGTTAACAAAAACATCTACATCAAAAAATATTTTAGTTTCGTATTTTGTTAAACTGATCTCAACATTGACTCTACCTGACATATTTATCTAATTTGTAGTACTTGGCGTACTTTTAGTGCTGACGTCATTTACTTATAGTACTTATTTCACTAAATCATTTTGTTAACCGCACCCATTGTAACGTTTTCAAGTTCCCCCATTTCAAGTTTCCCTCCGGGAACATAAAAACGTTGTCAAATGCCCTCCCACGATTGAACATTCCTCCCTCGGGAACTTCAAATGCCCCTTCCCATTACGTCGTTAAACTTAAACATTTAAAATATAAACAGTTATGATATGTATTAATGATATTTCTTTTTCTATTCAATTTTCCTAAATTGAATTTATATGAGGTTAAGATAAGGCTGTTGAAGCTCCCCCACCCCGGGAACTAAAAAAAAACGTTATCAAATGACACCCTCTCTTATGTTTCTTCATTGAGAAAGATTTTTTTTTTATCTTGTAACTTAAATTTAAATGTGTTGTTAGCCCATTGGTGCATCTATTAGTATCTGATGATCCTAAATTCAATTTTGATGCTGAATATGTGAAGTTCAAAAAGAAAATGCTTCCCAAATTCATCATGAATGGGTTTGTGGGAGTCTCAACACGTTCCGGGGGGGGGGGGGGTTGAAAACGTGTATATATTTAATAAAAACGGGAAAAGAAATTCCCGAGTATGACATTTAAGAATGGGGGGAAAAAATTTTTTTTGCCCTACCAAGGACTATAAAAACTTTTTCAAATGTCCAGGTGGCATTTGAAATCGCTTTCAGTTCCCGCGGGAAGATGAATTGGGTGATCACGTGAAGTGCTCCGGACATAACATACCCATACTCTAGGCATAGCACATACCTGTAGAGTATCATATCTTCGTTTCACGACAAATTTCAAATTGAGATTGTCCTCAAATTAAAAGAATGGGTAAACATGAACTTTACAATTTACGTGATAATACAGGCATTTTAATTTACTTGGCTGTCAGAAAAATCGCATGGTTATTTAAAAATGAGCTAGATGTTTAGCATTCGATCAACTCTCTATATTCTTAATTTGGAGACTTATGTATCAACACATTTTTCGTAAAGCTATCTTTTTTCAACCACACATTATTTCCTCATTGGCGCCATCAATTGTCATCAGTGATATGATATTAAGCTGGGGCAGCCATATTGCTCGCCGTCAGTCATACTTTCCAATAAGTCTCCCTTGATAGCAGTGTGTCTTGCGTGTAAAATCGCTGTGTGAAAAGATCGTTTGTCTTCTTCATTTATCCATTACCGCCGTCCCGTTTTTAGTAACACGGATTTTGTCTTTTTGTAAACCAGCATGCCTTTGGCGTGATATATTATTCCGGTTGTAACGTTCTTTATTCAGTGAATCGCTTTTCTCAATACCAAATATAGGTCTTGTAGAGGTGAAATAGTACATCAATGGTTTCAGCCTTTGCATTTCGAGTGCCTCATCCTGAGGTTATTCGTATATCACCTCCATTCGTCGAATAGTGAAGGGGCATAAAGAGTTACCTCTGTCCGTCCGGATTAAACAACGATTAAATTTATAATAATTTTAAAGCATATCATATCAAAATACCGGTTAAGATTGACTGCATATTAACGAAATTATTACCTTTTATTTATTTCAATGTCAAGTTTTCGATTCCGATCAAAACTTTTGAAGGACTTATATATTTCATATTTGGCATGTAAGTAAATATTATCTTTATACATACTTGGTTAATATCAAGCATCTTCTAATACTGAGTTATGGCACCTTCACGCCTTAGGATATTTTAAGACCAAATTTGAGTTTCCGCTTTAAACTTTTAACTTGATGTATTTGAGTCCATACTTGCATAGAAATAATGATGATGATAAAAAGAAATAATAAAATGAAAAGGAAAGAAAGAAAGAAAGAAAAACACAATTTGGGTTATCTTTATAGTGTTACTGCCTTTTTAACCATGATATGCGTGTTATAACAGTACAAATATTCTGTTTCTGTATACTAATAGTTGATATCAATGTAACCAAACTTTCTAGTTTATTCCTTTTAATATGACTTACAAATACTCTGTCAATGCTTACGTGTCTAAATCTCAGACATTGAGATACATGGATTTCCAACCCTTTGATCAGTTATAATGTGTAATTTGAATTAAGATATTGTTTTCGTCAGTTGTTGGTTGTTCTTGTTGTTTTGCAACATGTATCAGTTTGGTTCGTTTAAGAGTGGTTACAAACGCACGTGCAAGCGTCTAGTGAAGTAATGTATTATTTACTGCTAGACTGGAAACAGTGACGTCAGAGGGAAACGTATATAGACTCGCAAGTTAAGACAATGGTGGTTATGTTTTGCACCAAGCTCCCCGCAGCAGATATTTCCCTTGGTAAATATCAATAACCGCTACCACCACAAATTCAGTAAAAAAAATTTCGGCGTAGCTGTATAAAATCTATTTTGACCTATTTCTTAAACCAATCAAATGCAAGAGTAAATGCAATGCTACTATTGGCTTGTATAATTTATTTATGGATATTTAGGATATTCAATTTTAAAATGGGAGTTTCAGGTAGTATATATCGTTCTACTTGATATAACAGGTTTCTTTTTCAGTTTAAAAATGAAGGTAACGCAGTAATGGAAATTTAACACTTCCTTATCAATTTAGGAATGCTGAAATTATTTAGAACAACTAAAGAAGAAGCAAGAGTATTTTTAGACCACAATTTCCCCTAATTTGTAAAAGTGGACTCGGCCTTCAGGGGAGGTTACTACTGCAGAGGAGTTGTTCAGTTTATTGTGCGGATCTGGAAACAACAATCGGATATAAGATAAGATAATCTTTTATTATCGTGACTTGTGTTTTACAACATAAAATTAAATATATGCGCGATAATCTTTCGGGTTCGCTTGGTTACATACGAATTGTCTTTACTTTTAAAAAATTAGCAAGTGTATAATATTTAATGAAAATAGGTAGGTTGACTTTTTTTTAGTTTGTTATTAAATCCGTTTTTTTTTATACAGTCTTCACATACTCCCCCATAATATTGGTATTTATAAACATTTTGGTAACGTTTCCAACTTTATAATAGTTTTAATCGGTTTTACATGTTACAACTGACAAGTATTTAGCTACGTCGAATATCATTTTTAAAGATATTTCTTGTTCACTTTTGATTTTAGAAACGCGTATTTCATATCAGTTTATATTCATTTCTTTTAAATAACATTTATAATGATGAAATAGGTAATAATAAAATCAGATAAAAACAAATCATACAAATAACGAGAGTATTGTTTTTATGCCACACCGGTCGATGATATAACGCAGTCCATTTCAGTTATGGTGGATTACTCGCCAAACTCTTCCGTGGAAAGGAGAGACAGGTGTAATTTAAAAGAGGTTATCCTAATATTAACTATGGTTCAGCCACCGTATCATAGTCAATACTCAGTGCATCTCTATATCGTCTCAGATTGAAGAGTGTGACCAGAGTAAACAAACCATAAATGAAATAGACTGCGTATTACCGGTGACCATAGTTTCTTTTGTGAATGATCGAACTACCTCACGCGAGTCACATGATGGAAGTGGTTAAAGCAACGAATCGTGACGTAACCAGTACGAGGAGTATGGTATTGCGCCTGTTAGGCAATCTACTGTGAGTGTTCAAATATGAGCAGTGGAACTGTACATTTTTTTTCTTATTTTTTTGATGGCGGAGGTGTTACCTAGCTACATCGAAATCTTTACGGTATTTAAATAAGACCCGTAACACTTTCCTGAATGCATCAAAATGATTCCGCTAAATAATCGTGATGTGCCACCACATTGAAGAATTAAAGAACGTCGATCCGAACTGAAATAAAATACTAAATCGCTGTATCTGATTTTCTTTTGTTTCAAAATCAAGTTTAGAGCTTAAACTAGAAATATCTCCAGAGGACACAGATGCCCGCACCTGTGGCTTTGTTCCATTGCCTTTTTTGTTATTTTTTAACTGCTTCAAAAGCAGTGTAATCAGTGTTTCCAGGGGAATTTGAAACCTTATCTAAGTGAAAACTGGCCATTTAAAATGCCCAGATGAACAAGTATATGCACTGAATAATATATCCATAAAGTTTCAAATTTGTAATAAAAATACCTTTTGAGTTGTGGACTCAATCAAATTAAGTTTCCATATCTTTCCTAATCAAAGGCCCAAAGTTCTGTAAATGTCAATGGTGATCCAATAAAAATACACAGGTGCATAAGTTAATGTCCGGAATAATATATTCGTGAAGTTTCAAGTCTGTAGAACAGATACTTTCAGAGTTACGTGCGTCACAAGCATAAAATTCCATATCTTTTTCAAAATCAAAGGCCCATAACTCTGTCAACTTCAATGACGATTCGATGAAAATACTCAGGTGCACAAATCCATGTCCTGAATAATATATCCATGAAGTTTCAAGCCTGTGGTACAAATACTTTCTCACAAAGTTTCGGGACAGAGGGACGGACGTTCGGATGTACGTACGTACATACGGACGGACTCAAGCAAACTTATATGCCCCCCCCCCCCCCCCATTCTTGATGGGGGCATAAACATCCAAAACAAATATGTACTTGACTGTTTCTACGGAGTTGCTACGGTCAGACCTTTTCCGCAGCATTAATCACAAAGATAAATGTGGTTTCCTCGGAGCCAAATTTTGAAATAATTGACCAGTAAATAAAGATAAAGATTCATGTTCCAGCGGGCTCCTAGTGACCCCCTGCCTAGTTTTTGTTCAATTTAATTAACCAATTTCATTTGTATTTAATTTACATGATTTTATGAACTTTCCTTTAAATGTGGTCAGGGCGGCGACCGCTTAGTTTCAATTGGTTAATTTACGTGCAGATCAGGGAAGTTCTCACATTATCTATGAGCTGGTTTGAAGAACTGTGGTGAGCTCAGACAAAGTGTTAGAAACCTTGAGGTATTATTGTAATGCTGGAACTAGTTCTGAGTCGCCATATCCTGATAAAATATGAATACTGTTACATAGGCTGACGCCAGTATTTATGTTACTTTCGTCCATAGCAGTAAATATTTGGAGGTGTTTCAGGCCAGTGGGTCTGGGGATTTTCCAATCAGGTATTGAACGGAGTGAGATCTTTAAGATTTTAATGTCAGCTTTAGATGTGTTTTGAACCAGAAATATAAAATTTCCTGCTTTTAAAGACAGAAGGAACTAGACTTGTGTTGATTTTGTACATAGGAATCATATTCAAAATTGAAGATGGTTTTTGTATTCAAGTATAAAGGCAAGGAGCTAGAGAAATACTTTCTTGTGAAGCTATTTGTTGCAGTTTACATTTCAAAGACAAGCTCTGACAAAAATAAATTCATATAAACAAAGGTTGTTTGTGTGTTTAATCTTTACTCGGTTCACTTTATATATATTTTATATTACAAATGGAAGAGTGCTCTGGTGTGTGTGTGTGTGTGTGTGTGTGTGAAATGGTTTTCTACAGTTCTGCCCGACCTCAAAAATCCAACGTGTATTTACGCGATCCACAATACAGCAATGAGATTTTTCTAGGGAACCGGTAAATAAACGCCAAAATTTTTAATGTAGCTGTCCGAGGAGAAATGAGAAGGAAATCCAATTTTTACTGAGCAACAGAAAAAAAAGTATGCAATCATTTATTCATTATATGAGAAAACGTTATATTTTTTATTCTCCTCTTCACAGTTAAATCGTTTTAATGGATAGCTTAAAGTAGAGAAACTATTCAGCCATTGCAAAAGGGGCTATTATGACACATAACTGTTGCTACACACTTCACCAACAATATACAATGTGCATTTGAATAGCTTCTTCCGATACATTTCACGAGAGGATCGGCAATACCCGGTATAATTCGCTGATTTAAATTGACCAATCAGTGATTTTGGAAAATCCATTTTACACCAGCATGTAGATTAGGTGTTCGGGAAGTGCTCGTTGATTTACGCTGGTTTACGTCTCATTTCGGAGTGAAATGGTCTACTTACGAAAATAATATAAATGTCTGATTAAATGGATAAATGAATATCTAGATCACGCATACAAATGGACAGTCATTTCATGTGCGTTTTTAGGGGAAATACAGGGCTATGTCCATTTTCTTTTCTTTTTCAATTTCGAAAATATAAGATATATGCTCGTACAACTTAGTTGATGATATAAATATGGTGATAATGAAACGAGTAAAAATCAGTAATGAAAATTCTATGCTTAAAACTATATCATATGAGATTAATATTCTATAGAATATCACAAATTACTGTTTAGTATTCCTGCTATCCGATGCTTTGCAACGGACACTCACTTCAATCCAATCCAGTAATGCTCCCTGCAATAACTCTGGAATTCGACATTTTGCATATTGAGTTCACTCAACTTACTCTTGGGGATGGTGAGAAACCCTTGCAAATGAATAAACCAATGTGGTATAATTCAATGCCAGTGGTTCAATTATCAATTTATCTGATGTCATTATGGGCAATGCATTGCTTTTGATCCTCGACGCAGTACCTTTAGAGTGTTTTCTAAATTCCCTGTAGGTTTCTTGGAGTATGATGTTTTTTACACTGATTTTGTTTGTGATATTAATGTGTGGCCACAGACGCAAATTAACTGTCAGTGTGTCCCTAACCACTGTGTGACCGAGTTCTCGTTCTTTCGTCTATCGGTCGTACGGTTGATGATTCTACTAGGTTCATCTCGGGGCTTTTCCTTTACACGAAATAAACTGGATGTTGCTGCATAAAACAACAATGCCACAACACCATTATACTCCATGAAGCAAACACCAAGATCCTCGTTGAATTCGATATAATACCGTATTTGTGACAGTGTGGTCAAAATTGCTAACGAAATCGACTGATATTGGAGTAATGGAGTTCAAATATATATATACGAGCTGTTTTGTAAAAGCGGATCAAATTGCAATGCCAAGAAGATCAAAACGGATACTCAATTTGAGGTTTAGCCTAGTTTTATAACAGGGGTTATGAAGATAGCAGGAGTCTGTGTAAAACCTTGGTTATTATACTACACATTAAATAAGTTTATTTTGTAATAATTACATATAATAATTCTTTGATGCATCCAATCTAAACCATATATTACATTAATCACAGTGACTTGCTAACATTGCGTCTTATTACTCTTGGTGTTGCAAAGATGTAATCCAAAGATTTATTAATCAATATTGGCAACTAGTCTTAATCTCACAAAAGTACGTAACAAATTGACAAATTTTCGAAAAGTCACGTTTTCAAATATCTTCCGTTCCATTGAAAATGTGATAGGTCAATAGAATATCACATTTCCATCAAATGATCCTATGTATCAAAATATGTCAAGAAATAACTGTTTGATGTAACATAATAAAGCAACAGCATGATGATAATTATATTAAATGTGTCGTTTTTCTGCTACACTGGTTGAATTCGAATAATAATTTAAAAGAATTTTGAAAATAAATCAAACTGAAAATTATTCTTTGTAGTAGAGAAATGATTTAGCGGTCAGTCAAGGGAACACATGAAAGTGACTACTTACCAGAGGTAACCGCTAAATGAAGGTTAAACATATAACACAATTCTAGTTAAGTAATATCAGAAACTGGTCGCTAAATACAGGTTGACCGCTTAATACAGATGGCCTGTATCGACAGGTTCAACTGTATTTTCATATATGATTTTTCCATACTTTTTTTAAGTTTGCAATTGTGCCTACACAATATTTTCCACGTTCTGTTACAGGATTTCCTATTTCTGTTTGATATGTCTTTGTGTAATCTGATGGCATATTCTTTGAAACTGTAAATATATTTATGAATAGATTCCTTAAAGGATGTTTAACGTTACGATAGCCGATTGGTTAGATCTTCCGCCTCGGGAGCGGGAGGTCGTGGGTTTGATCTCTGCCCGCTACAGAACAAAATCGTTAAAAAATGATACTTGTATAGCTCCCTTGTTTGACGCTAAGCATAAAATTGTAGTCCAAGGACTGGTTGGCCCGAAGTCAGGATAATGTGACTGAATGCAGTATCGTGCCACATGTCTAAGGCGAGATACTTCAGTGTGTCAGTACTATATCTGTCTAAAGTAGACATCGTCTTCAAATGGTTGAAATTATGTTAGTGGGATGTTAAACCCAACAAACAAACAACCCAATGGGAGGTTTGAGGAAAATACTAAGATAAACTGCATTTGAGTACTTTGTGTTAGCTTGTTTAAATCCCAGCGACAGTTATTTATTCGTTACGGAGACTATGTCTAAATGAGACACTAGACAATCACATCGTAGTCACGTGACATGTTACCACATCAGATCCCATTATCTGGAAATCCGAAATCGAATCTGCGACATCCTGCCCACGAGGTGACGTTCTAACCACTTGACTACTGCCGACGGTGTTTGTAACTGGTTCTGTAGTCAATTCCATGGAGATCAGTTGCCCGGATAAAAAAGAATAAAAATGCAAGACTACGAAAATAGCTTACTTTATCTCTGGTCATGTACTATCTAAAAAAGTCACAGATGCGGGTATCATGTTTTAATACCTGCATAAATGGTTTGTGACTACTTTTCTCCTTCCCAGGATCATTTGAGTACGTATACAAAGTTACTTATATAAAAACAGTTATTTTTTATGGTTATATATTAAAAGAATCTCATAAATAAGTGATATGCTATCAGCTAGCTCCTTCCTCAATCTTTTTCCTCGTCTTTGTGCGATTTTTTTTTTTATTTTAGATTATGTTCTCACTCTTTCCTTTTATAAAAAGGCAAATTAGACTGCGTGCTTTTGTGATTCATGTGTTAACAAAGAAATTGCTAAATGCTGAAACTACTCCCGAGGGTCTGAAAACTGGAAATTAAATTTCCTTTTTTTTCATATGCCATTATCAATGCCATAAAGTTCGGAAACAGGAAAGTAAACTTACTCCCTTTTCAATTAAGACGAGCTATACATCAGGTCGTTTGCATAATGGAGCAATTTTTCATTGACCCTACTATATTCGGAGCTTCTTTAGCTGTAGAGGTTATTCTCCGTCACCAGTCTAGTCTACACAGACCTCGTTAAAGATTATTTTAATCCGTTGGTTAAACACTTTCCTTTTTTAGCAGTACTTAGCTATAGTCGAAAATGACTGAACCTCATGTTAGAAGCAGATAGACGTAATTAGACATAATCTTCATTGCGTGTTTCTCTTTGAATCCTATTTATTTGAGCTTCCCATGGACAGTGTTTGCAGAGACTAAACCGGTACACTGGATCAACATCGGCTCAAGTACATATTCAAATGTATTTTTTTAATGATTAACTTGTACAGTGTAGCTATTTATTCCATGCCTTCGGAATAAGACTTACAATGGCTTATATTTCATTATAAAGAAATACACATGCATATATTTACCTTTTCTCCATTATTATATGTTGTCATTCACATGCATTGTAATAAACCAAAGCGCACAATGCCCTGAAAGACTATCGGTGAACTAGCAATACACGTAATTCTAACTCCAATCTTTAAACAGGGTTGATCACGTTAGAGGCAAAGGTCATGTGGCGTCATAAAACACGTTTTATTGCAACCCTTGTTACTATTAGAAAGTCAGCTGATCTCGCTTGTTGTTTCATGATGAACCCGCCGGCAGTCTCACAGTACCTTGAGCACTTTGATATGTTTCATAAAGGTCATACCTAAGGAAGTCATGGCCATACTAATTCGCATCACTTTTATATACTACTAAGCGCGGAGTGATACAAAACGACAAAATGGTGAAATTGGCTGTGGAAATTATACAAATCAACAATACCTGCTTTTCATTTACGGCTACGTAAGATTAGGCGGCTACCGCCAATATAAAAAGAACATTGTTTTCCGCATAACATTTCAATTTATTTCTCATAATTTTCATATCGCGCTTATCAAAAGTGTCACGCCCCATCACATTCCGTCACGTTTCGTAACGTCGCACGCTCACATTACATGAACACGGGGGTAGGATGCGGTGATATTAATCACATTTAGTGATAGTTCGAGTTTTTCAACGAGCAAAATGCAGTCCAAATTTGTGTACCTATTCTGTCCTTTACAAGCGGCTCGGGTTACATTGTTTGTAGACGTTCTATAGTTCATTACAACTGTAAGAAGTCCTTCACACATACGAAACAACGGATTCACAATAACTAAGTTTTTATTTATAGTCAAGAACATTTTCAAAAATTAAGCTAAATTCCGTAAAGTGGACTCTTTTCAAGAGTAAGTAACAAGCTCAGCTCCCAGTGCAATTTAAACACAATCAAGTAAAATATTGTTTCTCCTATAAACGAAAATATTTATAGACCATTTCACTCCGAAATGAGACGTATACCTACGTAAATCAACGAGCACTCCCCGACCAACTAATCTATCTGCTTATGTATAATTCCACAATTGTTCAATGGGAAATAAACATACATTTGAGATATTTCCCAATTCACTGATTGGTCATTTTAAATCAGCGAATATAACGGTATAGCCGAACCTCTAGTGAAAAGGTCTATTGTAATCGGGCAATCGAAGCATAAACAACAATACTTAACATCATTAGCATTTCTACGATTCGATTTCAGGTAAAAACTATCAAACGGTTTAAATCATAAACATACCTCTGAGCTTATATGCTCTCTTGTCAATGAGAGATGTTGATAAAAAGGATAGGGTCTACAAATGAGATATTCAAGGAAGCTAGACCATACTAGCGGAAACCACCAACTCAAAATATTATATTGAAAAGAAATATCTTTATCAAAAAAGTGTAAAATTATATTTTCATCGCCGATCACTCATGCGTAAATTGTCCGTCACTCTGTGACTATTGAACGTGCAAAGGCAATACAATGATGTGTTTAATATTCATGGATGGATATTTCAAGTATGAAATACTGGCTCTTTTTATCAAGTTGATTATCTTTGAACACTGTGTGTTTCGAAAATCGAATATTTTCTTGGCTCAAATGGTAAAATAGTTGTCCTTTGTGTATTTCTTCCCAAGCATACGGAACATATTATATACCTAGTGATTTCGCCGAAAATCATATTCATTCCAAACTGGCCCATTTTTGTCCGACTGTTGCTAAATTATTTATTTTCTTTCATTAAAAGTGAACCATTTTATCTTATGTCAGACTGTGAAATAAAATTTTCGTTGCCAGTTGACACGTTTCCCCATCAAGTCATATTCATTTGGTAATTCGAAACCCAGGTAAACCATCCCATGAATTAATAACCCTATAACTGCGAGTAATACCAAGCAAAAAGCTACTTTTACAACCTGCCGTTGCTACCACCAGCGAAGTTTACTTAAGCTAATTCCAAGGCGAGTCCTTACCTACATTCACTTCCTATGTACACACATTTGCATATATCCTAACGTATAAGCATCTCAATGTAACCGATTCTCATGGACCATTTTATCAAATGCTAATTACAGGTGTATACATGTACTATACATTTGACGCATTTATAGAGACCTGTCCCTTTAATGAACTGTCGAAAAATTACAGAACGGTACTTGGTTGTCTAACGAGCTTTTTATAATACTTCAGCTGTATATATTCATAATTTGCTGACCTATTCATCAAATTGTTCTCTGTAAGGCTATCTAATTTCAGACGCGCGTTATTTCATTATTTTCCCCATAAATTATACTATCAATGACATTTTGCTGGGGCAATCATGCTGCTCTCCGTCTGTCTTACTACCTTACATGTTTCCAAGACAACAATGTCCATGTACCTAGTTTGTGAAACTATCATTTGTCATCTTCAATTGTCCATTACCCACGGTCCCGATTAAATCATTAGGGATTATGCCTTTTTGTGGCCCAACACGCCTGCGACGTGATTTATAGCCCCTGGTGTAACATTCTCACTACGCCAGCAAGTCGATTCATAATGGCGACAGAATACGTACAACGTTTTTGTACACCTGCTGTAAAGAAGTAACACAAACAGATCACCTTACCGTCGTTTCTCTGTCCCCCCCCCCCGTCTGTCTGTATGTCCTACTTCTTCCGGCAATGGAGAATTTTGTTTAATTTTCATCTCGAGCACTTTTTGAGGTTTTTTTTAACCATCGATAATTGTTCATATTGTGACTTTTTGCATCAGAAAGTGTGTGTGTGTGTGGTGCACGCGCGCGCGTCTCAAATTATGTTCAGATAGGTTTTGTCTTGACGTTATTATAATTAGATCTCAACTGTTTATAGTATGAAGCTATCTAGATCTGCAAGTTATGCATATTCAAATATTTTATTATCAGTCAATTTTATTACTAAAAGGATGAGCTGATTTTGTGTCGGATTTTGCACCACTACGATACATCAAGTGCTATGTATACAGTGTATAGCGGTTGTTTCATTCATTTATTGTTTATTTGTTTGTTAAATTTGGTTCATTAGTTTTTCTTTTCAATTACATGTGTTTACCGCCATATTATGCCATTATGCTAACAGATGACCAGTTCACCTTACACCCTGTCCTGGGATTCTAGCAGTCATGAAATCTTATTACGCATCTCTGTAGCTACTTTAGTACCGCGATGGAAGACCAATGACCACCAGAAAGAAATTGTTAGCCTTTCATCATGGAGACCATTCCCGACCATAGTGAGGATCAAACCAAATCCCCTCGGCTTCACAGCTAAGCGCCACCAAGGTCGGTTTATTTACGTGAAACCTATGGCCCCTATCCTGTGGTTGGGCACTGGGACATGATATAACTCTTATCCCAATATTAAAAACATTTCGACGATTTCCCGAGACTTCAATATTACCAGTCTCTCGAATATGTAGTAGCAGTTATATATATGACAATGCACTTATGGCCAGATGGTAGTTATACATTTATGACGTCATAGATAAAATTCATAAAGAATTTTTTTATATTCTTTTTTACTGAATTTGCTTTCCTGTACCCACATATCGATTCCCCTACTTTTAAAAAACGGTAGTGTCAGTTATGTATAAAATATATTATGCATTTTGTAATACATGTATATTCCATAAATTTTCCAAAAGTAATAGAATTGCTTTCTGAATACTGTCACGTCCGTATTCTGAACGCAAGTGGATGAGTATTTTCAACCATTAATGTAGGGTATATTTTTCGACCTTTTCATAGTCATAAATGGTGGTACATGTATTTGATATATATTCAGTTGCAAGAGAGAGAGATGAGCGTCGTGGTCCTTAAGAAGCTTACTTGATTGCGGATCTGAAGTTTTTGTGTTTAATACCTTAAGGGCAGTTAATTGTCATGACATTCCAAGGCACAATGTACTAAAGACCTATTAAGAATCCATAATATAAATTCGTCTTTAAACATGTATATTGTTTGAAATAATAAAAATGGAAACATTCACTGTTCAATCATGAAATATAACTAACGTTTCACGTGTTTGAATTTTTTGAATTACCCAAATGATTGTATTAATTTCTTCTACTCAAAAAATATATAAAAAAAATCATGTACGAGAAGTGTTTCCTAGATAATGCCTTGGTATTTTTTCTTCTTGGAAATCGTGCAATTTGTGCACAAAAGGAATTGGTGTAAGTGGGATGATCATTCACTTCGTGTCACAGGTAACTACATGTATCTCATTCAAACGTTCACTGACCTTGACCCCGTGTACATTGCTTTATAGCGTATTCATTTCAGCATGTCTGGAAAAAGTGCTAAAAACTTGCTAAAAATCATTTAACCAGTGAGGGTCCAGCTTTACAACGGCGATGCCAAAGTGAAGTTCTATAAAAAGAATGAAGAATTACTACAAAGTCGACACCCCATAGCTGCCCTGCCTTCAGTTAACCATAAAGGTCGCAACTGTTACAGGTTTTGGTACCCAGCTTACACTCTATATACTATGATATAACAGGGATATAAAAGCTATACACCTGCTGACAAGGCAAAAGTTGTGGCCGATTTTAATTTCAAGTTAATGAAGGTAACCGTCCTTCCACGCCCACCGTTATTTACTTGCGGCCATTTTCTCTCTCCGAGACTCAAATAATGTGTGTATGGAAAAAAGATATGAAACGAGAAATGTCCTGCGATCAGCTGTTAGTCAGTGTCTGATGGGTTTCCCAAATAAAAGGCATGAAGATTCGTGACGAAGATTATTTTGAAGAATATTGCAAAATGAAATGTTCAAAAACAATTGCAGTATTAGAATTCAGATGTATGTGACATTATTTATGGAATAACTTGTATAGTTATACAGCTTGGATATCATGGGCTGATTCATTAGTGTTATATAAACACCAGTATAAGCAATCGGTATTTTTTTTGTTTTGTTTTTATAAATGCAGAAACCGTGTTGTCGCTGGACCACAGTAACACATAAAATTTTTGCGGCTGCCTTCGGCAACTCAACCGAATTAGAACTTATATTCCTTTGGATTAGATATCAATGCTGCCTTAGTATACTTTCAGTTTGAAGCAATCCCTTTGGAAATAGATTTAAAACCTATGGCGTTTGATGCAATAATGATGCCGTTTCGACTTTCAATTGCAGTGAAGTGTCATTCACTTGCATTATTTGGAATACTCTAGTGGCAACATGTGCTACATGTACACCCATGCAGTTCAAAGCAAATCAGTGCAGTTCTATGATATGCCATTGTAGTTCATCTTAGAACCCTTAGATATTAATAAGATATTTTGGATGCTAGAGCTATGCATTTGCATTTAATACAGTGTCTTTGATGTAATTGGTGTCCTTGGAGATATATTTTTACCTGTGTATCTTGGATTTAAGTACGGTTGAGCAGTTTTCTTCGTTATCTTCCCAAACCTCTCCAGTTATGGCTAAGCCATCTGCAAAAAATTTCCATCGTACTTGCGATAGGTTTGGACTTACAATCTGGTCGATTTTTGCGCACTGTTTTATTTGTAACTGCAATCTTATGCAAGTGAATGCAATATCTCTTTCAACTCACAGCATAAATGAATGTCAGAAATAAATTTGTATCTGATTTGAATTTTACAAATAAGTGTTTTCGATAATGCCAAATTTTTTAAAGTATGCATGTGAATTGATCACGAGTACATAGTTTTTGTTTAAGACTATTTTTATAACAGATGTTCTGGTGACAGATGGTGTCGATAATATGTTTAGAACCTTTACTCTTGATGTATACAAGTTGGCACGTCATTTAATGATTGTGATTAAAAAAAATCGATTATTCTTGGAAATGCTAACATTTAAACTGATGCAAAGTGTCTCACGGTACAAGAAAGTTTGTTTGGGAGTATATATTTGCAGGCTATTTTCGGAAACCGCTTGCTTACTTATTACCAGTAATCTTAATTCCATTTACACCTTTTAACTGGCGTATTGGTATAGGTTTAACCTTCATTTAGCGGTCAACTTTGTTAAACAGTAATTCTATTGTTCTCTTGACCGGCCGCTAAAGACAGGATTGACTGTATATCCATTTCAGACATTGTTTCTGTTCCAATGTATTACAGTGTCGGAAACCCTAGAGCACTTATTCCGTTCCTTCATACAGCTGACAGAAGTAAAAGGCGGCCGTGGGTATCCGACGCTGACTGCATTATAGCTTCATTGACACATTGCACAATGCCGCACCCTGTCAGGTTATCTTGACACCGGAATAATCTGCCCTTAAACTTTTCTTAGAGTTAACAATTTTATATCAAGTCATTATTATATGCGGTCAGAAATCGAATCTGCTAACTCCTGTTCTTAAGCAACGATATACTTGTATAATCGCCTACAAGAGACATTGCTGTTTTTGTATGTTATGAGTCATATGTCGGAGAGCAAGCAACTGCTGGAGCGCAAATCTTCAAGTAACTTTTATTATCATTATATGCTTTACTTACTAAGGGAATCTAAGGAGCCGGTCTCATACAATGAACCTGTTTTTATGTTTAATTCAGATTTGCTTTCTTTTAAACAAATATAGTTTCTTTTGCATACTAGTTTCCTTATCATTTTAAGATTATCAAAGTCCAGTTCAAGCCCCCTTCTCACTGTTCTCTCTTTTCCCCCAGATCCATTCGTCTGTGTGTGATAGATGCTATTAAGTATTTCAGATGCCAATTGGTAAAGACTGAAATCATTTAGAAGTGGTGAACGCCCAACGGGAATTGGTTTTCAAATTATTTAGACCATTATCGTTTATGACACGAAAGCCCTACAGCTCATGAGCAGTAATAAAATTCATTTTCAGATAGGGCGAGAAATACCTCAAACTCAGAGGAGTGGTGTAACAAGACTTCACCCTGTCATATTCGATACACTTGTTATTCTTCAATGACATGTACGGAAGCGTATTAGTGTTACACTGACACTTATAATCTTTTTTTTTATTTAATCTGTAAAATTTACAGTGTCAATCTGGCACTTATATGCTTCCATAGAAATGACAGGTGAGGTGGCCATAAGAATAGACCAGAGGATCGGCAATAATCGGCAATACTCGGTATAATTCGCTGATTTAAACTGATCTATCAGTGACTGGGGAAAAATCTCAAATGTATAGTTACTTCTCACTGAACAATATGTGGAATTATACACCAGCCTGTAGATTTGGTGTTCGGGGAGTGCTCGTTGATTTTCGTAGGTATACGTATCGTTTGGAGGGAATGTTCTATTTGTCAAACATATTTGTTTTTTTAGGCTTTTGTATGTTTTATTGAAAAGAATGTTAATATTGATAAACTGTTTATTATTTAAAGCTATTTGAAATGGGAATAATCAATAATGAAAACATTCTAGTGTGCACAATGTATGATAATATGTTATCATTCAAATGAAGGAAAACATTTCTTACGCTAAAAAATGAACATGAAACTGAATTTTACTTCAATGTCTAATTTAACCTGTGTTTCGACACTTCATCAGTCTAGAGTGTTATATTCCATTCATCAAAAGCTGAATTTTGGAGTTTGGCATATTAAGTATTATATAAATATTCAAGATATCATTACATTAGTTTCCACTGAAAGGCTTCACGTGTATTCGTTGTTATGTGGCTTATATAAAAAAAAGGTTGTTTCCTATATACGTAAACTAGACACTACGGAAAGTATTTTTTATGACTTGAAGCTGATATCAATAACAAATATGTATATACAGAACGTTAAGAGTCCACGGGACCCTTTGAATTCATTTAATACATGTTCATTTGATATTGATGAAAATTAACCAGTGTGTATACTTGTATCTGTTAATCATTATAATGCAACAGGCTGCAGCTGCTAATCCTTTGATCTTCTTATTAAGATACAGGTAATAAAAGAACATTACTTAATTGCACTTATTTCCTACTTGTAATCCGTTGCTCTTATATATATGACGTCATCGATATCGTATTAAATATAAATCCTAGAACTGAACTGGTTATTCTTTAAAATAAATTCGAACATCTCTAAAATAGTCTCTGATGTACAATAAAAATATCCAATAAATTGTTAATGAGAAATTGATGGAATGTCATTGTTCAAGTATACAGAACTTCTTACATCAGTTTAATGGAAATGCCTGTTTCTTATAACCATTCCATTTAATAATATAATACAGTACTACAGCTATATCAGATTACACTCACACTGTGGTTGTCTTGAAACTAAACTATATGTAGTCGCAATGAGGAATTTCTTTTTTTTATTTGGATAAGGCTATGTTACCGGTTTTAGATATTTGTTATTGGGGGAAATCTGAGAAGATTGAAACCGTTTCATTTGAAATATTTCACATGTTTATCTATAATGTAGTTATCTTGGTGATTTCGTGTACGTATATATGCTACAAACCTGTCGCTGTAAACTTTAACTTGAATCAAATAAGTCTGAAAATGAATAAATAAATAGAGCCTAAGATTGAATGCACCTTCGCATTAGATTCAGATATTGTCTTTATATTTATATATTTCATTCTCAGACATTGAACCGAACCGTGTTTCAACGTCATCCTATAAAACTCTTAGATTGTTAAATTAAATGACTTCCCAAAGGAAGAATTTGTTTAAACGAATTTTCGAAGATCAGATTTAAATAAGTGTTCTGTAAGTGTTCTGTAATATCTCATTTTGTGACCGATGTGTAGTTAAACGTATTGTCTACAGATAGTGATATTGGGTCTTTTGATCTAGAATATGATTTTTCATAGATCTAGAACACAACACGTGATAGTTAATAGTGGTAAAAATAAAAAATAAAAATAAAAGTTTAATTGTAGAAGAAAAATAAGTAAAATAAGTAAAATTACTACAAACATTTTATTACATTGAGAATGTGTATTCTTATTTCAAAACTGGCATTTGCATTCCATTCACTATCTCTTTGTAAAAAAAATAAAGTCGTATATTTGTTTCGTTCGTTTTCCAGCATGTCTGGAAAGAAAGGTGAGAGTTCGAGTCCTGGCCGCAACATGGCAATGGCGGGCGCCGTAGTCCAGTGTTAACATACCTAACTGCAGTTCCAAAGGTTGTGGGTTTGAACGCCGTTTGGGGGCATAACCTTCACATGCGCAAAGTACTGGTCCAATCCAGGAACCGTCCTGGGGGATTAGTATAAGCCGTAAGAATTTGTTTCTCAATCGACATAAAATATATGTTTAAATTAACATGCTAGCATTGCATGAATGCATTTGTTTTAGTTTATTTTGCTCTCAGTGTATGAAGGGGATACCAGGAAGCATATTAATAAACAGTTTTTTACTGAATTTGACAACACTATCATGTCAACTGTAAAAAAAATACCTGTTATACTCTCGACTGAACATTAAAATCAAACAACGTGGGGGTCGTGCTATAATTTAAAGTTTTGTATTTTGAAGAGTACAGAAAATGCCTAAACCGTAAGCACTAACGCCCCGTTACACACATTGTGAGATCATTGAAAGCTCGATTCCTACACAAGACAGGTGTGACACGCTGCGTTTAATAGCAGCTTTTACGGTGAAATTATTATCTTATTAAACTGAGTTTTACTCTCAGACCGAACTTATTCTATATGTCTTTGAAGTTAATGCGCTCATGTTGCAAAACTGAAGTAGCGTTTAAGTAGTGGAATATAATTGCCTGGTTCCCAGATGCTTAATTACATAACTTAAAAGGATATTCAATTTTGTTAATTAGGTTTGCCTAAAATGCACACAATCGCTAAGTAATACGAACATACTAAGGAGCGGTGCATTTCACTTCTAATAACTAAATGCTTTAATTTCGTAACGAATTATGTGAGTAATGAAGGAAATCATTTTCGTCAGTTTCGTCAAGCATTCGATTATTTCATAAAATTGTAATGGTAGAATGCATTTCGACCTGCTTTTAGGTAATCTTATCCATCATTATCTTGTTATCATGTTAAATCAAGTGATCGTTGGAATAAATTGTAAATGCATGCTTTTTTAGACTGAGCAAAATAACTTATAACTCCAAACCTTTAGATGCTTGCATATACACTGAAATCCTTTTAGAAAAGGACGGGGCCCAGTCGCTTTTAAATGTGCATGGGTGCTGACGTCATTTATATAGTGATGAACGAAAATTAATTTGATAAATTTTGATGCTTGATAGATTACCTTTGGAGTTAATGTTGATGCAACTCGAGTCTGATTCGCTTTTGCTCTGTGTTACACGCCAAAATATGCTGTAATTGAATATACAATATGGTCACAACACGTGGTATATGAAGACTTGCCTCGATTCGAAAAACTGCCGTAAGTATTTCATTTCTTCACCAATGAAATGTGGCGCATACGAAGCGGAAACATTTTCACTACACAAAGCCCTAATGATTTTCTTGTCAGATGTATAGTTTTTCCAAACATCCGTGAATCGATTATTCTTTCCCGAATGTTAGGAAAAACTGTACATATGAGAAGAAAATCATTAAGCTTTTATTAAGTGCATTTTTTCTCCGCTTCACATGAGCTATATACCATTACAATTGATAAAGAAATAAAATACAGCATTTTTTTTTATCTTTGAATCGATGCAAAATATGCTTTTCGCAATAGCTTAAAATGACGCCAAATACCACGTGGTATGACCACACTGATTCAGATATTGTATTTATATTTATATACTTCATTTTCAGACTTTAGACCAAAGAGTGCATCAAGGTCGATCAATAATGCGCTTAGATTGTCGAATTAAATAACTTCCCATAGCAAGACTTTTGTTAAACGAACTTTCGAAGATTATGTTTAAGTGTCCTGTAATAGCTTATATTTTTCCGCTTTGCATGAACTATATACCATTAAAATTGTTAAAGAAATAAAATACTTTTTTCCCTCTGAATCGATGGAAGATAAAATTTTCACAATAGCTTTAAATGAAGCCATATACCACGTGTTATGGCCACACTGAATGTAACATAAAACATTCTTTTATAGTTACATGAACTCCACCGTTACCTTTAGGGTGTTTAAGAAAATCGGAAATATAGATCAAATTGTTCTGTAATGATAATTATATTTTGCTTATAATAAATAACTAAATTCAATGAATTAAGAATTAAAACCCATTTTATCTTTTATTATATTCTGTTATATCTTTATTGTGTGTAATTATTTAGATTGTCGATCCCTAAAGCTTGATAATTCATTTCCTCTTCCATTGATAATTCAGCTGAATCATTGAGGTCGTAAATAAGAAACGCTTCATTGTGAAAAATTCACTACGGAAAAGCAGTTCAAAAGATTCCTCGTTAATTTATTACAATATCAGATTTCCAACTATTATTAATTTGTGTAATGTTTTGAGCTAATGGAAACCCACAATGGTCCACAGATATGTCTGTCAAGCATTTATTTTTGAAATATGATTGATTTCGTCCCGAGTTATATACAAATATGAATTGAATTGTGCATCTGTTGATGGTTAGGCAAATAAGACATTTGAGAAATGACTGCCAGCCTATTCGATCAATCGTTTTATACTTTGAACATCTTTTCTTTCTTCTTTAAGATTCAGCTGAACACGTTAAACCATATGTTTTCAAGTAAACGATGTCTCCAAATGACTGATTCTTATTTACGTATTTACTTACTTTATCATTTTAGAATATCGATTTTTTTATCGTGCACATTTCGTATTCGTGAAAGTTTCATTAACGTCGAATTGGAAACAAGTTCTTGCAACTTAAGAAATATTTCTCGACGGTCGCTAGGTAGACCAGTACTCTGCACTAAGGAAAGCCATGACAAATGCTTGCCAAAGTGGGATTCGAACACACAATCGGATCCCGAATTGTTTGCGTTTCCACTGGAACACGGCTCTTTTTTTCTGTCCTCCTGTAATTGTGAGGCAAATCAATTAACTGACTTTGAGCATTCTTTTATTGAATGAATAAAATATGGAAAATAAAGGAAATGAATTGAAATGTGTCGGGGTAAGTTAGGCTGTTCTTACCATAAAGATATTTAAACCCAAAAACACTTTTTTTGAATGTTATTTAAGCATCCAACGCCAAACTTAATATCGTGTCAAACATCATAACTAAATCAGTCGTTTGATACGTATACAACAAATGTTTCTCCTTCCCACCACATTTGTAATTCTGACAACAATAAAACAGATTCTAGCCCTATTTTTCAAACAAGAAGACGTGTAATCAGTTTCCTCTTCGAATACACAGTTGTCTGCTTTTGTTGATTTTGCCAACTTCATTCAATGTCGATTTAAAAAAAATCTTATAGCTTATACTAATTCCTTTCGGAAGTTAGGTTGAATCATACTTTACGTCTTGGAAGGCCATACCAACTCTATGCCTCAACCGTGTTCGAACCCAAAGCCTTTGGATTTGTAGTCATGTGAGTTACCACTGAAAAACAGCGCTTGTTGAATGTTTGGCTGGCCCGGTACCAGGCAGTCTTTAAAGAAGCACTCATAAACTAGAGCATCATTATTTTGTGTTTAGAATAGTTGTGTTGTTCCAAGACTGGTTATCCAAGTACAGTGAAGTCATCATTCCCTGAAGAACAATACTTCCGGTTAAGCAGTATTGCTTGGCGTTCAACATATTAGGGTAGTCAAAAACCTCTCTGATTTCTGCGTTAGAGGGATAAGTCAAGAGGAAATAAGAACTGTTATATTTGGAACTTGCATATACAATTGCAAAAATAGCTATAATAGAGGAAATCTATCTCGGGCTTAAAATTGCTCTAGCTGACTCACTTTGGCGGGGACGACATAAACGGTTTTATCTTTAAGGACAGGAATAACTTCAGTTGCCAAAAATAATTGATGAAAATGTCTATGGCATTTCATTCCAATGTCATTTACCCCAAGCATGCTCGTAGAAGACTATTGTACGGCATTTTATTCCAATGAATCTTCATAGAGTCTTTACAGAACTACTCCTCCACAATAAATGTTGGTAGATTTAAACTTGTTTTCAAAATGACTTAAAGGACCGTTCTAATCTTTGCATTTGCATAGAAAAGCTACGTCAATGAAATATAAAATTATTGGATTGAGAAATGAAATTATTAAACACATGTATGCATTTATGTGTAAGAATGATATTTTTTAGTTTAACATACACATTAAACTAGTCTGTCTTTATATGTCTCGGCAGTTAGAGGTTTTTGGTTCGATGTCGACCGCGACATATCTGCAACTCGTCAAACCAGCTCCACTTGAGACACACAAACAACTTCAGTGCCTTCTGCGCTTTGATATCATATACCATCTAAAATGGATTTCATGAAGTTCAAACTACGTCCATAGCTACGCTGAGCTACAGATGAAGCCTGAACTTCATTTATCTATTTTAATACGTTTAACTATGGTCAACTACGGTCACCCCACCCTACGATCTACTATATTCCTGACCGTAATTTGTGGTCGCGGCTTGAAAAAAGATCGGTTCTGAATGCATTTAAGCTATTACCTAATGGCGGCATTTGTAACAAAAATGATGCTTAAAACATACCACATTATAATAGAAGTGGAAAAGGGTCCGTGTCCGTTATGAAATCGTAGAGAAATGGAATCAGAGACTCCCTTTCTTTTGAAATGTGGTGACTGTAAACATCTAAGATAGCAGATTCTATTCACGGAACATTGCTATTATTTGCTTGTAATTAAGTCTCGAATGCAATTAAGTTGATCGCACAAGGAGAACTGCAAACTTTATTGCCAGCACATTTGCCTCAAGAAGTCGATTGATTTAATCAAAAGTCTCGTTATTTACATTCATTTTTTTTTTGTGTGTGTAAATAACATAACCTTTCTTGATCTAAAAATAACTTTTTTTTCCGTTTAATTTTCATGTTGATGCCTTGTTGTATCTCATACATGTATTACATGTACATGAATATTTCTATGTCGTTGACTTAGAGACCAAAGATACCGGCTGTTTTGTAAACTGTTATTAATGTATTGTATGAATTTGTCTAATTCGTCACATTAGTAAAGTATTTCTTAACCCTGACTACTTTTGATTTAGAAATTCAAGAAATTATTTTACTTAACTCTGTCTTTTACGTCGATTAAGTAACAAGTTTTTTTAACTTACACTGTCCCATTCGACGTTTCCTTTTTTAGGACCAAAAACTTTGCGACTTGGAACACCTTTGCTGTTGGGTTTTTCATTATATAACAATTTCAGGCAAAGAGACTTTTAAATGTAACCTACTTAATAGCGTATGTATTGTTAGTGCTAAATTGACTGTTATTTTATCGCTTTTTCTTAAAAGTAAAAACTCTATAAAACAATATTATTAAAATCCCACTTTCTGCAAAACTATTAATATTTGAAGTATGCGATGTCTTAAATAGATCAGCAGAATGCTTTCGGGAATCTATAATAAAAATGGTGTTAATAGGATATCAATATCATTTGTTTTAGAGATTCGGTCTAGTGTTGTAAGTGTAGTACGTAAATGCACATGTTTTAGGTTGTTGTTTTTTGTTGTTGTTGTTGTTTTTTTGTTTTTTGTTTTTTTAAATAACAGTTGTCACGCATAGTATATACTCCATTCTGATTCTTTGGCCTTACCGAAACCACCAAACCCCCCCCCCTTTTTTTTTGCAGTTCTAATCATCCATTTGATTGATAGATACATTGGTTAATTTCATTGATGTCGTCATTCGCACTTCTGGCCAGAAAACGTACGAATGGTCCTTATGGGCTGAATCTGATTCCGACCACAAATTATTCATTAAAGAAGAGAATCAAATTGTCCCTATTTGTCGACTTCCAATTACCTCAACTCTTCACCCGAGTGGTGTGTTTTACTAACGAGTCCAGCCAAGTGTCTTACGAAATTATACAACTTTAAATTTGATATATACGAGTTCCCCCGCAGGTTACTGTAGTTGATTATTTTTTATCTAAAAGTGCCTGCATGTGTTAGAATCTGATCAAGGAAGAAACTGATAATGGACGTTTCATATGAGACCGTTTCAAACGTTTCGTGATATAAAAATACACTAAATATTATCAGCCATTGTTTTGTGAAGTTTACTGTCAACGCTATAGGAATAATATACTGTTTAGTGTGTGGCCTGTCCTCATATAAAGGCGGTAACAAATAGATAAAGTTCAGTCTCCTTTCAAATGACAATAAAACACAGTCTTGGTTGTACTTTCAAACTTAATTTCCCACTCCTCTATTTTTCCAGCCGATATCATACTGGGTGTAAATTTTCTAGAAAATCAGAATAACGCCAAATTAATACGATCCTTGAAGCGTCTGCTTAAATGAAACCAGCAATAAGATAAGTAGACAAGCTGAGATTAAATTTCCTCGGAGAATTTAGGTGCTTTTAATTTTCTACACTGCACTTAAATTGGCGAGGGTTCTGTTTCGTTTTGATTTCATTTTAAGTAAGGAACGCTATGTTTGCACATATTCTAGAAACGGGATAGTGAGTTCGAACCCAACGTTGAGAGTGGATGTGGTTAGGTTACGAAGTACTAGTTCAAAGAACTCGAAGAAACTGTCGAGATAGACTTGTTTAAGTTGTTTGTTGGTTTGTTTATTGCGTTTTAAGTCCCACCAGCAGTATTTCAGTCATTTTAGAATTACTTGAGGTCACACTGCGATATCACCCCATAGGTATGCGACATGGTACCTGATCCAGTCACATTATCCTGACACCGGGCCAACCAATCCAGACTTACTGGAACCACCTTTATATGCTGAGCAAGGGAGCTATACCAGTACATTGGTATACCGCGGCCAGGAATCGAACCGACAACCCTTCGATTCCAGGGCGAACGCTCTAACCACTCGGCAATCGGGGATCGGTATTGTAAGTCGTGAACACGTGTACCTCAAACCGATGTATAAGACAGACATTCGAAGTAAACGTAAATGTATTTTAGTTACTCATTTACTAATGAAACCGGTTGGGGACTATAGTTTTGCGCGCGTCCTTCCGTCCGTCCCGCTTTCGTGACCGCTCCGTAACTTGATCATTTATTAAATGATTTCAATAAAAATTCACAGAGGTATTCCTCATAGCCCAAGGGTAGTGTCGCAATCATATGCAGCTTTGAAAGGCCAAGGCTACAAGAGTTGTTAGAAATTGCATTTGCTGTTCATAGGCTACATCTTCGTGTCCATATTGACTGATTGTTTTGTCATAACACAAAGGTGTGTCGCGCATATCAAACATATGCGCCATTGAAAGGTCATGGTCACGGGAGTTGTCAGAAATTGTCTTTGGTATTCGTACATAGGCTTCATTTTCATGTCTGCTTTATAACTTCCATATCTGTGTTAGGATTTTCATAAAACTTTACAACAGTGTTTGTTTTGACACAAACATATGTCATGTGCATGCGCGTTTAAAGGTCAATGTCAAATGAGATGTTAGAAGTTGTCTTTGATGTTTATCGGCTACATCTTTGTGTCCGCTCTATAACCTCCATATCTATGGATGTATTTTCATTCAAATTAGAAAAGTGTTTGTCATTACAAGTTGAAAATTTGTTGGTGCAACAACCATATGTGCTCTTGAAAGGTCAAAGTTACAGGATTGTTAGACATTGTCTTATTACGTAGGCTTCACTTTCAGGTCCACTCTATAACTTCCATAACTATGTTTAGAATTTCATCAAACTTTATAGACGTGTTTGTCATAACACACAGGTGTGTCACAACGATAGCACGCTTGAAAGGTTAGTGAAGTTTGAAGATCATAACCTTCATGGTGGGTTTTCACCGTATTGGACTTCCTGACAGTATTGCTTCTATACAGATCTAGCATAAGCGTGTTTTTAATAAAAAAATAATAATGATGAGCCCTCCTACACAAAATTGTCCTTGTACAAGTCACAACAGATTGGTAGCTAATTTGTCCATCTCTTCAAAATGTACTTCACTCGTAATTAAGAATACAATCTTTTTGATACAGGAGAGCCATCCATAAATAGTTTTAATTGCATCAGGGATTGGTATGCAAGTCAAACATAGCATCAATAAATGTCACCAATGGTATACAACATTCGAGGGTTTAATATTTTGTATGTGTTATATTCTGCACTATATATGAATTTATTTCTAGTTTATTTATGAAAACATCGACCACTAGGATAGTCTTTCTATTACGAGGTTCATTCAGTAATTGTATCAAAGGTAACTCATCAGACATTTTACCAATTCAAGAAAGTCGGTTTTACTTGATGTTAGCTCACCAGAGCACAAAGTGCTCAAGGTGAGATATTAAGGTCGATTTCCGTCCATTGTCCTCGGCGTCAAAAATTTGATTCAAAAGAAATCTCTGAAACGGCTGGATAGAAACTTATTATGAATTATTACAACAATTGCGTATATAAGCTTGATTTTTGCAGAATTCAGGTCATTTTGTCAAAGAACAGTATTTTAATTATAAAACTTATTTTTTATGAAAATCTTCCTCTCTGAAACCAATTGTCAGAATCAAATTTCATTTGGAACAATTGTTTACCTCATGGCTTTCTACAATAATTACTGAAATAAAGTTGATAACATAGAAAATGAGGCCCTTAGGGCAAAATGCTTATCTTGTGAAACCAATGGTCAGAGTTTCATTTCGTTTAGCGCTTATTGTCATACGTCATAGCCCTGTATCATAATTGCTCAAATAAAATCGATTCATTAAGAATAAGGCCCCTCGGGTGTCGGCTAGTTTCTTTATATACACAGAACATAGAACAATTCAATTTTTTTCTTCTATGAAATTATTGTCAGAAGAATTTAATGTATTTTGGCATGTCTGGTCAACTCATGGCCGTTTACCATAATCGCTAAAATAAAGTTGATCCTTTTAAAAATTAGGCCCCTGGGGTCGCTAGCTTCTTTATATATTCTTATACATTGTAGAACATTTTAAAAAAAAATTGTTTATGAAGCCTATTTTATTTAGCACAAGTTAATGATTCCTTGGAAAATGAGACCCCTAGGGGATGCGGTTTGTTTCCATTATATATACTCTTTACGGAAATGACAAAATTCGTCTATGAAACCAATTGTCAGTATCTTATTTCATTTGGCAGACCTTATAGCCCTCTTCCATAATTAATAAAAAAGATATGATCCCTGAAATAGAGGCTTCCCAAGTAGCTTGTTTCCTCATGTTTTCTAGATAATTCATTTTTTTCTCTGAAACTAATTTAATGTTCAGAATAAATTCTTGTTTTGCACTAATGATTACCTCGTGGTCCCATACCACATTGGCTTAAACATTTTTGATCCTTTGAGAAATGAGGCCTTCCAGATGATTGACTAATGTTCTATTTTTCTAACTTAAGAATTCTTTGTATCTGAAACTTGAATCTGTTGCAGCTGAGGGGAACTAGGTTCAAATCATCCAAATTGAATTGATAAAAATATTCTGATGTAATCAAGTCGATCCTGTGTGTATTTTTTCTTTCTTCTTAGGGCTGGTATTGTTCATGTTGATTTACAGTTCCGTAGACGACACCAATTTTTTATTGCGTTAACTTTTTAGTAATAAAACGAATTATGATGGTTTCAATTTGGATAAATTGTTCTTATCGGTGTCAGTAAAAGCGGTATGGTTGACAGATTTGCTTCAGTTTTGAGCACCTCTTATAAGCTCAACAGATTTAGTATCAGCAAAAAACTCACAAATGAAGTGAAAATGCATCTTTTTATTTTCATGAATGAAATTATACATAGATCTTTCACCAAAACTAACAACTTTTCTTTTTATTTAATGCTTTAAAGGCCAGAAATTAGCTGTTCTTATTCACTAAATTGGCGGGATTACGTCGCGTGCGTTGCGTTATTTATGACGTCATTTCTTGCGTAAAAACCCAGCACAAATGACGCACCGATCAGTTTAGAGTAGAATAGAGTCGGGTTCAAGTTTCTGATAATTTCACTGTTTCCTGATAATTTCACTGTTCAAAACAGTGAAGTTTTCAGGATATAATCCACTGATATTTCTCTATAATCCACCGAAAAGCAATTAATATATGAAATATGTGATGGTTATACGAAACCGGAAACAGGTGTTTGAACATAATGATATATGATAAGTCTGAATATCGAACGGAAACTATATGTCTTTATCAGAAAAACGGCATACCCTGCACAAACTAATTTTACATCTTTGTTTAATTTCCTATATTAAAGAAATAAGAATCATTTCAGCTTGATTATGATATCATGAAAAACAGCATGCCAATTACACCATTAACATTTTTTTCGCCGTGATCCAGTGGTTACATACCCTGCTATGAAGTCAGAGGTTATTGGTTTCAACGCCTTTAGGGGCAAGGGTTTATCATGATCTTCCCATCGCGGAAAGTACTGGTTCAACCATCGAGAGGACTTGACTAGACTATTTGACTTTACCGTCGCTTCGACAGTATTTCAGTCATATAGCGACGTCCAGCTAATTACAGGTGGAGGAAGACCCCGAATGCACGGAGGCATCCAGGTAGAACCACCGACCTACCGCAAGCCAGCTGGAAGGCTTCCTCACATGAAAATCCTAATGACCCTGCTGGGATTCGAACCCACGCGGTGAGGGGCTGAGTGAGTGTTAAAGTCAGCGACTTTACCCTCTCGGCCACGGAGGCCCCACCATCGAGAGGGATTAGTATAAGTTGTAAAAACTTTTTTTACAAATCGACTTACAATAAATACGTTTAAACTAATATTTCTCCGTTTACGCACTGTAAAGAGTTTTATAAATATGAACTATGTGCCATCTAGTGTAAATACTTATTTCATTTTGACATATATAATACCACATTATGCCGGCTTTCCTCGGAGCCTTACGTACACCGTAAAGGTTCATATATGACATACTGATGTCCATATGTCGTTCGGGTCTGACCTTATATCATCATACAAAAAATTAAACATACTCTACATCACTTTACTTGCATTTACTAATATAATTCATTTTGTCACGTACCTATGATATGTTCTTGTTTATGAGACCCTCAAGCCCGTTTGACCTGATTTATATCGGTCTGTGTATAATATACGCGTACATTGATCGTTGTGATTATTATTTACACATGTCTCTTTTATAAACAACTAATTTACTTACATAGAACCTTGCTTACCACCTGCAATAGTTTATAAATTGAATTAAGATGACAGATTCGTATAAGTACATACACCAGCTCTATACTTAAAATACCATCGGATATATCATCGCTGTAGTCTGAATATTAATTTCGCCGACATATATTCATGTCTTTCTCTCGTATATAACATTGCAAACTGTAAAAGTGTTTGGTAAATGAGTTCATATTAAAAAAAAAATCTGCATTAGTTACAACCCGGTTCATGAGAACAAAAGAATTGGAATTGTATCAGAGTTCAATAACAACAAAATAATTGTTTCCTTTTCCAGAACAAATCCAATAATGTTGAACATCCAGTCGTTATTATTTTTGGTTAAAACGAAGAAAAAACGCAATTTAATGCTTTGTTTGCCTGTTTATTTCTACTTACACAACCAATTTGTAAGTTGTTCTGAATTAATCTTCAAATAATGAGCACACCGGTTGAATACAGCGAGAAAGTATGCCGTAACAGAAATTTGAAATGAATTAAATTATTTTTAAAGATAACCATCCTGTCGTCTTTACTTTGTATCTAAACGACATGCTGATGAATATTTTGATGGCATGAATTTAAAATAAAGCGACAAAACTAGATATTTCATATTCCACCATATGCTTACAATATCTGGGCAAATACCGTCTCATTCCGAAGTTGGTCATATCTAATCAATTGACGAATAAATTAACTATCCTCGAAAACATATTTTTGATGTTGCCTAAATTCGACAGTCCTTCCTACATATAGATACTTTATTTACAGATACTGCGATGTAGTGAAGAAACAACATTCATCTTGGCATATATAAAACTGTAACATGCCCTTGTAGGAGCTTACTCATAGTTAAATTTAACGGGATATATTCTCATTTTTTCACTGTTTTACCAGAGAAATACCTTTAGGTAAGGCGAGGTTGGGAACCCTTGAAACCTGGTTTTAGCTCCCCGGTTGGTCCTTTTGCCGACTGTTGGTATTTTTCTATTTTGAGTAACGACCTGTCTCCGTTTTTTGTTTTTTTTGTTTTGTTTTGTTTTGTTTTGTTTTGTGTTTATTTTTTTATTTGTCCATTTATATGCAAATCCTTCTGGAGTTATTTCATTTTTTATATATGTTGGATTTCTATTAAGAACCCTTTTGTCTTTCCGTATATCAGTAAATTAAACGTGTATATTTTATAGGTTATGCCTTTTTTAAATGACTTGTTAATGGTATGCATTCATAGTGACATATCTTACTATACAGCTGATTTGCTTCAGAAAGTACGTGATACGTTTCTTATATTTTGCATTTCGTAATATAAGGTCCCTCTAATAATGTACGAATAATATTATCCATTAACTAATTAGTTCCACTGGGTTTTCAACAACTTCACGAGTGAAAATTTCGAAATGAATAATCTATGAATGGTAAATGAATTACCATGATTGTTCCCGAAAATAAAAGATTAACAAAGACATTCAGAAATTCACTCAAAATATACTGACAAACAAAACGAGTGTTATTTGTCTTCACAATGCACGCCCTTTGATACACCTATTTTCTAAACTTCTTTAACCCTTTCCCTCATAGAGGACACCATGAAAAGACCTATGCGAACAGCATAAAACCAGATCAGCCTGCGAATAACTCGCAGGCTGATCAGGCTTTATGCTGTTCGCTGCTCCTCAGGAAATGAGGATTTTGTAATTAAATTTGGTAAGGTTTAACTGTGGTTTTCTGCAGATCAGGCTTTATGTGATACCTATTGAGTGCGTCAAAATGAGTCTATATGAGGGAAAGGGTTAATCTCCCTTGTTCAAACCAGCGTAGTAGTAGGACTGTCATTTGTGTATTTTTTTTATATAAAGCATAGATTATGAATATTCTTATACACATGGATTCATTCGCAGTCAATCTTGATAAAGCTAAAATCTATGTAAGCATTTACGAAATCCACGTTCCTTATTGCCTCGCGAATATAATGATTTTGCAATATTGATATCATTATAGACACCAAGGGAAATCTAGAAAAGTAAACTTGAAACGATAACAAACATTTCGTAATAATACAGATATTGTCAATAAGAGTTATTTGATACCAATGTTACAGTTAAAAAAATGAAACAACATTGCTAAATTGAGTCTTGGGTATCTTTACCTATATTTTTTCTTCTGTTTCATGCATGTGTCGTTTGTAAAATTCATCAAAAAAGAAAGCTAATTTTCCTCATATTCATAATTTTCCCATATGAAAACGAAGCAAAAAGCAGCGTAGGTTTATGTTCATTCTCTTTATCGAGGAATTGGGTACTATTTTTATCACAAATTGGCATACTGTTAAACATGTGCTAATGAAAATCTGAATTCAAATAAATATAAAGGGAACTTACATATTTAAGTTTGAGAGTATTGAAATTTTCATGTATAATAGAAAAGAAAGTAATTTGTCATATAAAAATAAAGTTAAGTCATTCTGTAAAACAATTAATGGCTTGTTATATACACTATTGATAACTGAGTATAAATCTATATATGTGTGTTGTGTATTTAACCACAGTTTCGATTTCAGGTGCATTTTACTATTTATCATATGAAATTACATCTGTTTCCGGTTTCTTATAACCATCACATATGTTCTTATATTTAACACGTTACTTTTAGACCGAATTGCATCACTCCGCGGCACGCGCATGTACTCTCTCTCTCTCTCTTCTCTCTCTCTCTCTCTCTCTCTTCATATGATGTTGAAAATGTGTGAGAAATACACATGATAAATCGTCATCACATATTATTTGAAACTATTTGCTTGGTGTTAGATTACAAATATCAATTCGTTCACCAGGCCGGGGGGTGGGGGGCTTAGGGAGCTCAAGACAGTTGGCCTGATCATACAATTTTCTAGGTGACTGAAATTGCCTTGATTGGGTAAATGCGTGTGGTAAGTAGTGGAAATCTCCATTGTAAGCCCCTTACTGAATTATAAGTTAACTAAATGACCAGTCACCCAGGCCGACCCCTGCTGTGAGAGCATCCGCTGTCACACTTATCTCCGCTGTCACCTTGGCAACTTCATTGTGTCTGCTCTAATCTGAATCAGTCAGACGCTTGTGTGCATGTCACAGACGTAAATTAATGCACTGATAACGATAAGTAGAAATTTAAGTCATATTTATTGTGCATTTGATAGTAAAATAACGAGGACCAAATCAAGTTCAATGATATATACACTATTGAACTGCGACAAGAAAAAATCCTAACATTTATTTTATGATATTATGGACGGCTGTAGTGCCCCCCCCCTCTCTCTCTCTCTCTCTCTCTCTCTCTCTCTCTCTCTCTCTCACAGATTATAAGGTGAACATAAATATATGTTTTTAAATAGAAAGGAATCATATCTAAAACAACAAATGGACAACAACAGACATGTCAATGTTAATATGCTTAATAGAATGTAACCAATTTATGTTTTTTTAAAAGAGCCCAAAAATATAATGTAATACTTTACTGTGCAAAAACAAAATAATAATAAAAAACCAATTAAAATTAAATTTAAAAATTTATTTTTGATTTTTAATGAGATAAATATAGTAAAAAACCTATCTGTACTAGAACTCGCAACCTAGCTTTGAGCCAGTGCATAAAATTCGTATTAATGGCAAAATAAATCGTACAGAAAAGATATTTTTACGATTCTATATCATTATATAGGTTTAAAGGGCTGTGAGTTCGAGCCCAGGTAACCATCTGTGTTTTTTTTTTGTATGCGGAATGTCGTGTTCGATCTTCCTGTCGGGGAGTTATATTTTCAAATCAAATGAGACTGGTATTGCACCCAGCTAAGCACTCAACGTTAAGCCGAGTCTGGGATAACATGATTTCATGTATCACGAAGCATTTGTATACGTAAAGAAACACCTATACTTGCATATCTGAAACGAAAGTGTGACAATATAGTTCTAAGAATTCTACTCATAACAGCTCTGTGCTTTGATTATAATTTCCTGAACAATCAAAACAATTAATTGTAAATTACGGTTAAGGAGGGTTATTCAAAGCATTCGCTCAAATTATAATATAATTTGAGCGAATGCTTTGAATATATATGCTAGCTGATCAATACAAATACATGTATTTGAACATTATATGAATAAAAGACAGTTTATGAAATAGGATGAACGTCTCATACCTTGGACACAAGCTTATTTCTCCCCCTCTTTCTTTATACTTCTCTCTCTGTCTTCAAGAAAGTTTCTTTTATTATTCATGAAAGGAAAACTTTCAAGTAGCTCTTTCTTGCAAAGAGAACATTTGAAAAACATAATTGATATTTGATTATGGTTCTCAATGACCAGAATAGAATGATTTTTGGACATTGTATTAATTTTAGCACTGAACTGAATCGTTCTTTGTCTGATCAAAAACATTTTCTCCCTGTATTGCCTTTCCCTCTTTTAGTTTTTCTCATTCCAGTCTACCTTTTTTTCCCAACCCATCTGTCTCACCATTCTCCCAATAACTTAATCTTTCTCTCCGATTGCTAATTTCGTCGCCGTTCTCCTTCCAGATCAAATCCCCTTTTCTCTCTCTATCTTTGCATCCTTTGTCTATATCATATATTCTTTTTTTTTCTCTCTCTCTCTCTTTATTACCTTGCAAACGAGTCGTAAACATTCATTGAAAAGACTGCTGAGAAAAGACTGGATGTGTTAAAAAGACCGGATTCATTATAATATAATGCTATTTTTTTTGTAGCTTGGGGGTCCCAGAAATCGGAAAAAAAATAAAAAATGTCGATTTTGTTTAAGAAGACAAAAACATTAAAAGAATAAATTAATGGAAGCATTAAAAGACAGAAGATAAAAAAAAGTATGTGCTTAAAACATCTGGAAAAATTGAATACCAAATTTTGTTTTATCAGGTCGCGCATCTCTTAAACCTGCATGTCTGATTATTTATGTGAGCGCAATTCAAATTATTTGTTGTTTGTTGAAAGTGTCAGTTCCAATACATCGTCATAAAGCCGAGATAGGGTGCAAAGATCTTGCACCAGAATTTTCAAATAACAAATAACGCTGCTGGCCTAGAGGGAATGCTGAGTTATTTGAAATGGGACTAAAAGCATGTCCGCATATGTTGTGCGTAA
>CM037781.1:33484612-33534612 GCA_021229015.1 Solen grandis | reverse complement strand
GACATAAAAATAAAAAAAAACAAGATGCTTAACAATGAGTTATGTGTAAGGATTAAACTTTGGATATATAAAGAAAGACGTTCTGTTTTAATTAGTTTAAACATGTTTTATTTCATACATGAAAGGGTTGGGACTGCAACTCCTGCAAACTTAGAGTGAGACCTTCCTTTCTGTATTTATTTGCACAAAACAGATTTTTTACTGTGAATATTATTTCTGTGAGAGATGGAGATAAAGAGAGAAATAGTTGGGACATGGAGAGAGAACTAATAGGAAAGGTGGATAAGGTGGGTGGGATATATTGAATATTTAGAGAGAAACAGTGTCAGGGAGAGAGGGAAAGAATAGAGAGAAAGATTAAGGGAGAAAATAAACGTTACTTCGAAAGAAAGAAATAATGAGCAGAAAATATAATACAGACAGAGTAAGTATGAGAAGGCACACAAAAAAAAACGTCTGAAAGGATGGCAAGAAAGATGAGAATGATGTAGAGTAATCAAGTAAGAAGAGAGAGACAGAGGAACAAAGATTACAATTACTATGGAATAATCAGCGTTCCAACTCAATACAATTCCGTTATCATTTTATATGAAAATGCCTCTTCCTAAGAGACCAAATCAAATCAAATATCAATTAAATTCTGAAAATATTCTCCTCGCAGGACTGGTGTATGGGTTAAGATTATTCATTAAATGAGCTATTTGATATTTTGTTTTAAAGAAAACTTTTTTTTTTCAATTAATAGGTTAGTGGTGCTAATGAAATTGTGGAAAAAATACACAGAGTATCAAATATATTTACAATAAATATATTGGTTTTCCAGAGGGAAATATTACAATAAACAATTAAATTCACTCTTAATCAATATTTCGGCTAAACTTGCATTTTTTTTTTTGTAGGAAAAAAACATGAATTTTTGAGCCAGTACATGTTAAATGCATGTACTGTCGCTTTATTGTTATTAATTGTTTAAAAAGGTTTTCACACTTATTATTCTGATTCTCATTAAAGAAAAATATTATGAAAAGAGGGCAAGAAATGGAGAGAAGAAAGAAAAAAATAACAAAAAATGATAGATATAAAGAGGGGGGAATATTCTGAATTAATGTAATAAAAGCATGCTAAAAAGACTTTAAACTGTGACACATTTTAGCTATATTTGACTCAATACGAAATTTAAGATAAGACATTCATGTGATCCGTGGGCATCTGTCAACCAAAAGACCGTTTTCTGAAGACAAAGTAGTGACTTTTGCCATAAAATAAAGCTCACCACTTACGTACTAGTCTTCTTGATAAATTGCATCTATGAATTACAGACGGAAATGTTTACGACTTTGTCCGTATTTACATATTACATTTTATTTGATATTTTATTTATCCACCGGCAAAAGATTGGACAATTTACTATTAGGATTTTTCTAAATGGGACAGACATGGTGCTGTCTCACTGCAGTATTGTAGAATACAATGACAGCTTGCTACTTCAATGCATATTATGTCAAAAGTAAACTTGTTCATGAACAATTTTTGTGGCTTTAATGCTAAGCGATGGTACTGCATCGACGGCGAGATCGACCTCAATGCGTTGCGACTCTTTCTCAAATACAGCATGTATATAATAATGTTTATGTAAGTTGACCCCTAAGAATAGGTCGGTTGCTTAACACAGGGCTCATTACATATATTTAATCAAACAAAACGACGTGATAAAAACAATGAGTAGAGCAATGATAACTTTTTCAATTACAACTTTCAAGCTCAATTTTGCACACAAACACATAATGATGAAAAAAAGACAAATTTCCTTATTCGCAATACTATTCAAAATAATTATAATAGCATGAAAGTAGAAAAAACTATTTATTAGAAATGGAAACCTGGACTAAAAAAACAACTGTTTTTTAAGATCATTTCCAAGTTTCGTAACTAAAAAGCAATATTAGATTCATATATCTATTCTTGACAGTTTCTGTTTTAAAGATCAACAAGATTCGGTTTATGTGTACCAGAATTTTCCAGATTTCCCTTGGTAGATATAATAAAATAAGAATTGTAAGGTCATTATTAAGGGGGGGGGGGGGGAATAATTTACGTGGATGTCGTAATTTGAATCACTGATATTACATTCATCAATACAAATTATGAAAATTTATCCATTTGGAGTAAAGCAAGTATTTATGATATATACAGAAAATAATTTCCACACAGATGAACCGTTCTTTTAAGAGGCTGATATCAAAGAAGAATATTGGGGGAAGAATAGAAAGCATTTGTAATAGCCAGCTATCGCTTCGTGTAGCAGTTTCTTCCGAGACTGAGTTCCTCTAATTATGCGCATTGTTATGGATTTATCAATGATAGATTAATCACCCAAACGTATGATACAGGTCATATTGGTTAACAGAAGTTATTGCAACCGAGAATACAGTTATTTCTAAAGGATATTAATGCATAACGTTAATGAAAATGATTTATAGGACAAAAGAAGACTCCAAACATTTTGAAATCCAGCAATATTCCAACTTGATCTGCTTGAAATTAAGAAATGGAATATCTTCACGATCAATATAAATTTAGTTACAAATAAATATAACTTTTATTATGCCTTTTAGCTATACACATAATTATGACAGTTGATATGATTTAAGATGAATTTATTAAAACACATTTTAGTTTGTTAATCACTATTGTAGAATATAAAATTGACCATCAAGAACAAATTGCTTTGGTCTGAATTAAATATTGTTATAAAAATACTTTTTGAAAAAGGAAAAAGTAAACACCTAAAAGATACAAAATAAAAAATCTAAACCTGTTAGTGTTTACAACAAAACTATGAAATGTCGTTTCCGTTTAACTGTTGTATACATATGTATCTTATTTATGTCAAATATTTCATTTTATTCTAATAATACAATGGTGGCAATTAATAAAACAACAACTGTTAAATACATACGGAATCTAGTTAGTGTCATTTTGAATGTCTTGTGTCGCTGTATGAAGGCGACGCACGACAATTTAAAACGACGCACGACAATTGTAAACGATACATGATATTATGAAACGACACACGACAATGCTACATGACACTCGACATTATAGCGCAAATGTCATGTTGATTTTTTTTCACGAAATATCGCAACTAATGTCGAGTGTCGTTTCAAAATGTCGTGCGTCGCGTCGCATTGTCGTGTGTCGTTTCATGTCGTGAAAATATCGTGTGTCGCGTGGAAAGTTCGACGCACGACAATTGTAAACGACACACGACAACACAACACATTATAGTGCGCAAATTTCGTGCTAATGTCGTGTGAAAGTTTAATCCGAAACACGACATTATAAAACGACGCACGACAATGCGACGCTATATACAGGACAATGTGGCACGACACTCGACATTATAGCGCGCATATATCGTGTGTCTACCGGTGTCTATACGATGACAGAGTAATGTTTTTAATCGCATCAGGTACATAGGTAATTATTTCCTTATAAGTGATTCAAAGTGATTAAATTTTTGAAATTAATTTTGTAGACATGTCTTAAAACCGCAATTTTTAGAAGAGAATTGTTTAATCGTGGAAACTTATAGAACTACTACTTCATTGATCCTTTGTCTTTTAACAAACATCTGCGTCTGATGAATGATTACATGTGTATCATACTTAAAATAAAAAGGATTGACTGTACTTATTAAGACAAATTCAAATTTAAACCCTATTGCATTAATCAGATTTAGAACGAAAAATGAGTAAATGAAATATAATGAATAAACAAATCAGTTATCGCACAAACTATCGACCAATGAATTAAGGAACCTTTTGATAAAATAGTATATTATAAAACAATGATTTGTCAGCCAATTTAAAAAAAAAATAAAGACAAGACGTCAACTTAGTCTTGAAATGTTTATCATGAATCATGCACTTCGCGTCAAATTGTCTGCTGACAATCAAAATACCTCACAGACAGAAATAATGTGGAAAAGCAGGATGAAGCATTGTCAATTTGGACGAAGGCAGAATCTTGCAATTAAACAATAGCTGTCTGTGTAGCGAATGTCGTCGACTAGTGATAGTTTACATTGGCAATGGACAATAGAACCATGCCTAGTCAAATTGAATCCAGGTTGGGAAAATGTTTTCAATGCGTTGACTACTGATCCGCCAAGAAACTGTCTAAAGGGGG
The DNA here is from genome assembly GCA_021229015.1 of Solen grandis. NCBI lineage: Eukaryota > Metazoa > Mollusca > Bivalvia > Adapedonta > Solenidae > Solen > Solen grandis. The sequence goes on along the minus strand of CM037781.1, from coordinate 33,530,421 downwards.
TTATAAAACCCATAAACAACCTTCATATAAATACCTTACAACTTGAGGTGATAAAATAGCTATTCTACGATAACGAGTACGTCGATTACATTTAATGTAAATAACTTAAAATGAAATGCCATAATTGTTTTTATGAGTCTCAATGGATTTGGATTAAGTTGTTCCTGTCTTTAAAGAATATACTAGAATTGTCGTCTAGGCCAAAACAGGTCAGTTACAGCGCCATCAAGAAAGCTTTTTATGCTGTCAAAAGTAGCCTCAGATTCAGACAACTGGTCCTGTATAGTAAGAAACTTTATCAGCATCCTCAGAACGAGCCGTTGTCGGCAAATTTATTTTGAGTATATATTATTCTATATTTGAAATAATGAAGCTGTCAATTAGGAAGAAAGATAATAATTTTGAGAAAAACACACGTTGGTTATGTTCATTGCCATTCGATAAGCACAACATGATTCGCTGTTAATTATATAGCTTGAAATGATGATAACGGAAGTTTGACCAATTTATCATTTTTGATATGTAAGTAAATATTTCCGACTAAATGGTCAGTTTCCACATGCGTAAACATTTTTAAATAAATTTCAGTTGGAAATTCAACATTTATGACAAAATTACTTTGTGCTGTCTATTATTATGTAATACAATGTCAAAACAATTTGCATGGCTATTCCAAAGTAGAAGTGCTCCAAGAAACCGTTTCTGTATCTTCAGCACTAAGTGTATATATGCTGTTTACCTTGAGCAATGGACCTGCAAAGTTAAGAATTAAATTTCAGATATTAAAATCGGGGATCGTACGTAGAACAAGATATATTATTCTCATTATAGAAACAATTATACCAGAAAATGTTGAATTATGAATTGATTTAATCTTTTCATTTAATCTTTTTAATAGGACAACTGTTTTAACAATGTTTAAAGTTATGAGACAGTACGTGTTTCTTACTCTCCATTATTACGATTTCGCAACATTTAATTAAGAAAGGAATGCATGTTAAATCACACACACACACACACACACACACACACACACACAACAACAACAACAACAACATACATTTCCAGACCTTAATGTATATACAAAGAGAGTATTAAGGAGTAGCCAGTTCAGTTTTCAGTTTGTTTCAAACTATATTTCAGATGACGTCATCAGTCTGATAGTTTTTCGGAATAGCTCTCAGATTGCAAATTCCAACTGATATCAATACGGATGTAAAACAATGAAGTATTGATATTGAAACGTTCATAAAAAAGTTGCGGGTAATCGGTGTGTATAGGCAAATAATTGTTACATTACTTTGCAATTTACGTATTAAAGTCAAAAGGTCTTACGAAATATAAATGCTTTGTGCATCCGTGCATCTAATGCTATAACTTCAGTAGACATGTTTGTATATTGCCAAGGGTACATGATTATGTTAGAACTCTCAAATGCTTTCAATTGACAAAATAGCTTAGAATTGAAATATTTGTCGGTGCGAAAACAAAACAAAAAACAAAAACTGTACTGTATAACAAGGAAATATCACATGTCTGCAGAAATGAAATTGAATAACCTTTTCCACACTGTTCATCATTTAACGTACATCTGTCGATGCGGAATTGTTGCATGTTATTTAAGAAATAATATATCTTTACCCGTGTTTTGTTGTGTATTTGAACACAGGTTTGAAGTTCAGGTGAACGTCCTCCTGATATAATTATTCGCAAAAGAACGATAAACCTGTGCTTAAATACACAGCAGCACACGGGTAGATATAGATTATCACGATTCTAACATGCTGAGTCATGTTTTATTTGGATTACTTTCTTGAGTTGTAGAAACTGGAAACCAAATTACTTCCCTCTAGCTTGACGATATAATTACCCCATTCGTATATTCAGATTGACAAAAAAACAAAAACAACAACAGGTATGATATGCAAGATATTAATTTTTTTTTACATTTATTTACTTGTTATTCATTTTGATTTAATTTCATGTTTTATCCATGTAATTTGAAAGAACGCCTAAAGTGAAAATATTTAAATTTGTAATCCACCACTGCCCATGACGTCATCAAAAATGAAGCGTACAAACGTTTTACTGCGGTGTTTACGTCTATTGGTAACTTTTTACGAGGGATGAAATGCAATAGCAATAAATTCACGTGAGCGCTCGCTGCGACCAGTGTTTTGTTGTGAGTTTACACACAGTTTGTTTCCTTCTTTCTATATGGTGAGAAAGTTAGAATTAAATTTAACGGTGCTTTGAGGTAAATTACCATTATTATACTAGTAAAATTTACATAAACAGTCAAAGTTTCTATCAAAAGGAAATAGTTCTCACCGATTGCAAGCAAAAGATGATATAAAATTGTATAGTTTATATTATAAATGTTATTTCATGAACATTTCAAAGGTACACCTCTACCAGTTGTTTTGAGCAGGTATTTGACTCGTTTCTTACCACCTGTACTTTTTTTCATCTGTCACAAATACTGCTCATTGAATTTAATTTGGATTTAGAAAAATACAGCCGATGTAAACATGATCATTCATTTTAGAAGGCCCTTTCAGCAGCTAAAATTGCCAAGAAATGCAGAAAAATCGGAGAAAATATTTAATTATTTTAATGAATTAATTGAAACGGATTTTTAAGTGGCTATACCACCGATAGTGCCAATCTAAAGTCAATCCAATATTTCTTACTCAAGCGACTTTTTATCAAAAGTGCTGAATCAAAGAAAGGACATTATGTTTTCGGGCCATGTGGGTTGTTTGTTGGTAAACGAAAAGAAAGAAATCTAATTACAAGTTTACAGTGTCTTAAGAAATAGTCCCGGTATTCAGCAAGTATACTGTTCATTGTGAACCACAAATTACGCTGAATCGCAGTCTGAGAGTAATTTGATGCTTTATATAGGAAGACAGCTGAAAAGACAAAATAAAACTTGTTGAATGGAAATAACGTCGGAAAATGAGTTGGGCTCTAATTAAACGTCATGTAAAAATATAGCAAGCAAACTGTTGACCATCTTGAAAAAACAAGGAGTTTTAAAACATTCATTTGGTAATATAAACATTGTTTTAAATTGGCGATAGCCAGTCTTACGTACCAATAAACAATAAGCAAGCATCGCTGATTTTCATAATTATCACATCTATTTTCAACATTTTGTATCACTCCGCGCTCAGTAGTGTTATCAATTCCATGCGATTGTGAGGTCATGACCTCCTTAGGTACGCAATTTATGTACTATGGAACCTAACTCCGGATTATTTGGAAACAAAGCAAAGCGCTCAAGGAGCTGAGAGATTGTCGGTAGGGTTATCATGAAACAAAGAGCAAGTTCTAGTAACTAGAGATGCAAGTTGTGAGTGTCAAATGACCCTTGCATATATAGAGTCAAAACTGGAATTAAAATTACAGCTAATTCACAATGTAAATCCTTCCGACAATCTCTCAACGCAGTGTGCTCTTTGATTAAGATTAGATATTTCGTATGAAACCCGCGACTATGCTAAAAAGGAATCGAATAGTTACTTGTTAGGTATTATATCTTTCTCATATTTGCATAGTTTCCAAAGCAACTAATATACATCCGTAGGGACATACGCCACCAGCAGGCATTATCGATTCATTTTTTTAGGGTTAATATATACATTAATGAACAGCAGTCTATTTTCTGATCATCATGCCGATACGGTGTTATCACAAAACGCTTTCTTGCAGGAAGTAGGCGAAATCTCAAAGGCATATTCGTGATCAGTTATCATAAAGACGTTTATATCTTCTTGTATGTTTCTCTTTCTCGTAAAGGAAATGTCTTACTTACAGGAGTGGTAAATAATCACTAGTTGATATCCATTTCTTATACTGGCAGTTTCAAGAACGCTGTGAAGGCATTGTATTGAATACCACAATTCGAAAAATATATACATGTAACCAAATCTACACGTTCTCGAATTTTGTCGTTGGAATAGAAGTGGATAGCATATCAGCTATCATAATTATATGTAGATCGGTGCACCTGGGCAGAACCATCAAAATACATATAGCGTAAGCCCGTTGAAAGATTTTTTTTCTTTCTTCTTCAAATGATATCTAGTAACAAGGACTTCCCAAGATGGTAAGAAGCGAGATAACAGTAAATAAATGCTACCCAGCTAAGCAAGGGTTTATACTAAGGGTTTTTAAAGTAATGGAAATGAACATATCCCCATATCCCGCAAAGTGATTTGAAGAAACCTGCATTTAATGCATTGCCTTGTTCACTTTGATATAGCAACGACACCCTTGAGTACTTATTGGCCTACAAAGGTTGAAGTAAAGTGAATTAAGGTGGAATCATACCTTTGAAATGACGTCGTTTTCGACGTCAAAACCGACGTTTTTGTGAGATTTAGGGTGTGTGCAAACAAACCGTCGTTTCTTTCTTGTTTCGATTCATGTAGAAATAAATTTCTAATTACCTCTAAAAGGGTGAATTTGCCTTTCCAAGGATGTAAATTTCATGCGTTAGTTTTTACTCAATTTCCCATAATTCGAATTCAATCCGGAAAAATAGCACGGGAAAAATATACTCTAAATTTTCTTTTATAATTTTAGAAAAAAATACCCGATAGATTTTTACTAAAATTGATTTTGAATCGCATAACACTTTAATAAAACAATTATGAAATTTAAAGAAAATCTGTCAGGCCGTTTTTTCATAAATTATAGATGATTCACTTCGGTCGCGACTTAGGACGTTTAATCACGTCGTCAAAACAGACGTTTTGCGACCTTTATAGCCTATTCAAACAATCAATGTTTTGTTTTAAAGTTGAAATGATAATAAAAATAATAACTTCATAAATTTCAAATAAAGTAATATTCGAGAAATTGAAAGGAATTGTGTAGAATGTTAACAAACAAATAATCATCAACATAATAATCATATTCAAGCCTTTTTGATTTTTTTTACAGGAAATCCTGGCTGCTTGATCAAATGTATAGGTTATCGAGTTCATCTAGGAGCTACTAAGCACTTTCTATGGTAACTGCCCAATGCTTAGCAGGAAAACAATGTTTGAAATCTGTAAAACATACTTACCGTAATTCAAATTAATAAACCAATGAAAAAGGAAATGTGATAGATACAAACAGACGTCCTTTATTGGCGATACAACCCTTTAAACGTAGTTGTGCTGCTTATATCCGAAAGTTTAGAATTATATATGTTACACTTGACACTTCCGAAACATTGTGATGGTTAACTGTTGCAAACGCCCTTAAAACAATTTAAACATAAATTTTCTGTTTATAATTGATAACATAGATAGTAGTGTAAATAATCATTATAATCATAGTAATTGTAAATGTTGTTGTTGTAGTTGTCGTTATAATACAAGTAGAAGTAGCAGTAATAGCAATTGCTGTAGTAGGAGGTAGGAGTAGTAGTACTAGCAATTGCTTTTGTAGTAGGTTATAAAGTAATAGTAATAGGCAGTAGTAGTAATAATAGTAATGATGGTACTACTAGTAGTAGTAGCAGAAGTAGTAGAAATGGTAGTAGGAATCGTAGAAGTAGTTGTAGTAATCGTGGTAGTAGTAGTAGCATGTTTTAGTAGACTGAAGCAGTAGTGGTAATGTGTAGTATTGGTAGAAGGAGAAGTAGAGTTTGTAGTAAGTAGCGGCAGCAGTAGTAGTAAATGCGGAAGAGAGCTTAACCAATAGAAGTATTATAACGGATATTCCGTCTCGTGGGTGTAATCGGATACATTCTTATTACTTTTATGTTATTTTTTTTCAATTGATGACTGAAAAAATATCCCAATATATTTTCTTTATATCCTATAATTATACTCTAAACGTTAATTCTTAAAAAAAAAAAATTAAAAAAAAAGTACAGGGTATGAAATAAGTTTTCACAAGTTATTTTTCTAATGATTTTTTTTTTAAATTAACGTAGGGAATTAACTTTATTTGAAAGACTAATTTATATTTGTTAATTTGACCGGAGATTCGACTCATAAAAGGAAGAGAAAAAAATCAAAAACGTTTATCTTGGCATCTTGACGTCAGTGATCGGCCAATCTTGCGATCATAGTGCAACTTAATTATAATTAATGAAAAAAAGGCCCGATAGATTTTCTTTAAATTTCATAATTACTTTATTTAAGGGCTGTCCTAATCTTTTCCATTTTTTAATAAAAATCTATCGGGTAATTTTTTCAAAAATAAAAAATGGAAATTATGAGTATATATTTCCCATGCTAGTTTTCCAGATTAAATCCGAATTACGGGAAATTGAGTAAAAACTAACGTACGAAATTTACATCCTTGGAAAGGCAAATTCATCCCCTTTAAGTTTATTAAATTTAAATTTATTTCTGTATAAATCGAAACAAAAAAGAAATAACGATTTGTTTGCACACACCCTAAATCTCACAAAAACGTCGGTTTTGACGTCGAAAACGACGTCATTTCAAAGGTATGATTCCACCTTAAAAGGGAATTTTATGCATATCTGATCTGGTATACGTTGTGTACCAATGGTATATGGCATCGAATCTCATAGATATTTTATCAAACATAACGGAGTATCGCTGGAATCTATTCACATCGTGTGAAAAAAAGTTATTTAAACTCCAAGAAATGTTTGTTTATGGTGGATTAAAAGAGGACAATTGTTAATCCTTTGTAAAATCGTAGAAAACGATAGGCGGAGCAGGTTTCAAAGTAAAAAAAATGTAACAGATTCTACAAGTTTTAGGAATAAAGGTGAGGAAATAATATATGTATTCTGATATATGTCTCGTCTGCAAGTCTTATCTTGCGAGTTATGGAGCATCCTCTTTGGAAATAGCCCGTTATTTCTAGTATAATTCATAGCTGCACATGCATACTTGTTATAGAATTACATTACGTCTGATATAAATACAGGATTGTGATTATGGACAAATTAAGTTTTCGAATAGTGAATACACAAAAAAGACTAACTGCTGTCAAGGGATACCTATCAGGAAGAAAGGCGGACGACGAACAAAATGGCTGCTCCAGCAAAATATCGCTGATGACAATTGATGGTGTAAATGAGGAAATATATTGAGACTGAAAGAGATAGTTTTACATCTAGTTCAGTTTCTTAAGCCACCGTTTGCTCTCCCAGTCGAGAAATGTAATAGATTGTGTCACTGTACAAGCCAAACACAATGAGACCAAGAAACAGTTTTGATTATGTCTTCTTATATCAATATAAATAAAAGATTAGGTTAAAAATGATGCTTTATGCATCCTGAAAAGCTTGTCCCGAATGACCGATTAATTTTACCCCGAGCAATTGTCTGGCATTGAACATGATTATATTATTCTAGGACATTTGGTCTGGTTGCGAGGGTGATGGACGTGCTAAATTATAAGAAAACAACATTTCTGTCCTTTGTGGACACGCTCTTCCAAGGACCGAATTACTGTCGAAATATGTATTATGGATTATCTGATGAAAATCTAAAATAGAAAAGTTTCTCATTTGATATCTCAGCACGGTTTATTTATTCGGCCGTTTGGCTGTTTATTTTCACACTGACTTCCTGTGAAACACACAGTAATAAAGCGAAATAAAATTAAGCTTTTCATTGGTTATTATATACTTTGCTAAATTCCCACTGGTCATTGTAAAATTAGTCAAAAGTAAGAAAGGGGTTGCGGAAACGAGTTCTTTAGATCTCTGTTTTATAAGTTGAAGTTTTCTTCCCCTGCGAACGATTTGTCCTGAATAGTTAAGCCTGTCTCACACAGAACACGGTTGGGCACACGGTTCCAATACGGTATACTCGGTTATACACGGGTTGACTGGTACGAGTATTGAGCTCCAACCGTGCCTGGGGATGAGTAAGTACGATTTAGACTCGAATGTAGCACGAGTATGTACGAACAAAGCACGGATATACTCGGTCAAGCAAGGTTTGTCACGGTTTGAACACGATTTGCAAACGATTTTCATACGATTGTTGTACGGTTCCAAGTACGGTCTAGTACGGTCTGTTACGGCCTAGTACGATTAAACACGACTTTTACTCGATTAACTGGACATTTACAGGGTTTACATACGGTCCCACCGACTTTTGTTCGAGTTATGCTCGAATTATCACACATTCGTGTATGTTTTGATATAAATTGACTCGTTTTAAACTGAATAAACATACTGTTAATTTATTTAAGTTAAAACAATTATAGTACAGTTGTCAATTTGTCAAAAATAATATCTACATACTGAGAATCATTGATATCAATATTTACTCCATGTTACATAGATAAAAATTAAAAATAAATAAATATATAAATAAAAAAAAATGTGAAGCAATGTAAAAATGTACCTTTTTTTCGTGGGTGCGGCAGTTCCTGGAGGGCCCATCGAGCTGGCATCCGCGTCTGAATCTCTGGGTATCTCATCAGGTAGTGCCAGCGGGTCCTCCAGCTCATCAGGGTCGACAGGGTCAACAGGTTGAAGTGGTCGGAGGGCCTTTGTGGCCCTTTTTGTATTCTCGCAGGGAGAATCTTCCATGGTGGGGATTCTTTTGGGGACCTTCTTCTTCTTTGGAGGCATTATGTAGCAAGTACTTTGTTGTTTCAAGGTGGCAGCAGGTAGTTGTGTTTTCTGTTGTGTTCGAGTGCTGTATGATCATACACGAGCTTTGTACAGACGTAGAGACCGTGTCTGGTCGTACTTGACCATGTATAATTCGTACTTGAACCGTATTGGTCGTATGGCGATCGTATGAAACCGTATTGGTCGTATGGCGATCGTATAAAACCGTGTGTACACTCGTGTGAATCGTACGGTGATCGTGTGACATTCGAGTGTTAATCAGGGTGTTGGATGTAGGACTTGGGAACGGTTTCACACGATTCCATACGATTTATATACGATATTGACACGGTTGAGCTCACTCGTGGAGTGGACTTCATGTGCGGTTGTATATACGGTCTCGAACGGTCTCTCACGGTCTTGTACGATCGCTAATACGATCATACACGGACATGGCACCCGTGCCAGTTTTTTAAAAGTTTTAAAAATCATACACGGCTTTCACGGATACACTCGAATGGCCCGAGTGTAACTCGGATAAGGCCACGGTTGGTTCGGTTGTATGTACGGTTTACACGGGTGGCCAACCGTATAAGCCGTGTGTTCTGTGTGAGACAGGCTTAAGACACTGCACCTTTTTAAGGTAAATTGAAAGAATAGAACGCTAAAAAAATAGGAAACACATAAATTTCGGAATTGACTGTTCGACCCTGACAAAATGCTATATTCAACAAAAACGTGACATCCGATTTCATTTTGTAGCCCGCGAAACGAAGTCTAATGTGCAGATGTTTTAAGACTGTAAGTGTCTACCAAGATTGTACAAATTATTTGGATCCTTGGTATTTCAAAGAGCTACACTGACACAGGAATTACACAACTATTAAACCATTAACAAAATCTATTACATGTTAAACCATTCAGACATAAATCATCAAGTTGGTAACCACGGCCGAGTATCTTTTTTAAAGATATTTCTTGTTGTTGTTGTTTTTTTTAATATGGTTGTTGCAACTGTGATGCATCGGGCGATATTTCGAGAATATATTTAGCATCCTTATTGCCACGCGGAGATACAAATATTTTTTGCATCGGACGACTTGTCGAGGCTATATTTATTGCTTTTCAATGTCTGCAGAGATATAGTTGTAATTTAATCTCTACGATGTCTTTACGACTGGTCTAAGTCAGAATTAATATTAATGCTAGAAGATATGTACTCAGTACTTCCTCAACATATTTTGATTTATTATCTGATACTAGGAATGTTTTTCTTACAACGAAATGAATTTGCTTGATAGTTCATTAATCATAAGTTATTATGCGAGATTTTTTTTAATATTTTTTTTTGGCCTTTCTTTGCAATCGGCTTGCGGTAGGTCGGTGGTTCTACCCGAGTACCTCTGTGTATCGGGGTCTTCCTCCACCTGTAATTAGCTGGGCGTCGCTATATGATTGAAACGGTAAACTCCAATACAACAACAACAACATTCTTTGCAATCCGAGATAAAACGTTTATCAAAATGTATCTACAGAAATGGGTAACATTATTATGTATTCTTTATTACACTTTGAATGTAGGAAATAAAGTTATGATATTTGTTGGCCAAAAGCCCATAAGGCGTATTTGTAATGTAAGTAATATGAGTATGCTTAATGACCTGAAACAAAATATCTAGCCAGAAACTCGTTAAATTTACGTTGAATATCAAAAGATCACCATAATATAATATCTGTGATTTACGCTAAGCGAAATGGTTAATGCGAACGTCTCAGGAGGAGGAGGTTGTGGTTTCGAACCCCGGTCATTCCTCGTTTAATGATGTTCTATGATAAGTTGACCCTGTTTCAAGACCACATATGGTCAAGCAACTTGTCTATGCCTGATTTAGCGTGCCTCGTGAATAAGAGGACGTAGAACCAGCTAAGCAGAACTACTTAAGAGAACTGAAGAAAGAAAATTAAAAGATTAACATCGTTTGAATGCTTTGAAGTATCCATGTCTTATAATTATTGGATTCTGAAAGAGCGCGATCTATTTAATTACTATATATTATTATATAAATTATTTGACACTGGCCCTGTTATTTGTCCTCGGGACAGTCGTATTGGCCCTCGGCTCTTTAGCTATTAAAGCAGGGCCAATAAATAATATCACTTTCGACCCGGGTTATTGAGAACGTCAGTGTACTATTGAAAAGGCCTCTTTAAATGTTAAAGGGCTCATAAATAATAGTTATTTAATAAATCAATTGTATTGATCTGTTGTTTTAACAATACAGATGGCATGACCATTTTGATAAACAGAACGATGATTGCAAAAACAATATGTTTTCAAGCATAATGTGAGGTAGGGGGTTTCATGTCAGTTTGCCCAAGACAAAGTTATGTTTTTTGTATTTCTTGTCCTTTGTAATTTTGATATTGGTTTTACAAAACGTTTAGCTTGAGTTTTGATATTGCCAATTCTTTATATGCAGTTTTAATTAAAGAGAAAAGTATGCACTAAACACGGAGAGATATATATTAGATATATTGCATTTTGACTGAAGACTGTGAATAACCTTATGTCGGCCGTCATTTCTTTTGTTCGTGTAATACTAAGTTATACTTCTACTAGTTAGTTTTCAAGAGTTTCAATCTTCCTTATTTTGTGTATGCGTGTTTGTGTACGTGTATTTTGTGTTGTGGTAACGTAATGTTGAAATAAACTCAATCATAAAATGAAGGTACCAACCTCTCAAATTAATATCACTTTCATTTTATGTTAACACAAATATAACTAATAAACATTGTACATGTAAACGTTGGAGTAGTTTAATTAGTAATTAAGCATTCTCTTCAATTAAAGATCAAATTCAGTCACTGTGGTTTTGCACGTACGCCCTGTGCAGCACAGTTCGATATCCTGTGGCAGTATCTGACTGCACCGAGTGACCGGAAATACATCACAATTGAATGAAATCATACAAAATCAAGTCAAACAAAAATTTCGAGATTGAAAATTGATCAACGAAACCAAGCTATATGGATGCTAGGTGCAGGTACGTTTACTTAGTAAATGCTGTATAACCGGGTCTTAGCGAAGTTAGTTTCATTTTTAAAACCGACTCATATCGCCGCGACTTCAAATTGGCACGTAATGGCAGAAAGGACTAGATATTTACTTTTTTTGGTGGCTACCAGTCTTTTTATATATGCTATTGCACCCAGCCCATCTGACTTTCGATGGAAAGCTCGTGACATATTATAGAATAGCTATGTTCCGGAATATTGATAAGAGCTTTATTGATAATGCACACGGTACAAATTCCCAATATAAATATTATTTCATAATCCATCTGATTTTTATAGTCACGTATGCTTGATGACCAGGGTTGGGGACGAGTCAAGTGGGAAATTAATGTATTTTCGAGATGTCCTTTGTCAGGCTATAGACTCTTAATAAGGGCACACTCATCTCCTGGGGAATCGTTCATAAGTCTAGAAGTACCACTTTTATTCAGTGATAAAAAGAAATATAAAATGATTTCTTATTTCACCAGTAATCAAGTAGGTGAAAAAAATAAGATCTTACATTTTTATATATGACATAATGTAAATGTACGGTTCACACATACATATATACATACCTATATTATTTGCTTAACTTGTTCATCATATAAAACATCCGTTACATGTATATAGATTTACATAATAGAAAGACATTGTTGTTTTTATTACATTTCATCACAAAACAATACTTGACTCTTTTTAATAAATATATCTTGTGCTATAAAAGCGGACATTAAACTTAACATTTTCTGAGTATTCGACATAATGTTATAAAATAGTGGTTAAATATTCACCAGTCTGCCTTTTAGTTCGCTTTCAGAAATTTTCATTTTAAGAGTACTGTTAAAACACATTTGTAAAAAATCGCACTTGAATCGCCCAATATTCAAATATCCACGAAGCTCATCATGGTACTTCGCCGAGATAGCATTGTTAATGGTGGGGGTACATGTCAGTCGCCGTTGTTATACCCTTTCCCTCATATAGACTCATTTTGACGCACTCAATAGGTACCACATAAAGCCTGATCTGCACAAAGCCAAACTTAAACCTTACCAAATTTAATTGTAAAATCCTCATTACCAGACCACTGAGGAGCAGCGAACAGCATAAAACCTGATCAGCCTGCGAGTTACTCGCAGGCTGATCTGGTTTTATGCTGTTCGCATAGGTCTTTTCATGGTATCCTCTATGAGGGAAAGGGTTAAATGTGGTCTAACTGAGAATATCACAAACATTTTATGGTATTCGTCTTCAATGACATACATGTATGTGTTGTTATTTGAACAGAATGTTAGTTTATGCATTAAATTCAAATGTCGATCCCTTTTCGCTATCTATTTGGGATATCTATAACTGATAACAGCAGTCAATACATAGTGTGTATTTTAGTACACCATGAGTCGCGGTACCCCTAAATATAGGCACAGCATTGGTTGCACAATGGAATCAAATAGTTTGAAAGTGCATCTTGCATGGAAGTATCCAACATGTTGCTGCTACTTAATAGGGTTGGCAGAACTTTCTATAGCTTGTTTTGCGAGCGTTTTTTTTTTTTTTCTCTCTCTCTCTTTTTTTGCTAACCGCCATGATGTCTTCGGTGTGAAGAAAATGCCTAGTAAATATTTATAGTGTGATATGACATCTAGTCGAACTCCGCGATAAAACCTTTTTATTCATAACTACGTAAAGTACCACCATTTCTAAACACCATCAATTTTGATTTTTCTGTGTTCAGCCCATACCAGCTTCTGAACAGAATGTTTCAATGAGATTTATCTGTCTCTAGAGGTTTATAACTATGTCTGCGAAACTAGATACGTCATCAGCAATCCTTGCAAGTGGCGTCAGTTACGAACATCCCATCTTTGGAACTTGTTCTCAAATACTAAATAAATCGTTAATGGGAAGTAAAACATAATTTGGACGATGATACACGTCCTTGTTTTGTGCTACATTTGGAAGTACATGTAGTCTGTATATCCCTCTATAATGGAAGACGCTGCCGCACCATTGGATCCCTGTATTTTTACGCAGGATTTTTAACAAAATATTGTAAATACTGTAGAGTATTTATTTCTGAATCCTGTCGACCCCGTTGTTTTCACACAACGTAATTTGTAAGCCGCTGCAAATACATGCAAGAATTCACTCAACGTAATTTGTAAGCCGCTGCAAATATATGCAAGAGTCACAATGTGGAACTTCAGCTATCTGAGAGATAATCACTATCTCCAAATACAAAACCAAGATGGCCATTGATGATCTTGTTCTAAGTACACCTTAGAAACTTAGTAGGTACTAGGCATTCGCCTCTACCTGGAATTGTGCAAATATTTAAATATCACATTTGTTCGGTGTTAATATCTAGTGTGCTTTTAATATCATCGATCACCTAAGTCTCGGTTTGCTCTGGGGTTTCGTTTCCTGACTGGCTTAATCCATGACCTTTGAGATTGATCCAACATATGAATGTTTCAGATATTCCATATTCAGAGTTACCTTTTGATATATGCTCTTTTCCAGTCTTAAGTTCATGCGATAGTTAATCGACAGTGAGCCAGATAGTTTCGCGTTTTCTTTTTATTTGCACGTTCTCATTTTAAATGTCATTTACGGATTTTTCAATGCCGCCAAACCATTCATTCATATACCAAAGCACCGATCAAATATCTTTCAACCATCATCACTATAATTTTGAAGAATATAAGATAAAACATATAAATATGAGAAATGAAAAAGAAATATATATGTGACTTTTACACACATTTATCATCTATAGGTCAAAGGTATCTGGAACGTTGCTTTGACCGTAACTCCATTGAAAAATGGTTGATTTTCATAACAATCGGTATTATTTTGTGTGGAAGGGATGAATAAAGACATACAGGGACAAAAAAACACCCCCTTGCTTGAGGAATCGGCAATGTCGAAAACGCGTTTGGTCGGAGGAGATCTGACCGACGGAATCTCTTTCGTCCAAATGCGATTTCGACTTCGCGAACTGTTGTAGCGTGTTTTTGTACCTAATTGTCTTTATTCACCCCTTCCACGCAAAATTAGACCAATTTTCAAAGGAGTTACGGCAATTGAAAGGACATGATGTACGTTTTCAAAGGAAGAAGTTACCTACCTTGTAATATATATTTTTAAATGGGCAGCAACATACAAGGTACCTTTGCTATACCAGGAGTATTGTGTAAGATGTTTAGGTATTTCCAAAATTTATGCAAATGAAAGAGGTTTTGATAATTAATATCACTTACAGACTTGGAAGATAACTGACAAAAAATAATTTCCAAGACGTTTATCTTGGCATCTCTAAAGACCTTTCTAAGAATAAAGTATTGGTTTAGCCAAGACATTTAGGAGATATATGAGAGACTCGTGTAACGGTTATGATTTTTTAATCCAATACGATCACTCACAAACATGAATAAATATTTCATCTTCATGCCATTTTATCGTCAATTTTTACTTGGCCTTTAATGGCTCGAGTTTATGAAGTGACCCATTATGAACATCGTTTATTCGATGTCAAGTAATCTGACAAACTGAAGTAGTATGTAAAAATAAAAATATATTAAACGCGGGTAAGTCAACACGACGTTACTTCTATAAACGGGAAACCTTTGTCGTAGAAAAAGATAGACTTTTGTGACAGAAGCTCGTATTATGTGCTTCATGAACTGATTAATATTAATGAATTTGTATATGTATTTTCCACATTTAATTAAACTCATGGAAATTCATTCCATTGTTCAGTTTTGCCGTTAAAGAAAAATATATGATGATTGAACATTTATTAAAGACCGAGTTGAGTATGTCGAGGTTTGAGATTTCGAATTTGAAGTAATATGAAATAAGTACATTAAGAAAAAACGAAGAACAAAAGTAAATAATTCAAATTATAACGGTTTGAATGTTATACTTTTGATCAAAAGAATATTTGAATGAAAATTTCTTGACTATTATTTATTCACATTTTCAGTCTCTCCGAAAATATTCTTAGAAAAATAAGGTCTAACAGGAAGTTCTGGCATGATCATCTGTACAATAAATGTATTTTTACAAGGCAACTTACACGCATCTCATACGAATAAATTGATTTGATTTCTATAATTACAGATAAACACACTACTGAAAAAAAGTACACTAACTAATCCTGTGACATGTGGCGTATTGTCTTATGTGTTCGCCCAAAATAAGGTCAACTGGTCTATGATCTCTTCGTACCCTTCTCTTTAAAACCCTCACTGGAGTCAAATTCCAGTATTTTTGCCAAAAACTGTATGTCCTGGAGCTGTCCGTTCAAACATAAGTTGGGCAAAATCCAGTCATACCACACAAGTAACAACTCGCAACAGTTGTTATGAACTAAACATGCAACTTGAAGCAACAATCGTATGCACGTTCTTTCGTCAAAGAATCTTTTCACATGATCAGAACAATAGCAAACAAATTTTGCATGTGGCCCAGTTGATGTTTATGAAATACTTAAATATTCATGACACATGCTGAACTACATCAGAAATGGGACTGCAAGTGGTTTGAACTTGTGACGTCAGCAGATGGTCTAAGACACGGCTCCATGCTCTCCTTCCGGAGCTGGGCCGCGTGATTGTGGTCACTGATTCTCTGTGTTGTCGAGTTGTTAAAGTTCAGACTTAAGGTTGTGTTGAAACGTCTTGAGCCGGATATTTTCTCCCAACAAATGTGTCTCCATGAACGCTTGATTT
This sequence comes from Solen grandis, assembly GCA_021229015.1. Taxonomy (NCBI): domain Eukaryota; kingdom Metazoa; phylum Mollusca; class Bivalvia; order Adapedonta; family Solenidae; genus Solen; species Solen grandis. The sequence goes on along the minus strand of CM037781.1, from coordinate 33,514,071 downwards.
GCGAGGCGACCTGCAAAGACACTTACGCTGTTAAGGATTATTTGCCCGGCAAAGGTCAGAAAAGTCTGGCCTTACTATGACAATATTTTATATTTATCATTATTATTATCTATATGAATTCTTCCGAAAATAATTATAATAACATTCAAGCAAAAAAATCAGAAAAAAAAAACGTATACAAACGTTTGTGGTGTGTTTACAGTATGAGTCTCGATAAAAAACAAAAAACAAACGCGTCTATGTGCAGTGGTGACGTAAGGATGAGGGTTCGGACCCAATTTTAAATCAATAGTGAAGTGGCTTTAACAAGTGCAAAGTACAGATAAGTATACGTTGTAGAAAATTGCTTCTCAATCGTTATAAAATATATGTTTAAATTAAAAAAAAAAGCGACATTGATCCTTTTGTAAAAACAAGACATATTTTCCGTAAAAAACGTATAGTATTTATGGTCAGTTTTACACAAAATTAAATAAGAACATTTTTGTTACCCGTCAATGCATGGCAAAAAAATAAGAATTTTATACACCGATTTGAAAAGGGAAATCATGCAGTCTAGTCTACTGTCTTAGAAATGTACAATACTACACAGGTATTGAAAATGACAACCGTATCAAATTGAAATAAACTATTTAGCTATGGAATAGAAGGTTTCACATCATAAGTAACAAAACCAATCCTTCCTTTATGTTTTAGGCATTTCAAACTGTGTTCATTTTTCATTTGAGTTACTTTGTGGAGTTATGTAAGCGTTGCTAGTTTATAGGTCTATATTAAGGCTAGTGATTTCGCAGTGATATATTTTATTGTGAGAGTTTCCTGATATTAAATCAGTTTCATGTCATTTTTGTCTTGATTTATTATCTTCTGTTTTCCTGAAATATATCCGAAAATAATTAAGAACAATGTTCATAAAATATTAATGATGAATGTTCGCTGAACATACTTTGCTGGTCTTTTTTACAATCAAAATAAATATCTCGTTATTTAACGAAAGGTGTGTTTTTAATATGCCATGAGAATAATGTACTTTATTCTGTCACGATACCAACAAGTCGCGGAGATACCTAGATGAATGAGTTACTATTTTTATGACTTTGGTGTGCGCCAGGGGTATCACTGACCACCAGTCGGATTGATACAAGTTGTGTTACCACGCTGTCCCCGTGGGAACTTACGGTAGTTTTGATACGATCACCGATCTCTAGGCATCTCTAAACATGGATTGGTATTTTTTCATGTTTTTACTTTACAATAGTTCAGTCATATAGCTAGGTCAAAATCTTTACAGACGGTGTTAGGTTGCACTTGATTAAACCCGTTGACGTATTGCAAACACAATTGGAAGGCTTCTTCATATGGAAATTCAGGGAGATCAGACTGGAATACAAACTCACAGCGGCGAGGGAACGAATATCAAAACTTTGCTATCAGATAAAGAAATGTATTATAAATTGCGAAACTGAATTATATAAAACATCCTAATGACCATTAAGACAGTCAAATTTTATTTTCCCGGTTTAAGGTAATGGGACCCTAATGGACACAGTGGAGAATTGAAAAATAAACAATATGGTCGTGTTGTGTGTAGTCCGGTTTTGGATTTATGAACAGTTTTCTTATCTTAAACTTTATTAAAATAATGGGACTCTTTTATATCTTCTTTATGGAAAATGTTTTGGTTTTGAATATGGTTATGAAACAAATCAAAATAGCATTTGGTAAACCCAGAATCCTAAGTATCAAGGTAGTTGACAGGAATTCTACACTATTATTGAAGCTTTTCAAATGGAAATAATGCATAAGAGCTCCATCACCATAACCTATTTTTTAAATAAAACAATTTATTTTACAGGAACAAGGAAACTCATTTTTCATTCTAGTACATTTTTATATGAAATTATCCATCACTACAATTAGTATTATAAGACCTTAGATATTCCTGATTACAACGACGGTAGGGTTAAAAATAAACTTGAATAAACACGTGTGCATCTACAAATACATATATCAATTTACACATAAATCTATCATGCAAATATAAATCTACTTTAAAATCGATAAGATAAAATGTGACTATAACTTCACCCGTCTTAGTACTTTGGTCTAGACTAAAAAAGACAACATTCTTACCTACCTCGCTGTTAAAAAAGCAGAAGATTAGGGCGACGATGAAACCCTGAAACAAAATAGAACACAAAGAATTTACATACTGACATTAAAATGTCATATAAAATGACACTGTAAATCATTTAAAACATTCCAATTTAAAACCAAGGAGCAGGTGATAACTTTTTTTAATTACAATTTGCCTATATTATTACACCCTACGGACCAGTTTAATAGGTTTGCTCTATACCACATCTGTTTCAAAGCCAATATTACAAGACAAATTTTTTGTTGTGTTGGAGTTTACCGTCTCTGCGGAAGTATTTTAGTTACATAGCGACGTCCAGCTAATTACAAGTGTAAGAATTTCAACGTATTTTAAACAGCCATCCATCAATGCTGTTAATCATTAAGATTCACAATGTCATAATTATATTATCATATCATTTAAGCACATTTGTATATAGGTGTCATTCAACTTTGATTAGTAATCCTACAATATATCTATTTTATTTTACATTGCTTAGTTTTACTGTGGCACGATATCATTACTTAACATTGTACTTCATTATAAAACCAGAGACGAGTTGCTCACAAAAATATTTCAATGAGTTTCAATGTACATTTCACTGAATTTGCATACAATTTGATGTTGCATAACCAAGTTTCGAGGCAGAGGAAGGTACTAGCGCAGTCACATGGTAAACAGATATGGCCGACATGGTTTTGGATTTTTCATTTTTGGAATAGATATTTCTTAATTTCACATTAAATGTGGAAATACAAAATATTTTGTTTGTCGTTTCTGTTAGAATTCATAAAATTAGTGTTCATATACCTGTGAAGTGCACGGGTTATCTGCTACATCTGCAGACTGATATTAATTTCAAACGGAAAAAAAAAGAAATATATTCTCTAGACGCCTTCTTGAAAGCACGAAGAAAACGGGAATATGTGACGTTGCAACACTTTGTGTGAGCAGCTCGCCCCCGTTTATATCAATATGTTTTATCGTTATTGTTTTTTTCAACACTGGAATTAACATTGTCATACACGGACATATAGAGTGTGTTTCAGAGTGTTAATGTAGGTCATGAAATTTTGCCCGCTATTCGTTTATAAAACGTTCGTTATGATGTTATATTGTATAAACAATTAAGTTTGAGCATTCTCTTGAATGTATCTGAATAGCAGAATATATAATTTAGAAAACATAGTATTGTTTGATTAGGCATTATATTACAATGTGATTGCTTTGTCATTTAATATTAGATATATTATGGACGATGGTTTGGTCTGGTATCCCTTTTCATCCGTGTTGTGTTCTTTCAACAACCATGTACTATTCTTTGATATTGTTTGCTATTTACTTAGGAACTTTCATTATATCACTTTTCACTTGCCCACAACAGCGACTTAGAGTTCGTGTTGAATAATAACAGATGCTTTATTAATGTAATGAAGCGGAATAAAATTATGCTTTTCATTGGTTATTATATACTTTGCTAAATTCCCATTGGTCAATGTAATATTAGTCAAAAGAAAAAAAAGGAGTTGCGGAAACGAGTTCTTTAGATCTCTGTTTTATTTTAAAAGTTGCAGTTTTCTTCCCCTGCGAACGATTTGTCCCGAATAGTAAGACACTGCACCTTTTTAAGGTTAACTGAAAGAGTAGAACGCTAGAAAATAGGAAATACATAGATTTCGGAATTGATTGTTCGACCCTGACAGATTCTATATTCAACAAAAACGTAACATTTGGTTTCGTTTTGTAGCCCGCGAAACGAAGCCTAATGCGCAGATGTTTTAAGACTGTAAGTGCCTACCAAGATTGTACAAATTATTTGGATCCTTGGTATTTCAAAGAGCTGCACTGACACAGGAATTACACGGCTATTAAACCAACAACAAAATCTATTACATGTTCAACCATTCAAACACTCAAGCTGGTTACCACGGCCGAGTATCTTTTTTAAAGATATTTCTTATTTTAAAATTAATATTTTATACCATCAGAATTTGTGGTAAAGTAACATTACGTTTCCTAACTTAAAATAACGTAAGATTTCAATAAACTGTAATCAAACTAGATTCATGTATATCGATATGCCAAGGCTTCTACCGGTGATGAATTGAAAACAAAAACGAAATGGAAACTTATTAACGCATACATTGTAAATTTTCGGTAAACGAATGGCTCGGCATAGAAATGATACATGTCCTTTTGATAGTTGTGTAACGCACCTGTGAATTTGAGACAACTTCCGAGAACCGTTCATAGTGGAGTGCACCCGGTGCTTCCTGTGGGATTCGCTTTACCGTGACAATCAGTTGAACCCCGAATAATGGAATGAGGACAAATGTAGCTTTCAGCGCTCGTCTGGAATAACAAAAACAGCAATAATAATGATAAAATATCGTCATCATCACATCATACAAATTTTCTGCAACCTCAACAAAAATGTCACGTAATACTTCTATGGTGAATAAAATAATAGAACACGCCCTTTATTAGATGCATATCATTAAATACCTTCTGACCAATCAAGATAATCGTCTTTAAAAGCTATGACATTATAAACGAAAGCGCTAAAACCTATAATAATGTCTTCTTACCCACAAAACAAATGATCTAGTCATTTCAAATAATAAGACATTCAAAAACATATAAATCAGGTTATATTATAATAAGAAATATCACTTAGAAAAAGATCTTCGGCGCTATGGGAATTAAAGTATGTCGAACGGGTACATTTGTATATAATGAAAAGCATCCGCAATTTATGGAGTAAACATTTTAATGAAGCGACAATTACCGTCTTTTAGGCATACGAAGACAATGAAACTGACTATAATAGGCATTTTCTACCAATGAAAATCTTCCAAATATTCATTGGTTTTATATTGCGTCATCATCCGTAAATATGTCAGAAGTAAGACAAGAGACTTCGGGTATATGCTGTACGTTACATCGTCAGTATATTTAACACTTGACATTTATAAGCTCGTCGCGAATGCTTAAGATCACGTTCATAAAAGATGGGGCTTGGTTAAATTGATAATTGTCGAGAATGAATAATTACCGGAAGTTGCTTGGTTCATTTGGATGCGCCTGAAGTTGAGTCAGCAGAACCCTTAAAATACTGCAGAGGAAAAATATGTTGGCCTGAAATGAGAAAAATTTGGGAGGTTGATTAAATAAATGAGTATATAAAAATAAATTCTATATTAAACAAAGAAATGAGAGTTTTGATGATACACAGGCCGACTTCAAATGTAGTTGTATACGTACATTTACTCATTTTAACAACATTTTAGATCTCGTTACTCCGGGTCCGATTCATCCGTTTGTTTTTTTTTTGTTGTTGTTGTTTTAGTTTAAACTTATTCATTCAGTAAATTTCCATATACAATATTCATTAACAATATTATAAGGATTAGAACGAAAGAAAGATTCTTATCGTGTTCTTCTGCGTTTTACAATATTTTTAAAAAGTAATATGGCTTAATGTACACGAATATGTTAATAACTACAGTGTTTTTCCAGGGGGAAAATGCATAAAAGATATCAAGAAAAAATATTAATATGTGAAAACAACATTGCAATATATGAGAATGAAGAAAACTTAAAGAGATGACAGTGATCAGTGGTGGATTGGTTGGTGACAGGTAAAATCATATGATGGTATAAGGGAGTCTCTCTCAAAAACAAACATTAATTATCGAAGCGTTTGGAGGCTTTGATAAATGAATGAACAGCCTCAACAAATTTTATATTGTTTACATATGCAAGATTAATATCACCGAATAAAAGTATATTAAGATTTATATTATGTATGGAGGAAAGATCATTGAACATCGTAGTTCTGGCATTTTTGTAATTTGGGCAATATAACAAATAATGTTCAACGCTCTCGACTGCACCACAAGTACATAGAGGAGAATTTACCATATTTTTCATGTATAAAAACTGATTCAAATGACTACAGTCTGTACGCAGTCTGGCATGAAAATTTTGATATTTTCTATCACCATGGTAATAATAATTGGGTACATTGATGCAATCAGTATTAATTAATCTTTTAAACTCTGAGATTGATTGAGCATTTCTAATTTCAGCTGGCAAGTTGTTCCATTCTTGTACAACTGAAGTCAAAAAAGAATTCTGATAGAGATAAGTATTTGAATGAATACTTTTAATAGTACTTGCATTCCTAAGGTTATATTGAGATATATTACCAACTTGTTCAGGTATAATTTCTTGCAAATAAGTAGGGGATAAACCGTGGACCATTTTATAAAATAATATCAATTTGTGCTTTCTTCTTCTTGACTGAAGAGAATCCAACATGTATCAGTAGATAATTTATCAATAGACACAAGTTTAGTAGTACCGGTAACAATTTTTATTTTAATATCTAGTTTGGCTTTTTCATATAATGTACAATTGTCAAATATACATCACCGTATTCAAGCAAAGGCCTTATAAAAGTAGTATATATTATTTCTAATGTCGATCTATCTAATAAGAATTTCATTCTTTTCATGATATACGGTTCCATGTTTTCGACTTAATATATTCAATTTGATGATGCCAAGAAAGACTGCTAGAAAGATATATTCCTAAGTGTTTATGATTGTCAACTTCTGTTATTAACTCATTATTCATTATAACACTGGGGTGATTAACAATATCCCTTTTCTTTGTAAAAAGTAGGGATTCGGTTTTCTTAGGATTTAAATTTAACCAACCAAGTGTTAGCCCAATTACTAATTTTGTCTAAATCATTGTTCAGAGTTGCTGACGCTGACGTTGGGTTGTCAACAGTCAAACAGTCTAATATGTGAATTATTATTGTCTACAATATCGTTTATGTAAATTAAAAACATAAGAGGACCTAGCAAAGATCCTTGAGGCACCCCGGCCTTTATATACATAGGATCAGACTTTACACCTTGTAATACTACTCTTTGTGTTCGGTCTGTTAAATAATCTTGAAACCAGGCAAGCAAATCTCCTGCGATACCAGCAGCCTTTAGTTTGATAATAAGACCCTTGTGCCAAACACGATCAAAAGCTTTGCTGATATCGCAGAAGACTGCCCTGACTTCATTGCCAGAATCCGCTGTTGATAAAATAAAATTATATAGATATGTTAATTGATTAATAGTAGAATCGCCTGGCATAAAACCCGATTGATATTTCGTTATTGTATTACATTCAATGAAAATTTATGCACATGTTTATAAATACATTTCTCAAATACCTTTTCGATAGAACTAAGTAGTGAGACAGGCCTATAATTAGAAACAGTAGATTGATCCACTGATTTATATATCGATCCCCTGATTTTTATATTGTTGTTTTATTGTCGCTCCTTTTTTATTTAGGCAATTTACAGTGTCAAGTCTCGTTTGAATAGTAAAAGCAAGTACTTCATGAATATGTATATTTGGTATGATTCATTAATCCGTCTGCTTCATAACACAGCCACATTGCATTGGGACAATTGGTTGAGTAAACTACGCTAGCAACACGCAATACACGAGTAAATCCTTTATTGCAATGAGTTCTTCAATCGTAATACTCTAAGCTTTAGTTTCTTACCCTTACTGTGCTAAATTTCTTAATGTCTTATCCTTCCTTAATTTTGGACTGTGAAATTAGTGTTTATGGCGGTGCTTGCTGGATAGCGCACAATGCCAGACTACGTGGATGCAAATGCAGTCACAAATGCCCACAACAGTGTATGGGTTAATATGGCCAATTAGCTTGGGTAATTGAATATAAAACTGATCTAATTCTGACATGATTATGCCATCAATATTTTTAAATAATGCAAGTATGGACGCTTTTAATTGATCCTGTTAGGGAATTAGCGTGTAGCGCTTAATATGATATGACGACAAAACGTGTCTGAACGTTTAATTGCATTTGCTTTTTTCCAAAATATTTCTCCGTAACTAAAGCAATCGATGGGAGCTTCACAATTAATTCTTCAATGAAAGGATTTGCAAAACAGGCAATATAAAAAATATATTCGTCAAATTAGTGTTTTCCCTTAATGAAGGAGAAATGACTTTTTCTGATGAAGGTTATTTATTTCATTTGATCAAGTCCAAATGCTTTTATACAGGTTGTCTGTTTAATATGAATGACCTCTAGCACAAGTGCAGCAGGTTGGATTTTTAGTAAAGGTGACTTCTAGCACATGACGACATGTACTCACCACCAGACAGGCGAGGTTTGGTGTGTACATAATCCATTCCTTTCCCCCGAGACTGTGAGCCCAGCAGCTAAAATATATATATACACAAGCGTGAAAATATTTTCCTTTTATGTTCAGTTAACAGAAATAGGAAACTCCTGTAAGAGCTGGTGAATAGTATTGTTTAAGCACACAGCAGATCATTGAATATTGCAAACTTCGAAAAAAAAAAGTGTGGAAAAATCATAGAGGAAAAGGTAACCATAATATAAATCACACATTTCTCTACTGCAAGGAACTATTTACAGTTTGATTTTTTAAAATTTTTTAATCATGATTAAAATTCAACCAGTGAAGCAGAAAAAAGCTTTTACATAGTTATTATCATTCAGGTACTTTTTTATGTTACATTTTTTTATTTCCTGAATTATTTAATAATACCTAAGGTATTATTTTGATGGTAGTGTGGTGTTTTATGATGGTAAGATACAATGTACTATAACATATATCCAATAGAAAAGGGAGGTATTTGAAAACGTGACCTTGCGAGAATATGACAATTGGTTACGTGTTTCTGTGAGATTTAGACCAGTTGATGGGTCTTTTGTTCAGTAAATTATGAAATTTAAAGCCGTATTATTAAAAAAAAAGTCAAATTCGATGGCAAATATGCTGCATATTGTGAACACATAAATAATTTACTGTAGATTAATATAATGTCAATATGTGTGCAGAGGCAAAGCATTGCACAACTGTTTATTGGTAATATTAAAAAAAGCTGCACAATGAAAGTCACTACATTGAGACTCAATAAAATAAGTTTTACCTATTCTTAATGCCAGAATATTGAAAACAATATCAATAAAAAATGTTGCAACCTCTGGTAAAAATATGCTTGCGAAATAAAGTTGTAATGGATGCCCTACAATAAATAGAATAATTTTAACGAAATTCAAATGTAAAAATAAACGCACACATACACAAACTATTGGTATACACCTGAGAATTAAGTGAACCAATTGCGTGTATACTTTATGGAAAATATAAACCATGAATTTTTAACGTAAAGTACCAAACCAAACGAAAAAAAAAAACATAAAAAAAAAACGTTACCTTTCATTTGCTTCTATTATTCTTATTATGCTATATGCCACTGAGTAGACTAGTGGGATTCCTGAAAGTGGAAACAACGTTTTAATAGGAAATACCTTGAGGAAGAACAAACACTCTTTCTTATGTCGGCAAATGTTCAATAAACCACGGTTGTAGAGGTTAAAAATGGCACGTGTATTTTCTTGCCATGGAGCTTTTTTTTTTTTTTTTTTTTACGTCGTAGTAGACTGATCGACCGTGACCAAATCTTAATCAATTTTGGCTCATTGACCGTAAAATGTATTTAGTTATAATCTATATATATTTACTTAAACTCAGTTCAGCAACTTTGGTTGCCAGCTAAAACTCATGATATCATTTTATACTCCTGATTGGAAATGCCATGGGATCCGTGCGATTTCATAGGTATTGCACAACATCGAGCGGCAACTTGTGACAACTGTGCGGCCCCAATACTTTACTATTTTGGTACATTTTTTAGGACAAATCATATGATTCATGGCCCCAGAACCATGTGCGTGCAGGATAATGCAATGCCAGATACGTTTAGTCTACGGGCTAATTTTTTTTTGCTGGCCAGATATTTTAAGATTGAAACTGGATATTTTTCTAAATAATGAAGTGAAATAAATGTGTTACATCATAAAATATGAAAACACAGTAAAGCGAAGCACATAATTTCAATAAATCTATTTATTTCAAATACTTTTGAAAATTTTGCATTACGAATATGCTTATGAATACATAAATAAAGCATGTGTATTTTTGTTTCATTTCATGTAAATTTTTAAATATTCGCTCCTGCAAAAAGCAAAATTACTAAGAATATTATAATTTGATTTATTTTCTCGACAAATATCAATACACTCATGCCTTACAATACGCGTTAAGATTTCAAGAGCGTTCAAAAAGCCATGACTGGCACACATTTTAAACCTTACACTTTTTTTTGCTGTCTACTCAAGTATTGAGTCACAACATCTATTCTTGAATTTGTTCCGAAAGCTTTTGCGAAATAAATTGACGACATTCGAACGCTTTTACGCTAAAGATTCAGTTAATGGGGAACCTCTCAGCAGCTACGTCTGCCGGAGTCACAAATAAAAAGCTAACGCTGAGAGGTGTTGCTGTATAGAGGTATCGACTGGTGATCAGATAAAACTAAAAGGGGATAAAACGTTTGATGATAAGGGGTAGCCGTTGCTCAGAGGTGCCGTTTTGAGAAATGTTACTGTTTCAATACTGTGCGCATCAAGGACAGGACATATACATCCTGTCCTAAGCGATCAGTCAAGTGAACAAGACAGAGATGGTCGCTTAATGAAGGTTATAACATTTAACAAAATGCTATATTTTGGAATATAAAAAGTGACCGCTAAATACAGGTTGACCGCTAATTAGTTTCATTTATAGACCGTCTTTTACAGAAAAGAACCAATTGTTTTGAATTCGATTTCTACTTTTTTCATTTCAATTATAGAGAATATGTGAGGGTTTTGTATCTTTAACTTGATTGTTGTTGACTGAAACATAAACCTTTAATTTAAATAACATGTTCCCATGTTCTGTCTCAGACTAATATGAAACATCTGCTGAATATCAGAAACTATTTTTGCTGCTGAAATTAGGACCGTACACATGCAGGAAAATGTTTGATTAAAAACGAGAATTCGTGTTTCATATAAAGCATCCTAAACAGTATAATTAGTTTCAAACTCAACTGTCTTCTCGCATTTCAGCTAGGATTAATAAGGTTTGTGTCAACATATCCGTCTTTGTCACACGATCTTGAAATTGAGAATGGCAAGTTTGAAACAATTCAATAATTTGGAAAGGCATAGAAACTGTTACAACACTGAGGGCATTTCCCTTTCATGGATAAAAACAACAATAATATGTGCAAATAGATATATATCTATGATGTACTTATTTGTGATCTTATAAGATAGGGTGTATATTGAAGCAAATGAGAATACCAACTTGAATCAAGGCATATTACCAAAATAAGAACATTGTATGAACAAAACTGACATCACATTTTAAAGAAAAATTGGGAATTTGAAATTGACATGTGATGTGATTTAAAATTTTTAATTAAATTTTGAAATTGTCTGTGATTGAAACCAAACATATGTTTGAAACCATGAAAACCAGGTAGTCCTTACTTAGACTTTTTTAATAAAACAAAAGAAAATACTCATAAATCGTGATACATAAATATGTATTCTAACCAAAAATTAAGGTTAATATAAATATTCATAATGTATATTCTAATAGAGTATGAAATACATTTTCATTCAAATGTAACTCTAACGATGGTACGTGGTTGAAATACAGCCTTATCCGTGGTAACTGCCGCCCTGTGTTTATCTGCGATTAACTTTTCCTGGTACCTAAACTATTTATACCTATTTAAGAATAAGAAAAAGAAATAAACATAATTGTTTTCCAGATGGAACTTAAAATCATTGATGTCGTTTGTTGTCTTTTCCAACAAAACAACACTGACTTTCTAAAACAGACATTGAAGTTTCCCCTGTAGATAGGAAAATATAATTTTTTTTTTTTCTCTCAAATTAGCTTAAACATTAAATCATACTATTTCAATCAACATTGATAAAGATTTGTTCTATTTAGAATATGACGTGCAATAAGTCGTTTTAGCTTTAAATAAAAAAAAAACGTAACATTTTACAAGTATTGCAAACAAAATCGGTCATATACAATATGAAACTGGAAATAGTATGTCTAGATGGTCTTTTTATAGAAAAAAGCCAAATAAGAAGTGTTTTCTTTTCATAAATAATACAAACAGAGGAAATTAATCAAACGTTCGCTTTCGTATTGGATACAGATTGTAGTGTGAAATAGCACTTAAGATATCCCCAGAAACCATTAAAATCAAATTTACCACATACATCAAATTCAAATACATGTACACTTATATTCATATGCTACAAGAGCTTTGTAATTTGCAGAGCAGGAGATTACATATCAGTGATTCCAGTAACTTTAGATGAAAACTTCCAACGTCCCTTAACGTGGCACTATTGAAATCACTATATTATTACACACTGTACGTTTTTACATATATTCATTATTCTTTTGTCGATTGCGGAACATATTTCTAACTAAAACCAGAACATTCCGTCAGCTGCAGTTGTAACAGGTTGTGCTGAAAACGAACTCTCTCCAAACAAGAGAATTTGATAATTGGAATCAGTAGAACATATTGTGGGGTGATTTAGCAAAGCTACTGACTTCTGAAGACAAAAGGGGTTGTCAAAATTGTCTCCCGAAATTATTCTGCGATCATTTTGGAGACAAATAACGCAAATTTCACTTCGTTTTTTTCTGAGGCTCCTTTCAAATTAATCTTGATACAAGATGTCGTCTTTTCCAGTTCATCCAAAATGGAAGTTATAAAGGACATAAGAAAATTGAAAATGTCGACAAACCTTTGCGAATTTAGTTAACATATTGATGTTTTCGTCAATTTTGTCTTGAATGAAATCAAGTTTGCTTTATATTTTTTTATACATTATCACAAAAATTAATTTATAGATATTTTGATAATAATATTTGAAACCATGGTATTCAATATTAAAAAAAATCTCATTTTAAAATGTTAAAATGTAAATGTTAGTCTTTATGAAATAAAACTACACCTTTCACTATAGTGAGCTAAAAATTTATTGCAAGAAAGGCTCTGTAAATAAAAGTTGAAATAAAAAAATGTTTACATTCACCGTACCTAAATTTGATTTATATTTCATGTGCTAAGAATCATTTTATATTTTTAACGATTGGGATCGTTTATTAGTATATCAGTAAGTTGTTTTCATGAAGAAGTTTGTTTATACAATTAACAGAAAGCGGTCTTGTATTCATTTTACAAAGAATGATACAATTATGTGTTAATATCGACCGTTACACACACACACACACACACACCAGAAATGTGTGAGACAAACTCGTTAGCTTTCATTTATTTGAAGTTACGAAGAAATAGTACAAAAAAGAAGACAATTGAATAAACCCTATCATTGATAGTGTTCAAACTCACAACCTTTTGGTTTTGAGTTTGTGTGTTAATATGTAAGTAAATAAATGTTTTATTAAATTGACATGTCTGATTTGACTTGACTATTTAACGTCGCTTCGACAGTATTTCGGTCATATTGCGACGTCCAACTAATTACAGGTGGAGGAAGACCCCAAATGCACGGAGGCATCCGGGTAGAACCACCGACCTACCGCAGGCCAGCTAGCTGGAAGGCTTCCTCAAATTAAAATCCGAATGACCCTGCCAGGATTCGAATCCACGCGGTAAGGGGTTTAGTGAGTATTTAAGTCAGCATCTTTACCCCCTCGGCCAAGGAGGCCCATTAAAGTGACATGTGTTACACAGTTTACCTATTAGTGAAAATAAACAATTTAAACACCCGGCCCCATGGGCCTATAAGTCACTGTTGTGTCACACATACAATAAATTAAACAGTACATATCATACATAAATATGACAGATAAGATAAATATGATTTTTGTTGATAATGTCAAATAAAAGTTACGTTGGGGAGGTTAATTTAACAAAAAAGAAAATACACGTGAATTTCGAGATATACATACATGTAAAACATCGTACGTCTAAGATCAACACAGACAAGAAACTTTTTAAACCACGCCTTTGTATTTTTTATTCTATATTTCAAGATAATAACTGCAAAACGTAGTTTCTTAGAAGTCAACAGTGCCTCTTTTAGTCCCCTTCGTGTTTTTGTTGTTTTGTTTTCTTAGTGCAAAAGAATTGTCTTTCTTTTTCAAATGATTTATATCGGTTTAAAAACAAGTGACAATGCCTATAAACAGTTGACTTCATTTGTTTATGTTGATACCGATATTGAAATTAACGCTAAAAGCAATTTCGTTCCATTAGCATCTCCGGAAATAATTAGAAGATATCATGATATTAAGTATTCCAGCTTGTACAATGTTGCTTAAAGAATCCAAACCGATGCTTGTTAAGTCGAGTGACATTTCCTGAAACTGTATAAATATTTAAAGAACACGATATAATCTAACATAAACCTTTAGGAATCCAACAAACAGCAAAAGTGCATTTTTTTTTCTTCCAGGATCAACTAACAAGCAATGTAGAGCATTTTATTGAATAAAAAAAGTAATTTAATAAGATTTCGAGATGAAACCGCTTCGATAGAGGATAGGAAAGATTTAATTAGAAGTTTTAAGATCCTTGTATCAAAAGAAATGAAAGTTTGTCGAATTTAACGCATTCAACAAAACATATTTTTATGTGTTTACAGAGTTTACTCTTTCTGGATTATTTATGATTGTTCAAAATTGAACGTTGCACACGTTTATGGAATCCGTCGAAATGTGTTGTTTTCGTTCAAGTTAGAAAGTTAATATTAATTTATATTAGACACACCAGATAAATCTAGGTTCCAGAATTCGAACGGGAAAACGGATTGCTTACAATGTATCAATTTTAATTTGGACTAGAAAAATAATTTTAAGTAAAATTATATATTCGAGTAAATAATCTTAGACGACAAATGCATGTAAAAGGAACGACCGGTTGATTTAACTTTGCCTTTTTCAATTTAATGCAATAGATATTCTTTTTATTTATTTTATTTTTAGTATAAGTCAACATACATTTTGATATATAGAGGATATGTGTCACGTTGATTTGACTAAATATGAAATATATTTCCTGGATTTTTTTTTTATTTTCACGAGCGAGTGAAATGTTAAAATAACAATTCGAGGTGAGGCATATTCCAAAAATTTTTTTTTTTTTTTAATAAATGGAATCATTTTGTGTACTCAATCCTTATAACACGCGGAGGAATCCATGCGAATGTTTGCTATGAAAAAAAAAAGAAGAAAAAAAAGAAGGCAACTTGTTACTAATGGAATGCTACATATCTATAAACATACCATTTATAGGTAACAAAGTAGTTCCAACAAATCTATACCATCCATTTTTTTAAGATATGTATTTTATCTCCGAGGTACTAAAAAATCCAGGATTTCAAAAGTAAGCACCGTCTTTTGAGAAGTTACGAGGTGCATTTATTTGTTTTAAGGACAAGCCGGATTACAATTGAACATGGAATTATTTTAGGTGCCTTCAGCCATCACATAAAACAAGAACATACATTGACTGAAGCACTGTTCGGACTTATGTTAAACGATAACTTTTTCTTCTTTGAGAAAGTATAACACTTTTGTCGAATTGAGCTAAATCAAAGCTTAACTTTTAGCAACAAAAATGCAATGGAAATCGTTTGAAAACATTCATTACGCAGGAACGACAGTAGCTATCAGGGACGGGATATGCAGCTTGCCTCATTGGAAAATCTCCTCACATTACTAATGTCTCTCTGATTAGCCAAGTGACTTCCAATAATTTAAAAAAGTGATGAAATTTCAAACGTATCAATAGTTAATGTATATTTTATCAAGAATAAATTGCTTTTTCCTCGGAAAATTCTTTTATCGGCCGATAGGCCGTTTATTTTCACACTGACTTCCTGTGAAACGCGCAGTAATGAAGCGGAATAAAATTAGGCTTTTCACTGGTTATTATATATTTTGCTAAAATCCCATTGGTCATTGTAAAATTAGTCAAAAGAAAAGAAAGGAGTTGCGGAAACGTGTTCTTTAGATCTCTGTTTGTTTTAAAAAATGAAGTTTTCTTCCCCTGCGAACGCTTTGTCCTGAATAGTAAAACACTGCACCTTTTTAAGGTAAACTGGAGGAGTAGAACGCTAAAAAATATGAAACACATATATTTCGGAATTGATTGTTTGACCCTGACAGATCCTATATTCAACAAAAACGTAACATCCGGTTTTGTTTTGTAGCCCGTGAAATGAAGTCTAATGTGCAGATGTTTTAAGGCTGTAAGAGTGTCTAACAAGATTGTGCAAATTATTTGGATCCGTGGTATTTCAATGAGCTGCACTGACACAGGAATTACACAACTTTCAAACCAGCAACAAAATTAAATCTTTTACATGTTAAACCATTCAGACACTAATCATCAAGCTGATTATCACGGCCGAGTATCTTTTTAAAGATATTTCTTGTTTTTCTACTTCTGGAAGGGCAATAAGCTATTAATCTATAAGCAATTAAGCTATATCGCTCATTTATTTTGTTCTTTATGGAATTGTTCGCCATTTGGAATCTTTATGGAAATAAGCATTTATTCAATTTTTCCAGTTTACATGATTCTGATGTAAAACTATTACTCAGTTGCCAAAAATAAATAGTTCCGTTTCTGGTCTCAAGGAAATAAAATAAAGAGGGTAGATAGGTCGGGATTTTTTTTTTTTTTTTTACATAAAATGAAAGGTAAAAAAGGGAAAAACTTTCGGCCATTAAAAAAGAGGGAAACGGAACTTTTTTTTTTTCTTCAGTTGCCAAAATTTTAATAATATATTTTGGTGAAGATTGTAGAGTCCATAAATGCATTTACCCACTGTAAGAACAATTTTTATTTGTTGATACAAAACTCCTTTGACTTTGAATCAAATGTAATTTTATAAATAGATATAAATACTGCAGAAACATTTATGTATGTTGAAAATATACGATATGAACATCTTCCGTGGTTTTAAAATTGGAAGATAATACAAATAGCTAAATATACAATAAACATCCCCTACCTGAAATGTATAATTGTTAAAGATAAAACTCAAAGGAATTATTGTAATTAAAAAAATTAAAAAATTATTTATAAAAAAAAAAATTGTAAAAAAGTTTAGAAATCATCTGTTTGATTTAATGTTTCTTTTTCTGACTACTATTTCTCGTCTCTTATAATTAAACCAACTTGTCAAGTTTCAAGTATACAGCAGTGTGGCAGCACTATATCTGTCGCAAGAAGACATAATCTTCATATGACTGAAATACTGTCAGTGGGACGTTAAACCCAGCAACAACAAGCTTTAAGTGTAAATATGATAGGGTCACCACCATCATCATCATCATCTCATTGTTGAACAGGTTTAATCAATTAAATGAAGAGAGAAATGCCAAATATGTACCATCTTTCTCTTTCTGTGATTATTTGACTTGCGATAAATGTAGGCATGTTATGTTATCTTATACAGTTTTTCTTTCGTTTAACATTATCAAAAAGACTATAATCAGATAAGATACTGTGACGATTTAAACTTCGTACTCTCAGAGTTTTAATAAGTTGTATAAATGAAATGGAAAAGTCTGATTTATTATCGATGAGAACTTCAAATATAACAATGAACAGGTAATATATGAATGAATACTAATAAGATTATTTGAATAGATGATATGTTTTCTTTTAGTCAATGATATTCAGATCTAATATTATAATATTAGAATTATTATGCAATAAACACAAGCAGTTGGATATTCGTTTTGTGCGTTACGACAAAAAAATTTTTTTCCAAAAAAAATGTTTAAGGCATTTTTTTTTGGGTTTCCAACTAATGTCTTGTTTAACCACAAAAATGGGTTTATAACTGCCTCTAGTAATCAGCCTCTTCCCATTCCTTCTAATAGTACTACAAGACTATCCTAGACTATCCAGTTCTCACCACAATAAGACTATGAGACAACAATTCCCCACCTTTATATTGAATATATTCACGATTGCATCAGTTTATTCCCTTCAAATGTAATAATTATCAATGATAACTGAAAACAAATTTTAAAAAAAAAATTGTCCAAAACCAACAACAGTCAAAAATATTATTTCAGAAATGGCGTCTTCAGTTCAAGTTAATGAACTCAAAACGGGTCTTTCACGAGTATGGTGGACATAATAGAAATACCTATAAACAAAATTTGAAGTTCTGTGTTCTCCATAACAGCGTAGAATGGAGTGCAAAGTTCAAGACGATCCAAACGAGAACAAGAAACATCATACTCACAGTGGTAATTTCATCACAGGGTACCTACTAAGTTTTGTAACTTGGGATACAAGTGCTGTTTTCCCTTCATATAAAAAGCCCCGCAAATGTGTGGGTACATTGCCAGTTTTGTGCGTAAAACCCCTCTACACGGGATAAATGGGCATGCTGTTTTATAATTATCAAGTTTAAATTTTGCTTTCAGGTAATTACAACTAAATGACGTCCGTTCATAGGATTATGTATTGACGATGTACATGATTGTATAAGTCAAAGAATTAAATAAAGATAATCAAGCAGATTACCAAATCGTAATTGCTAATGGCCGCCTTCACTGAGCGCATGGCAGATCTTGGCTTGCATAAATCTGTTATCATCTGCTAGCTGAGAGTTATCGTAGATTTAACGGGTAGTTCGAAAAAAAATGCAACAGTGAAAATGATATTAATTCGAAATTTCTTTATTAAATGGATGTTTTGTATCTTTTTCCCTAACATTCAAGAAAAAATAGAAAATAACAGTTTGAAAACAAAGATCGATCAATTTTGTAAATTATTGTTGTTTTTCCTGTCAAATTGCGGTAAAATATCGCGAAAATGTACGTAGCTCAATATAACAAATATGTTGAGACTGAAAAGATACTTGAGGATACTTTACACCAGGACCTACATATTTTTAGAATATCCTCTGTTTACACATAATGCTCACCAATATCAATTAATTCATGGTCTCGTTATATTTTAATAGTAAAGAGACCCTGATAAGTTATAGGGGTGGCTAGACAAACTAGTGACCCCCTTCCCCCGACAAAAAAAAAATGCAGAAAAAATAAATTCTATTATTTCTCACACTTAATGGATATATGAACATATCATACTGGATAAAATAAGCCTTATTATACAGTACATACAATATTTGTAAAAAAAAAAATTTTTAAGGGGAAAGACATTAACAATATCAAACTGACTAGATTGAAAAACATCTTATATAGTTGATTGCATATTTACAGGATGCGTGTGGTCCCAACCTGAATAATCAATCATTTAAAGAAACCCCCCCCCCCCCCAAATTTATGTGAGGGAATTGTGTGTTTTATCAATTACATGACAAAAAATACTAATACTTTAACCAAGAACATGCATATAAATTACATACATACAAAATAAAATATAGGGTTATTTCAGGGCTGAAATGAGTAGAATGTTTTCCATTTTGTAAAAGGAAAAAAAAAGAATACGTGGGTCTTACTGAAACATTGCTTCATTGATAAAATATATCTGAACAACACGCATAGATCGACTACATCTTTAATCTAAGAATCTTTCTGAAAATCTTTTGGATCTTGTTTTACCTTATTTATGAGAGAGATCGGGGGCGGAATATAAATTACATGTAGATCTATAAGATTTATTAAAAATAATAATGGTATAGCAAAATTTAGATACAATTAGATCCAAAAGATTTTCGGGAAGATCCTTGGAATAAAGATCTGTAGATTAAATATGCATGTTTTTAATCATAAATGTCACAGTGACAGATACGTATTTTATGGAGTAAGCAGTTGTACGTCGTGTGTACCACACTGTATTGTGTAGACTTTAAAATGCCTCGATGTTATGTATTTCAAGAAGTGATTTACAAAGAAAATGTCTAAGGTTTAAACTTATATTCATTTCTTTCAAAAAGTTTTTTTTTTGTAATAAATTCATTACAGTCCGAGAGGTTAGTATTACTGTAGTACGTTAGACAATGGGACGAAAAAAAAGTCTGTTTTACGAAGAGAAAAAATGCAATAATGTGTACGTTTTCAATCATTAAAGTATTTTAAAATTGCGTGATCGTATCGATTGCCTTTAATGTTTTATCCAATCGTAATTCAGCATCTACATATCCCCTGCTATCTCGCAGACGAGCAAGATTACCAAAGGGTCTTTGCGTGTTTATCGTTCTTTTACATACCACATAATAAAATCTATCGAGAGAGATAGATCTTGGGTATACTTTTTTGCCGATTTCTACAATGGGAAGCATTCAAGATGGCGATTTTTTCAAAGCTTTAGTATTTGATAAAAACAAATACAACTACGTCTTCCCGTAGAGCTCGCTTCGCGAGCAGGGCCTACGGACCGTCTCGAGCTGTGCTCGTTATAAATAGCGCAGTTTCCTTTTAAAATTGTCATTCTGCTCATGGTCGTCAAGGAGTGCACATCTTTAGTTGACAAACCAAAGCCCTTGGTTAAACGGCAACCGTTGGTAAATATCTTATCTTAGAAGAGTCAGCACAGAAGGAACAGTGGACTTATTCCATCTTAGTAGTCTTTGTTGGTGGTCTTGAACAATTATATGTTATACGTGTAAAGCTTAATACCGAGGCTGAGCGTTGAGGTTAATTAAGCTGGTGACTGTCTGTCCGGTTGAAGCACGGTGATCAGTGCGAGACATTGTATATGAACTTGAGCAATTAATGCTAATCTATAAGATTTTGCTGGTATTTATGCAAGGGGTGGTACGGTTCAGAGAAGACGCCGATCTGGTCACATAAGGCCGGTCAATGATAGGGTTCGGCAACGTCATTTGCCGGTATTGCAGTAAACATATATTACAGTTACTTTTTGTCTATATATATATATATATCATTTGTCTCATGATAAAAGGACACATTCGACCCCAAGGAAAATTTAAACATATATCAGCTTAATTTCTCTTGATTCATTGTCCATCCAATTATTTCACTATCATTTGAATCAAACGGTCGAGATAGATCCGAGGAAATTTATATATACTAAGAATAAGTTGATCTTTTATTTATTCATCTGCAAGCTCAGCTAGATATCCAGGCGGACTTAAATTATTCTTTCGAGCATATACACTTAACAGTACAAAAAATGTTAATCATAAACCTACCCCAGCCAGCGATATATAGCGGCAGTAGACGCTTGGGTGGAGAGAAGGCGTTCCCTATCAACCGGTACAGGTAGAATCCTTCACAAAACATCCACGCATAATTAGTTCCAGTGAAGTAAATCTTCAGGAATGACAAGACCTTACATCCCGCCTGTAATATTAGCAAATTAAGGCGTTAGTGAGAAGAAATTTATGGACATTTAAAATCGTGTAAGCCTATGTAGCGCCAAACGTTTATCATTCTACGTAAATATATGGCTGTTTAACTCATATGGAGCGACGGTTTGTCTGCAAATAATAATACAATAAAGATTAAAACAAAACTCTGCTAAATAAAGTGACCACTTTGCCAGAAAGGTGTATGAATAAAAGCAAGAATCCTTCTTGCAGCATTTACAACCTACATGTATTGATGTTACTCTTATTGATGATAATATTGATAATAAATTAAAAGATATACGTGGTTATTATTTACATGTATGTATTTTTCAAAGTAATCATCGAAAATATATAGTATCTGACATGAAGTGTTATTTTTTCATATCAGATTTTTTATATAATCGCGATTGAAACATGTTTCATAAGGGCACCTTGGTAATCTTGGTAGAGTTAAGTGGTCGAAGACGGAGCGGAACCATTACAGGGACTTAAACTTAAGTTAAATGTAATGTGTAAAATATAAGAAAATACGCGATAATAATACGAATCCAGAAACAGCTGTTTAAGCATAATGTAAGATGATAAATGAATGTTGTCTTTCACATAAAGTAATAAACATTTATTTATGTATTTACTACTGGCAGATATGCAGACGATTTGGATTTTCGTCAACATTGGAAGTTATGGATATTTTACGATGCCATAAAGCGTTATATGATGCTATACGAGTACATTTCATCATGATGCCATAAAATATTAGCTTCGAGGTTCTATTCCTGTCCGAAATAAACTTACTTAATTAATAAAGACACATGTAGCTCACTTCTTGGTTTAAGAACAGAAGTATTGTGGATCAAGAACTTGTTGTTCACTCAGGTTTCTGGAATTTGTGACCAATGTGTAAACGGTGTGATAATGTAGCACTCCATCTTTTTCAAGAAAATCTAATATACAAAGTACAGAAATAAACAGTACGCCTGTCCAAATTAAACAAATGGTAAGAAACTATACTAAGCATAAGTGGAACGCTTTCGTACAATCATATTTTAGAAGACATTGTTAATAGTTTCAAAGATCGTAATATGTTGCGATCGAAAATTCTACTCACGACATCCTGCCTCCGGAAAAACGCCCTTAACACATATCGAATTTCGATGAATTTATATAAATTTTCATACAAAACGAAATAACTTAAAAGGACCACACATGCTCGATATCTATGCAAAGTACACCCCACCAACGAAATTAAAAGACTTACATTGTTTTTATGTATTAACGTGTCTGTAACATTGTCATTGGTCAGCTTGTCATACGTCACTAGGGACTTCCACAGGATGGAGAAGAAGCCGCTTAAAATGAAAGAGATGAAGAAGTTGATGTGGAGCCGGATCCGGTGCTGCTTCCGCAGTGTTCTGGAAATGTTAGAAACCGGAAATAAATAAACATTCACAGGGAACATCTTATATGATAAAAATATTCGGGGTATTGCTCAATGTTTTAATTATGTTAATAAGGTCATTATTTGGACATCATTGTTCACATTGAAGCTTAAAATATAAGGTGTTTAATGGATGTTTTGTATGAAGAAGAGCTTTTCGGTAAAGTGAAAAATATAAACCATTTTTATGAAAACATTTAAATTGTATTGGCCATGTTTGGTGCATTATTCATGTACGAGGTATGGTCAAAAAGTTCATGGACACCAACATTAGAACAAAAAAAACAACAAGCCATGCATTTAAAAAAAGTGTTTATCATCACCACACTCTTTGTGAAAACTACACACAAAAAAACACTACTTATTTTCATTCAGTTATTACATAATAAGATAATTATCAGACGTGCGGCGCAGTTGAAATGGCATTGTGCGTCGACGTCACATTTCTCAATATAGCACCTTCTACAGGCAAGGTGTGTCTTTGGTCAGAAGTCGTCCAACCTTTCTGGTGCATACATTGTTCATAAAGATATTCTGTATAAGTATGAATGTAGAATGCCTTAAGTAAGGTCTATCTTTTATCAGTATATTGACTGAAAACTTTTTTTTCGTCGTTAGGGAGTATTTTTATGTAGCAGAGATCGTACTGTTGTGTATGTATGTCTTAATGTCGCATTAATTGAGTTTGAGGTTCAGCATGAATGTTTAAGGAAAACGGGAGATGGTAAAGAAAAAAATAGCAGAAAGAGATGACTGTTATATTATGCAGTACTCTAATTAACTCCCTGCCCTGCTTCGTACCATCCCAGACTTAAATTTGATACCAAGGAGCATAGTTTGCGTTTGAATAGCATACTGAAGTACCTTTTTTATTTTTCTTAGCACAGTCGTTACATAAAAAAGTAAACAAATATTATCAGTTTCAATTTGTTGAGAAAATAATATTGCTTTCATAATGGTCGTTGTACAAAATCATTGCAGTTTGATGGTAACTCACTTGTAGTGGAGAAAGACGATGAGCGCTGGTATCAGCAGGGTCAGACTCGCAATTTGGCATCCCAGCCCGATGTAGATGGTCACTCGCAACTCCTGTAGAGTCATTATGTAGCATTTTACTTAGAATATTGGATGTGGTTGAGATATCGTGGCGCGACACAACTCATTCTACAAGTTTTATAAAATCTCCATTTAAGAGCATGCAAAATGCTTAATAAAAATAACAAAATCGGGTGAAACAAATGAAACTGATTTTATCAAATTTATACAGCAAAAAAAAAAGAATGTCAAAAGAATTCGAGTAAAGTTATGGGAGAAAATCAAATCTTATTTTATTTTTTGAAAATGAACGTATTTTGTCATTTAAGTACAGTCATTGTATACTGCGAACGAATTTGTTTTTACAAACAAAAATGCCTAAGACAATACATACATCTATATATAAGATAATTAATAATAATGGATTACAATGGGCTGACAGCTCCATTATCTTTTCTTCGTATGATGTAGACAAAAATATAAATATGTAAAACTATGGATAGGTAAGATGAATGGAACATCAGAAAAAAGTGTATACCACATAATGTACCACATGACGTTTCACTTAAATCATGTCATTAAAAAAAATCATAATACATAATACAACGCATATAAACATATTTGCGACTTCCTTTGATAAATTTTGCTTGTCGTTTGATGACAGACCGGATGAGCATCTGCATTCACTTCACGAGGAAGACGTGCAAACAAGCCAAGAACTTAACAGCTGATTATAGGTCATAATGAACGCAGTGTCTAAATTTATCATAAAATGCCTACCGTTCATAAATACTGTCTAGTTTTGGTGTTTGATAAGTGTTTCATTAATGGAGTATGTGAAGTAATACAGTATACACGGATGCAATTGTCTAGACAAAAGGCAATAATTCATGGATGTTTCCAAATACGACGAAAAGAAAAAAAACTGACATAAACTATTTTTAAAAACAGTCGTTTTGGCATGTTTATTATCTAATTATATCTTAAAAAAGGTGAAAAATGAGAAGATTTATTTTTCATGTTTTCAGACATTTTAATTGTGGAATTGTATTGCCCATTATCAGCGTAAATGAGAAGGCAAAACTTACTTGTTAATGAGTCTTACCTTAGACATTATTACCTGAGGACGAACTGTTGTAGTAAATTTTACAAAAAAAATCTATAAATGTAGAAGTTTAATTATTAAAAGAAAGTGAAAGTCTGATTTTTAATACACAGACAGATGGTTGGCAAAAGAATGACATTTAATGTTCATTTACCGTCGTATTATTCGTGATCAAATTAAGATGTATAAAATACACCTGAAATCAAACTGTTAGAAAATAATAAATCAAATAATAATCTAAAAACATGATCATAAACTATACAGAATGTACGAACTTTTTACAATAAATAAACTTTATTTAATTTGCTGAGGTGGATTTTGTAACAGCATGATATTTATGACATTATATAAATAATCGTGTCAAGAAACAAGAAATTTGCTTAAAAACCTTTCATACAGTTAAAGAAGATTCAAATGCGGAGTGTAATGAAGTATATATGTTAAAAACAATACGGTTATGTGATAATTTATTAGATATATACTATTCATACTATTTTGTCTTTCATATTACCTACAAAATCTAACATTATTTCCAAATCAGCAATCTGATTACTTGAGATTCAATATTTCCGTTTACAATAAATGACTTCCTTCCACACATATCATGGGATATGAAACAATGCATGTTCTCTACGTGAATATGTTATATGTTTGTTTGTTTGTTGGGTTTAACGTCCCACCGACAGTATTTCAGTCATTTGGAGACGATGTCTACTTGAGACAGATATAATGCTGCCACACTGCAGTATCACGCCGTAGACATGTGGCATGATACCACACCCAGTCACATTACCCTGACACCGGGCTAACCAGTCCTGGAACTACCCTTATACGCTGAGTGCCAAGCAAGGGAGCTATAACAGTACTGTTTTTACGATTTTCGTATGTCGCGGCCGGGGGTTGAACCCACGACCTCCCGCTCCAGAGGCGGACGCTCTAATCACTCGACCACATATGTGTACAGATGGTATATCACACAAATATGAAGACTCATATTGTTTGTGTCCGAATTATAAACCAAACAGAAGAACTTTGACCTAGGTGTTTTGTAAAGTTACGTAAAAGGATCACTTATTATAATATAATGATTATATTGAGATTAAATGGCGTTTTCATCATATTTTCAATTAATTACGGCCTGTTATGTAAAGTGTTTTCCGTTAATGAGCCAATCATGCAGAAACAGTAACTACAAACCCCTGAAAACTTGCATTCTCAATTGAGTCAGAAATTTTAAAATAAAAAAATCATCACGGAGGTCGTGGCCGGTTCGAAGAACAGACTTCATGTCACTAATCTGGCGCTTTACAAAGTGCGCCTGCGATAACGGATTTACCTAAATACAATACTGCAATAGTCTAGGATCAACAGATGTTTCGAATTTAATACGAAAAGAAAAACTTCAAATTTGTTGCCTTTGTGTGACCTAACCATATACAGTCCATGATATTTTCTAAGACTGACATTTCTCTTCCTACCTTTAGTCAAGTTCAGTGTTAAAACTTGGGGATTTTGTTTTCTTATTTAATTTTGTATATTTTGTCTTAATTAAAACTTATGATATTCATATATTTCATGCCCATTTTCATTTTAAATATATTTCCCTGCTTTAAGTAGTACTCGATTCGTTTCTTTTAAACTGGTAAAGAACTGTCTTGTGAACCCCAAGATTGCGTATTAACTTTAATCAGAGGAATACAAAACACGGAATTGTTGCATGTTATACTTCCTAATTGCAAGTATTAGCTGATTTAATTGCGAAGCTGTTGTAGGAAACATAAGGATAAGTAGCAATTACGTTGTATTGTTTTCAATATAATAAATTCAATTGATTCATTATATAAAAAGACCAAAATACACGCACTGAAATGGGATTGGCGGCTTAATGAGATAACTGTGCTTTCAGAAGTCAGTCAAAGTAATAGCAAGATAATATAACTCAAAACATCTAAATTAGTAAATTCTCTTTCAGAACCGTTACCGTGTGTGTTTGTGTGTATCTGTGTGTTTGTTTCTGTGAGTGCAGAGTGAGGACACGTACCTTGTATGTGAGACACGGTGTATAGTCAGTCCACTCCATGTTGTTTCTACGTAACCAGGTCCCATTTCTAAGGCAGGTCTTCACGGCATGTCCTAGAATAAACACATCGTTCATTGTCATTGAAGTCAAAATAAAAAGTTTAAAAACAATTTACTCCTTCGTCAAGATGTAATTTTTCCCCATATACCCTTGAAAATTGTAAACATCGGTCTGATTTTTGGGTCTAAGATTCAAATCGAGACATTGATTTCAGTGTAGATTTTAATGTATGATACATTGTACTTGTTCAATCAATTAAAAGTTTCATTGTACAAGAAACGCCAAAAAATTATATCTATAGTCGCCAAAACAAAATAATATATATATATAATATATTATATATATATATATATATATATATATATATACTGTAGATTAATTTATATATTACAGTATATAATATATAATTTCGCTGTTTTCTGACCTATCAATTAAAGATTTGAAGCTTTTTTTATCAATTCATTCCAAACAATGGACTTTAATTTCCATTCAATTTCATAATAACAATATTACAAAAATAATATTTCGTGGTTGCCTAAACTCTCAATTTGAAATGTATGTAACAGTAATGTTTATATATATAGTTTTAAACCTACATAATGGGTCTATATTCGCATACTTAAATGTCGATAAGATATCACACTGGGATAACCATTGGACTATTCCAATGTAATAAATTCGCTTAAAAATAAAATTTCAGACAAATTTAATTGACTTATTTTTTAGTATATTTATTATTTAAAACATCTAAAAGTGACTAGACAAGAGTTTATTCACAACCCATTGTTTATTGTTAGGAAAATGATAATACTAATATTCAAACAGAACCCTGTCTGTGGATAGGTGAGAACATGGCAAAAATGTGATAATTCTTGTATCGGACGTGAATTGAAGATAATGAGTTAATACTTGCCAGTTCGTGATATATCGATGTCTGGCGATATCTTTGCATGCATAATTATGGCTTATGAACTGATGAGGTCTAAGAAACTGAAACGGCAAGATGTGATACGGAGTTCCTTTGCAGATTTGTCAAAAGATAAACAAGATGTTGAGGGCACGATCTGACCTTCAACCATGGATCAAACAATCACCCCATTCAAATAAGTCTTTCTTAGACAATATAGGCGCACTGAGCTAGCTGTAGTGTGCACTGATTAAAAAAAACATTGGTTCCAACCCAGCTGATGTAGTATCTAATGACATTAGCAGAATTTGAATAAATTTTGTATAAATCAAATATTTCCCAAACGTTGTAAAAGAATGTAAGAATTGGTTAATGTTAGGATATACAGAAACCCTTGTTTGATTGTGAACTCTTTGAGTGATCGTGTAGATGATAAAACGGTGTTTCCTTAAGATAAAGTCCCTGTAATGGTTCCGCTACTTCTTGGATCACTTACGTTCTACCCAGATAACCTATGTTGGTTATCTCCGTGAAAAACCATGAGATCCGAAATGTAGCGGAACCATTACAGGGACTCTTTATCTACATACAATATGACAACATGTAAGCTATAATAACTAGCGCACGCATTTTATATACTTTTAAAAAAAATGTATAAATCTGCTACCGATGTAGAAAAAGAATAAAAAAATCCTGTATTTCATATTCTTTTGGAGTTCTTTTTTGGGGGAGGTATGGTTTGGGGAACGTT
The DNA here is from genome assembly GCA_021229015.1 of Solen grandis. Taxonomy (NCBI): domain Eukaryota; kingdom Metazoa; phylum Mollusca; class Bivalvia; order Adapedonta; family Solenidae; genus Solen; species Solen grandis. The sequence goes on along the minus strand of CM037781.1, from coordinate 33,485,334 downwards.
CGATTCTTTATTTTATCATTTACTCAATCGATGCATGTCTTCTTAATCTTCAAACTTAGGGACTTTCGTTTATCACTGACTCCATTCTTTTTACTTATGTTCAACTCCTATTTTACCCGACCTGCCTTCAGATATCAGAAAACTAAATATAATCCATCCGTCATTTAAAAATAATCATGGTCCTTCAAATGCTTAAAAAGATCAGTGCAGATACAAGCACCCGTCGAGTTGCAGTTATAAGCTCTTTTTTTATCAAAGTCTATAAAGGCTTGCATTTACTATAAATCTCCCATGACCACTTTGTCTTGATTCAATGATGGATGGTTTACCTTAAAATATTTACAATGTCCTGTTCTGAGAAACATACTGACGTCTATATTTTTTATTAGTTGCTTCGAATGTGTAAACTGTTTCAATTTCCCCTTTGCAATAATACTGAATATAAAACTTGATAGTATTCATTTTTAGATTTATACGTCTGCAATAAATAATTCTCCGAATTTTAACTGAACTTTTAATGTTCAGTAAAGCTCTTTCAATCGACAAGTATAAAAAAAAAAGAAGAAAAAATGCCGAGCATCGACGTTTATTCTATTTGAAAATGAATAACTTTCACATTGATGCTACGTTATCTTTACGGGAATTAAACATGTTTTTTTCTGGTCTGGCTTTACATCAGTTTTATATCAGTATTTTAGAATTTCAACAACCACGCTCAGATT
>CM037781.1:33434512-33484512 GCA_021229015.1 Solen grandis | reverse complement strand
AGAAGATATGGTATCATTTAAGGCATTGTGTCGTATAGTGGTAGCCAAATATCAGTACTGGATGTCAGTCCTTTAAATTCACATTATACAAACATCACAACAATTAATCACAATTGAGGGTCTTTGTTTATCAAGACAACTTATCTGAAAATTTCGTTTAAAATTGATTGGAATAGATTTCATTCATACCAATTTGCCATTCCTGGCCTAGAAATATACCTATCGTATTTAACATTCGTCAATGCCATCAAATGATAAAGCCTTTAGCAGTTTTTTAGACGGCGATAGCCGTCTAATGCTGAAGAACGAAATAAGGCCTTGCTAATTTGCATATTTTCCACAACATTTTTAACTGTACCTCTCCGCGCTTAGTGCGGATCCATGCAATGCGATTCTGCACTAACGAATACGAATGGAATATGTTACATAGACGTTTAAATCATTTGTGTAACCGCTTTTAGTGTGTTATTGTTTGTTAACATGTTTTCTTTTGTCATTATTTTGCGCTGGAAGCATCAATTTTAAGCGTGAAAAAAATATCCGTGACATTTCTTAACCAGAACAGCAACCCATCTTATGTACATAAAGATCGACTCCTGTAAAAAGAAAAAGTAGTGCTCCGTATGTATGTAACTGACCTAATGTAGTCCACACAGTATTTTACATGATGGCGAATTAGGTTCCTCCCAGGGCATTTCTTAACTTTGAAATAGATAGGCAAACATTCTAGTATCTTAAATAATCAAATACCTGGTCAATTTCTACACATACAAAACAACAGATAGAATTCGCTAGCACTAGAGAAAGAGAATGACCTACTTAGGTATGCAGCTCTTTATGAATGAAAGGTTCATGACCTTTACTCCGGATTATTATGTTACAAACAGAACTTCTGTAGCAACAGCGGATGGAGTTTTTGTCGTCATGTGATTGCTTCAATAACTTCAGAAACACTGGGTTTAGAATGTTAATCCCGTCGCCGTCTCTCAGCGCATTGTGCACTTTGATCCTAATATTTACACGTGTATATGTATTCTATGGAACACAGTTGGAGGTATGATCGGTCACTCCGTGTTCAGTTATCTTTTTGACAAAAATTCGTGTGAACCTTGGTCTTAAACTTTCTTGTCTCATTTGTTCATACTACAGAATTATGCATACGAAAATATCCCCAGACACCAATACATCATCAAATGACTAGATAAATCTTATTATCTTTCATGGTATCACACATCTACGAAACGGTCGTGATTTGTTTGCCTAAAAAGCTATCTACGAAAAACAGTAACATATGAAAAAGGGTTACATCTTAATCATATACGTTGTATACATACGTCTACAAACTGTTAATGTAAATGCTAGGTGATTTGCAAATCACTGCTAGACATTTGCTGATGTAAGAATAATAATAAATGAATAAAAGGACTGATACTTTGCGTTAAGTTTCACGTACGTTTTCATAGTTTGCAAGTGTTCTTTTATGATGGATGTTATGATTAGTAAAACTCACACTGTCAGAGTGACATGTCGACAGAAATAGTTCAGGATGTTAATGTTATTTTGGTAGAAAATATGCGGTTTCGGGGTAAAATGTTGCTGTATAAAATTAAAAATATTACGATTTCCTATTCTGACAATATCCCAATATTTTCGTTTCCTTGAAATATGAAACTTTTCATTTGCTATTTGTGATGTATGTAGAATTCACAGAAAATCAATATATAAAACTGATTATCTAGTTATTCATTCTGGAAATGTATCCATTGGATTCTGAACAAGAGGGTCAAGATGGCCCTGTGTCGCTCATCTGAATAAGATAGTGTTAGGCGTGATAACCAAAAATGTGGCATTTTAAGTGTTTGCAAAGTTATTCTAACATTTGACTACGTGACCTTCTTTTGACACTACCAAAATTTGCACTCATCTTGGATTTCATGCAGACAACATTCTTATCAAGATTTATGAAGACTGGGACAAAAGTGTAGCCTCTATAGTGTTCACAAGGTTTTTTCTCGGATTTGGCCTTGTGACCTACTTTTGACCCATTTTCGAACTCATGTAAGATTTCATGTAGACAAACTTTCAGATTAAAGTCCATGAAGACTGATCAAAAGATATGTGGCCTCTAGATTATCCACAATATTACTTTTGTGTACTCGGGGTCTTCCTCCACCTGTAATTAGCTGGACGTCGCTGTATAATTGAAATACTATCGCAGCGACGGTAAACCCCAATACAACAACAACAATATTACTTTTGAATTTACCCTGGTGACCTACTTTTTGGCCCCATGTGCCCCAGGTTTTAACTCATCCGTGATTTTATGTAAACAAACATTTTGATCAAGTTACATGGAGGTAAAGCTAAAAACGTGACCTCTGGAGTGTTCCAAGGTTTTTCTTAAATTTCCCTGGTGACCTTCTTTTTGACCCCATGTGATCCATTATCAAACTTATCTGAGATTTTACGTAGATAACTGTTTTTGACCCCACATGACCCAGTTTCGAACTCATCAGAGATGTTATAAAGACAAACATCCTGACCAAGTTTCATGACGATTGGGCTAAAACTGTAGCCTTTAGAGTGTTCAAAAGGTTTTTATAAAATTTCTATGATTTGACCTGTGACCTAGTTTTTGAAACAACATAACCTAATTTTGAACTCATCCGAGATTTCATTAAACAAACATCCTGACATGAAGACTGGGCCAAAACTGTAACCTCTAAAGTCGGTCAAAAAGCTCATCCTGGGCACAAGTGCTCAGGTGAGCTAAACAGTAGCGAGTGTATAGTGTATTATATCAGAGATCTGCCTAATCAAACGATAAAAAAATGCTTAAATGTTGTACACAGCTTTTGAAACGTATATCCTTCACGAATTTGATAAACGGCGTGCAGACTAGCCCATAACGTACTACTAATAAATTACATCATATTCAACGATTTGTAAGTCTGTGAAACATACGTTTTCTTCTGCTATGCTAGCAATTGTATGATCTTGATATGCATAATATGGCATGACGCCAAGAGATGCACTCTTATTTAGTAGACAATAACGTATTAATTTGGCAATACACATGAAATTTAATTCCTATATATCTGCTAGGAAAACTTATCAAAGTATTAAAAGCCATGTGTCAATGGCTTTTTGTTTACCTCGTTTTCCATCGCACATTTCTAGAGGCTTTCAATGGTGATTGATATTCCATTTGAATTAAAAACTGTGTTATTTCATAACACTATATTCAATTCTTACAGAAAAGAAATCTAAGTAAAATATTCTCCCAAGTGACCATCTGCATCGAACTAATGGCTTAATCTGACGAAACCCTAACTCAAATGTATTCGTTGCCAGTGTACATAATAAACATTTATATAAACATGTGTACTACTAGAAAAGATTATTGATTTTGACCATTATGTGTGATTTTGATTTTCCGAAAAAATAAATGACGTAATTATGGTTTCTAAGGCTCTCAATATCTGCTCAGATAAGTCCTTGTATTTTAAGGAAGCGTCTTTTGTCGGACGTCATTTTAATCTGAGAGACTTGATTATACGTTATTTGCCTGTTAACATCTTTGCATTTATCAATCATATTTTTTATCACGATAATTATTGACAAAAAATCCAGGATTTGGTTAATATAACTTAGGCTATTCCGAAAGCAGCACCTGGCCCAAAAACGTTTGCGACTGTGCGTCTGAAGGTATTAGGTTCGAACGTCATTGGAAGCGGACATTGCTTATATCCTTCCAAGGTGCATAACATTGGTGCAACTTAAAAACCGCCAGAATAATTAGGATGAAATATTTAACGAAACGATTGTAAATCAACGAACTTAAATGAGGAAAAAGAGTTAATTATTATTTTGCAGAGTCAATGAAAATATGCCAAGGTTTGGTGCTAAACAGGCATAAACGTTTATAGGTATTTATGTTGTTATTTTTTTGTGTGTAAATTTACAGTCATTGTTTTCTGACTATTTTAGGCGGGTGCAGTGCTTTGTCATGCCTGAAGATATACTTCACTGAAACAAATTATGAGTGGAAATATTGCAAAGGGTTCTACCTGTATTAAAGCGTTTTCTTCCTAAACGTCTATTACATCAGTATATTACTAGCTTGTGTAGCTTAATTATTATGTAAAGGAAAGCTTCACTGTTTCACACGGATAACGACACAGTTTGAAAGCAAAAACATACGATGGATTTTATAGCTTATCGAAACACCGATAGGTTTGTAGAAAAGTTGTTTACAAGATATGCCCCTCATGTAACGAAATATCTATAATACGTAAAATCATTTTAACTGATAGCAGATAGTGAAATTGCAGATAGACATTTCGATTTTGAATCTTCCTAAGACCACTTTATTCATTCTTGATAAAACATCAATCCATTATGGATAGGCTCGTAAGATAAATCAACGTTGTTTTAAGTCAGTTAGTCAGAGAGACATCAGTGTTGTTAGAAGATATTCAGGACGGGTCTGATCATATTACTGATTCCTTTCGATCGGGAATAAAGTTAATGTGTTCTGCTATTGTTTTGTAGCTTAATGATAATCTTAGAGACAGTTCAACCAGACAACAGTGTTGTACTTTATGTACTGAGGAAACATCCTTTGAAATAAATCTATGTGATGCTTGAATCACACACTCATTTCTAATCCTGTTTAACTAAGGTCAAATACTTCCAGCTTTTCCAAAGCCGATACATTGGCGCAATGGCGATTATATCGCTGTGATTCTAGTATACCAAGAAAGAAATAATTTCATTTGCATAAAATGTATAAGAACTATTGTCTGTATCTATTTAATAGATGTAATATGCTTTACTCTTAACTATTTTCCTATTTAAAACTTGTTGAAACTATACATCAAAAACTAATTTAGCATATTGGACATAATGTAATGTAAGCAATCTATATTGAATGATTGATTTCTTAAAGGTTTTTCCGACAGTAGCAACTTAAAAACGAAAATAAATGTATGAAGGTAATTTAACAGCTAACAATACAGTGTGCAAAAATGTGAATTATGTATTTGGTTTTACAGTAAGCAATTCAATATTCTATCTTTTATCAACATTTTCAATGGAACTTGAATTTACCATCCTAAATAGTAAATATAAAACTGTCTTCAAGTAATGGCTACCAACATAATTCTCAGTGCAATTAATATAAACCGATCCTTATAAAATATTAACCTTTTTTTGTAGAGTGGATACATACAATTGTTGTTGTTTTTTTGTTTTGTTTTTCAGTTCAATGGTAATAATTATAATTGTCTGACAAGTAGAGTTTACAAATAAAAATGAAAACAATATAATCACTTTTTCATGATAATGATTAGAACTATTTTTGGACAATAAATATAAATCAAGACTGGATATAATGAGCATAATACATAAGGGTCTTAACCATCTCCAATCCTTGTTTTATTTTTCAGTTCAATGACTTGAAGATTTGAACAATGAACATTTATCAATATTGAGTTTACTGAAAATAAACTGATGCATCAAACCATTGCTTAGACCAAAGAATGTAAACATATTCCGTATAATGAAAAGGTATGTCCTAGAGAACTATTTTCAGTACACCGACCATTAGTACAGTACAACGGCGATAGACCTATCCGCAATTCGAATACACTAGATAAGCACCATATTCTGTGTTACGACAATATGTGTTTCCCCCATTTTACTACTTGTATTTTAATGTGCAGAACACAATACATTAAATATAAACCAATATCTAGGCAACGACTATAACCTTATTCTAACTACGATGAATATAAACCAATATCTAGGCAACGACTATAACCTTATTCTAACTACGATGAATATAAACCAATATCTAGGCAACGACTATAACCTTATTCTAACTACGATGAATATAAACCAATATCTAGGCAAGGACTATAACTTTATTCTAACTACGATGAATATAAACCAATATCTAGGCAACGACTATAACCTTATTCTAACTACAATGAATATAAACCAATATCTAGGCAACGACTATAACCTTATTCTAACTACGATGAATATAAACCAATATCTAGGCAACGACTATAACCTTATTCTAACTACGATGAATATAAACCAATATCTAGGCAAGGACTATAACCTTATTCTAACTACGATGAATATAAACCAATATCTAGGCAAGGACTATAACCTTATTCTAACTACGATGAATATAAACCAATATCTAGGCAAGGACTATAACCTTATTCTAACTACAATGAATATAAACCAATATCTAGGCAACGACTATAACCTTATTCTAACTACGATGAATATAAACCAATATCTAGGCAACGACTATAACCTTATTCTAACTACGATGAATATAAACCAATATCTAGGCAAGGACTATAACCTTGTTCTAACTACAATGAATATAAACCAATATCTAGGCAAGGACTATAACCTTATTCTAACTACGATGAATATAAACCAATATCTAGGCAAGGACTATAACCTTATTCTAACTACGATGAATATAAACCAATATCTAGGCAACGACTATAACCTTATTCTAACTACAATGAATATAAACCAATATCTAGGCAACGACTATAACCTTATTCTAACTACAATGAATATAAACCAATATCTAGGCAACGACTATAACCTTATTCTAACTACAATGAATATAAACCAACATTTAGTGCGAGTATAAGCTTTTCCTCAGTAAACTGAATATAAACCAAATTCTATGATACACAAAAACCTAGCCTCAGTTATATATCAAAACAGTACAGCGTATTTTATATGATCGTAGGAAATAGGTGAAACCAATACTTAATCAAAGACAATGTATGTATTACAGGTACATCGTTCATAAGAGCCATAAGCTGTATGCAAATTTTCGTTAAAAAATTGGAAACAAATTTTCGTTAAAAATTTGGAAAACATATTGCATAGGTCTTTATAATTATGGAGTGTGTGTGGGTTTATGGTGCCTACGTGACAAACTCGGTTTATGAGCGGAGCTTGTAACAGCGGCCACTGCTTTTCGTCATGTTTTGCTAGATCAAAATATAAATGTTAACAGCGATACTGACTCTGAACCGTACTGAAAACATCACGCGAAACTGTCAATCAAACAGAAGACAGGTCCATAATTCGAGGTCAAAAGCAAAACTGTATGGCGTACGTGACAAACTGTAAATATGTTATCGTTTATATCTTATGGATTTATCCGCTTTGCGTCGCTTGCGATAAATTCCATAAAATTTAAATAATAAACGATAACTAGATAACTAATACTTAACAATTGAATAAGGGAAGGAACGCTCTACAGTTTCCTCTTCCCCACTTTCTACGCTTTTTTTTATTCATACTCATAAAAAATAATCCAATTCAATTCTGTTTAATAAAAGTTTAATTACACATGTACATGCATCTTTATTGAGTACCAGTAAAATTCATTTTGTATTTCTTGCACATTTTAAAGGGACTGTTTCTGATTGTTTGATTCGATTTTGTCGAATCCATTTTTAACCTTAAATCTATAAACTGAACGGGAAACAGTGCATGGGGCAAATATAATTACTGAATCATCCATACTTCATTCCTAAATTTGCAAAGTTTTATTTTATATCCTTATTTTCTTTATTATTTCCTTTCTGAATGATGTTTTGAAGGATTCCCAGTAACAAAAAAGTCAAATGTGCGTTGTTTGTCTTCTGATTGACTGCGGAATAATAATGTCGGACAGATCTGTCAGAGCCTCTCTTTTGGTTACTATGATCTTTTTTTTTATTTTTAGAGGCTTCTTTCAAAATCATATCCTATTTAATCACATGCAGTGGGTTAGAAAGACTTTTCGAAATATTACTCCTAGTTAGAATTTCGTTTCAAGTTTCAAGTTTGAGGAATAAATAAATATGTATACTTTAATGAAATATTTAAAAAAAAGTATTTTCCCGAAAAAAATATACAGCAATCAAATTTTTCAATGGGTATTCATTTTAGCGATCATCTACTTGGATGTGACAGCCTACGCTTACAAAATAAAAGAAATTAAGTTCCACAAAATAAATGATTCACTCCTACATTCTGTTTTATACTAAAGAGGTCTAAATTACCATACATGAAACAATGATTCAATGTAGAAGTAGTAAGTGATATCTTAACTAATTGAATAATAAATAACAATAAAATACAGTATTTTCCTCTGAGTCTTAAATTCAGCAATTGTAGGTTGGGTGCTTAGCAGAAGTGGTCAGTAAAAGTGAAGTGGCCGCTATTACAGATTGGCTGTTTAATAATTTTGGTCTTACAATAGGGTGACTGCTCAATACAGGTGACCATTTACATGAATTTAACTGTATGAAACATGTATTTGAAGACATCATACGTCATAGGAATTCAGAAGGTAAACCGGATACACTATTGTGCCCAAAATTGCTTTAAAACTTCCGTGAACATTTAGAAAATACAGTAAGTCACAAATCTTTCATGTTCCTAATTCATTTAATATTTAATACCATAATGATTCGCGGTAGTCCATTGTCGTTTAAATTGTCGGTAGGTCTGGGTTTCGATCCCAGCCTTAGCACTTCTGGTGACCGCGTCAAACTAAAGACGTATAAAAATACCAAATACATTCCTTTTAGGCACTTGGCAAATTGGGTTGCTATGGGAACTCGGCGTACTCAGTGCTTGTTCTACCAAGGAACTTGTCTGCCGTGTATCGGTGCTATACACCGGGCACGTAAAAGAACCAAGGGGTCTTTTCGCAAAATGAGATAGGGTATCGGTCCCAGACTCCCCTGTTTATAACAAGTATTTTTTTCCGATGCTGTCTCTTCAGCAAAGCAAGAACCAAACGTGGGTGATCCTTGACCACAAGGTCTAAAATATGGCCATGATAATCAGATAATGATTGCTAGCCATTACAACAGAAAAAGAAGACGAGGAGGAAGAAGAAATCAGTCTGTGAGTAAATCTATGAGACCACCGTTATCCTTGAAAGTAAGTAAGATGTATTCGGTGCAATAGTTATCTCTACCAATCTTGACAAAAAGTTGTATGTTGAAACACTATGTGCAAATATAGCGTGCAACATTAATATTTCCAGAAAGGACAAACGATTGAAACAGACAAAGTTTTATGAACATAGGGAAATCTTAAAACTCCGACTTTTTAATTACTGACGGAAATAAACGGAGATTACCTAACATGGCCAGAAACAATCCGATCGCATTCGGAAAGACTTGGCACGTCATGAGTATTCATATGGCAACAAACCGGCTGCATTTTATCACGCCAATTTCCATATTGGGGGGGGGGGGGGGGGGGGGGGGGAGCGGCATATGGCACGATAAGCAACATGCAGAGTTCCAGTTCCTCGTGTTTATTGGGTATTGTCTATTTATATTTCAACAAAGGAAAGCATGAATGCCTCAACTTCCTCATGTTTATTTTGTGATTTCAAATATTTATACAAAAGGAAAAATATTTAAAGCGTGAAAAATATACAAGCAATATACATCTCGTCTCTATTGACATCAGTGTGTCTTTTCTATGTTTTGGCCTTTCTCTCTTACATAGAACTTACATTTTCGTCGCTGTCGAAATGTTGTTTAGCCATGTTGTATCGGTAAACAATTTGCACCGCGAACTTACTGTAGTGTATATATAATTAATTACCAGCGAGCCTTTTTTTCTTTCTTTTTTGAATATACTGGTACCACCGGTTGTTTGTACAAGCCTATTTACGCAGATATCGTTTTATATCAATAATGTTTAAAAAAGCGAGAAAAAATATGTCCAAAAATTATCTGAAAGTTGACCCGAATACACCGTTTATATAAAACTTAAGGTGTTGTAAATGAGTTTATACTTGGTATTGGCCACGTAGTGCTAGTTAACCGTGTATTATGGCAATATCTAACTATAAAGGATAAGTCTACAAAAGCCCACATTTAAATTGTTTAATTAATACGTTTTTCAATCATCGATTGTTAAAAACAGATCCTGGAACAATTTGCGAGTGTTCCAGTTGATTGGGAAACTATGCAAATATGAGATACGTATAATGCTGCCACATTGCAAAATGTCTTTGTATACATTTATCATGATACCAGATTCAGAAACATTATCTTGGCACCGGGTAAGTCAACCTTTCCTGGAAATTTCACAATATCTTTGCATGGCGCCAAGGAGTTTCGCATGTCGCGGTCGGAGAAAAACATACCTGCGTTCTCCCGCTCCCATTGCGATGCTCTGATTACTATAGAACTTGAAATATTTACTTTATATTGTTATGTATCAGATAAAAATGACCTTTCTCACTTTTCTGTGGTTGTAAACGTACTGGTACCTTATCAACCATATAATAAAATTTAAAATATTGTCTGATATGCAAAAATTGATAACCAAATTGTTTTCCCAAGATGAATTATAACTTTACTTACTCAAATTAAGTAAAGACGAAAAAGTCATTCTATGTATTAAAACTAACTTGACTCTCACTAAATAAAACAGTGATCTTCAGTTAGGTTGTAAATAAGGTTCCCTGAAATATTCAATGGCAAAGTGTAATCAGTAACAATGTTTTCGGCGACTGTGCTGATAAATGAAATACATTGTATTACTATTACTATTTTTATCAAAAAGGCGGGTTTTAAAAATTAAAGTTTAGTCTAAAATGTAAGTGTTTCTTCAACTCAGACAGTTTAAATTCTTTAACTTTTTAATGTTTTAAAATTAGGAATAGCATTTTTTCTAATCGTACCAAATTTACCAATTAAAATTTATTAATAAAACTTAATATTCTATTTTTGATAAGCAGATTACTGTGAAACCTTTCTCAAAGTCTGAGCGGAGTTCAATCCATTTTGTAAAAACTTTGTTTATTGATGATATTTTATTTAACTTTTAAGCGGCTCCTCATATAAAACAACATGAACTGTTTTATTTTGTGAAAAATCAATTGGTTGACTATGGGAGTTAAATTTGTTTAAATCTAGACAAAATAAACCTCAGCCTCAGTGAAAAGGTCGCTTGAGTAATGAAGAAATATTTCAATGACACTAGATTGGCACTCTCGGTTATATAGCCGGCTATAAACCCATTAAAATCGATTTATTCAAATGAGTAGGATAATACTCTCTCATCAATACATGTACTTGGCAATTGTGGTAGCGGAAAAGGTCATTTAAAATTGCTAAAATATATTTCCTGATTCTCGTTTCTTGATCTTCATCGACCGATTTTGTTTCATCTGATTCAAATCTTATATATGAGCATCGAGTCAAATACTTCTCTAAAACTACTGGACCAGGTGTACCTCTATATGTCATACGAAAATTGAAACTACTATTAAAACTTATTTATTTATTCTATGCTTTCTTTGAAAGACTCGAAATATTCACGAAAGGAAGTTTATCTAATACACACTATACCATTATCTCATGATTTGCATGCAGCTGAGGAAAACAGTTTTCTGTTACTGTAAATCTGATATTTTCCGAAAACCTCAGTTAAATCCGGATTAAATGTAACATTTCTTCATTGCTGACGTACTTTTTGGAAAAAAATATAGGACATTTGATAGTTTTGGCTATAATCCAACTGTTAAGGGCTGTTTAATATTGTTTTCGAACATATCTACTAATTCTAAGTGATTTTTCTTCTAAGATATATGGTCGATTAAAACAATTGAAAGTTACCAATGACTAAGGCAAAATAGCAAACAAGTTCACAATACTTAAAGCATTATACCGATTTTGCATAAAACATTAACATTTCATAAGAGCATTTCGTTAGGATTTGTTGCCTAAATTGCACAGTGATGGAACATTCATTAACGTGACTATTGGCATATCAATCAAAACCGACGGCGATTAAATTTTTTTTTCTCAATTAAATATCAGTAATGGACGCAAATTTTTAATCTCAATTTAAATTTTTAATCGAAGAGCAATTCAAAAGCACTGCCATACTAATGATGTTATCTGAAATACAATTTAAAACAAACCGAAAGCTGATCTGGTAACTTCTAAATACTTTCTCCGTCCATTATTTACCAAATGGATATATTTTTACTGTTTAACGCAATATTTTGTGATATAATTCTGATCAATTTCCAGAGATACACAGATAAAATATGAGTTGTTCTGTTTGAAAGAAAGTCTAAAATAAAAAAAAAAAACTTTATATCCTAGTATCCATTGAATGAACCCTATAGGTACGTTTAATTAGGCTGAGAAAAATTTACCTTAAATTGGAAACCATTGAATTTCGATGTGTATTAATAGTGCAACTAAATAAGGAAAAATAACAATTGTCGGTAGCCACGCCAAAATCGTCTTATTTGTGGTGTCCAAATGTTGGTTTTAACATGCTTCCTCGTCCTTTAAGGAATTGGCAACACCCAATATCATTATTACAATACATCGTGAAATTACCATGGCAATTATTGATTGACAGTCTCTTGATCTTCGATATCTCATAAAAGGGGTTTCATACGGGAATATTTCGATTCAATACGTTAATGTTATCAAAACGAGAGAAAACTAAAAAAAAGGATTTTTATTCACTCCTAAAATTTCCCCTACATTGCAGGGAAGCTTATAATATCAAATATAAAGCTGAATGACACCATAACTTAAAACTGCCCGTGAACAAAAGTGAATATTTGGGATGCCTGTTTTTGTCATCGTCGAATACCCATGGCCGATCGATAAATCATCTATAGGCCGTGGGATATTACGGATAAATTAGGTCGTTTTATGGTGTCTCACTCATAAAGGCAGTTGTATACAGCTGCCGGGCGCAATTATTTATTTTGTTAACATGACTTTCAAGCCTCCGCGCTGAAGAGTGTTACATTTAAATGTCAGCGGGGGTACTCGGCGATGACTTTTGTATGTCATTTAATATATATTTTCGCCACTTAGTGTTCATTACTTTGAGATACTATACATTTCGTCAATATGTTTTACAACTAGCTGTTTCAGCTATTACTTGCACTTAAAAAGAGTATGTGCATGTGTATATGATGCTTTGGAATTTGTAAACTTGTATTATCTAAATAGACAAATGTTAGTTATGTTCAGAATGACCTTTTACTTAAGAATGGCTCTTCTTTATAATGCATCTTTCTACGAGAAACAGACCCGAAAGAACGTCTGTGGCTATTGACTATCTATAAAATCTTAAGATTGCATTATGCAATCTATTTGTTTGATACTGAACACAAGTCCGCAATGCAATAAATCATCTAAGCTTAACACTGACTGTTACATGCGTAAGCTATTAGATTTATCGATAAGAGGATAAATAGAAGGAACACTTTAGAAAGTGACATTGTATGAGGTCAACTGTATGCTAACCTTTCTTGCCAAGGTTTAAGGAATTTGTATTTTCATTAAAAACTTTTACATTCATGAAGTATAAGTTTTTTAATATTTTTTAGATTTGTCATAGATATATATTTACATACATTAATTGCCCATGTAAAATAAATATGATACCCGGTAAACGTAATATTGATATACCTAATGTTTATCATAAAACAAAATGTTTCAATTATACATTTAAAAAAATGTTTTAAAACTAACTTTTCCATATATACTTTTAACTATTTTGATATCAATCATTTTATAGGACCTCTTAAACCTCTGCTAAGTGTATTTATTTCTTTTTAAGCAAATCTAGTATCATAATGCATAATCTTAGTTATCTCAGGACACTTGTTTGGCCGGTTTTGGGGCCGAATTTCGGCCCCATTCCCCTCTCAAAATCATGTGTTTTTCACCGATCTCAGAAAAATATTCCCCTCAAAAATCTGAAAAAAAAAATGAAAAAGATTCCCGAAAATTCACGTAATTAATTTTTCGTGAACGTTTTTGAGTACGAAACCATATAAAACATTTCTTCACTAGCTACCTCCCCTTAATTACTACTGTCCAATGAATTATCGTAACAGATCGGGTACGAATACATTTGGAGTTTTCGGATATTGCCATTGCCAAAGAAAAATGTCGCATAATCAACAACAATACCGGAGAAAAATAACATCTAAAACATCAGAAAATTGAAAACAAAATAGATTTCATTCGTTGATACGAATGATGGGACTTTCTGCTACATTTGTCAAACACTAAAAGCGAAGAAAGAAAAGGGATATCAAATTCCTGCCTTTAATTTGCTTTTGTATGGCCATAACTTCCATAAACTTTGACAAATAAACCGTTTAACTTAGAGGATATGACAAAACTAACTGAAAATCATAAACAGACGTCAATAGCCTGTGTTTAGAGGGTGTTTTCTTTGATGAATAGTATTTGCACTCCTCTCAGGTTATCAATGAGCCAGCAAACACTTGATAACATTGTGAGAATTGTCCATGAAGGGGCAACTTCATGAGTGAAACTCAACTTGAGAAGGCCATTGATCATTTTACTTTCAAGTCTAGAAAAATTGATGCCTGAGTCAGTTGAGCACAATAAGAAATAAATTAAGAATAAAGATAGTTCAAGAACAACTTCTAGTCATTTGTTTTATTTGTTAGGTCTACAGTCAAAAAATAAACTAGCTATTGAAATCAATGGTAAGAAATTGTGTTTTGAGTAAGTATGATACTCCAATATCACAAAATACATATATGACTTAAAATTCCCCTTTTTGTCTTAAAACGACGCAAAATTCCCCTTCCTGAAGGTACCTGTCCCCAAAAATTGTCTAGTGCCCTGTATCTGCGTGGTAGTTCAAGTGCTTAAAAATTTTAAATAATCAAGTATATAGAATTAAGCTTGTGTAAACAACAAAGCATAAAGTAATTTATACAGCATTGCAATGATTTATCAATACAAATAGTTGAAATACTAAGATCGCTTCATCTGCGAAATAAAGATCCCGCAATCTGTTTGTGGTTCTCTGCGATAACGATGCGTAAATGTGACATATCTCGACAAGATAACGCTCTGTTATTATAAGGCTGAACTAAGGGACATTTATTGTGTAAAAATAAATGCATCAAGTTGGCCTGCGTTTAATATACGTTGCGCAACATGGTAGTGACACTTAACCCTTTCCCTCATAGAGGAAACCATGAAAAGACCTATGCGAACAGCATAAAAACAGATCAGCCTGCGAGTAACTCGCAGGCTGATCAGGTTTTATGCTGTTCGCTGCTCCTCAGTGGTCTGGAAATGAGGATTTTGTTATTAAATTTGGTAAGGTTTAACTGTGGTTTTCTGCAGATCAGGTTTTATGTGATACCTATTGAGGGCGTCAAAATGAGTTTATATGAGGGAAAGGGTTAAACAATTCTTGATAACGTCCACAATATAATCTTCCTGTCCACGTAAAGTCGCATAAGATTTTCTACTCTCGCGCTATTTTAATTAATGACGATCGTTGTATGGGTAATGACCTTGACATTATTCCTAAGTTTGATATCTCCTAAAGCTAAATAATACTTTATCGACTAATAACCGATTCAATACTACACACTACGCTCGCTGTACAGCATAATCATTTAGACAATATATATTGCTGGGTGCGTTTAGAAATTTAAAAAAGTACTAAAAAAATTACGAAACAGTAAGTTTTGTATTTCTGCCCTTATATTTTGAAGGTGGGAAATTATGAGAGGGGATTTATGTAAAACTTAAACATGTAAAATTCTTGTGGTTACGTTTGAAAATTATATACAGTTATGTTCCTAGTGCTAATCACCACATTGATGCGGGTTACTGATCTGTTTCACAAATGGCACGGATTTAGTTTAAACGTAAAATTGAAGTTTTGAGTGGGTTAGACTATAAAAGATAAAAAGTAAACACAATTAAAGCGTTAAGCCCTTATTATTTGACCGCCTATATCAGTCATACTACAGAATCAAATTGCGTGGAAACACTCTGAAACGTGGAACAAAAAAAATGTCTACGTGATTGCTCTTGTTTCAAGGGACTGAAACAAAACATTATCCTGATTTATGCTTGCGTTTAAGTTGCAACATAATCAGTATGATGTAACATTACAGATATATGGTAAATTCATCACCACTAGTTCTGAGTGCACATATCATCTCTGACAATGTAAAAACGAAATGCTCCATTTTTATAAACTATAACAGCTTGACTTTCCAAATAATTCTTTATTTTCAAGAATGTTTTAATCCGAGATGAAATGTTAGGGGATAACCCGGCCTCGGGACTTGGTTAATCATACTGTTTAAAAGACTCTACTTCCACCTGTGATTTGAGCTGTCTCACTTGTAATTTGACATTCCGCACATATGTCTATGTCAATTTGCGGCTGCACGGAAATCTTAGTTTACATCAAACCATATGTTTTCCTGAAAGTTAAGACAGATAGTTCGTGGTGTAGGATAAATGAGTTGTCATTGTCAACAGCCATCACTCTGAAGGCGGAAAATGGCTTAACAGAATCCGATTTCACCTTCTGACGAAATAGTTCTTTTGCGTTTGAGCATCACTTTCATCAAATGAAAATTCTTTATCTGCGATTTTTTACTGATGTTTTATGTTCTTGAAAAATTATGACTAAATACTAAATCATCTTGAATGCGCACTTATATGTAACCACGGCTGAACCATTTAAATAACACGAATATAAAACAAAGTGTGGAACGGGAACTCTCTCTATGTGTGTGTGAGAGTTTATTTTTCAATAGTTACAGTTCTGAATTTTAATATGAACCGTCAATACTATATTCGTATATAGCACCTTGTATTTTTCGATAGGAAATTGATTTCAGATACTTATTTCTATAGTAAAATAACCATTCTTATAAGTTGATTACAAACAGTGTACGTACTGTAGTAATTCTATGTCAGAGTCCTAGAGGTCGTTTTAACAACTTCGCATATAAATAGTTTCCAAGAGATAAATATGATATCACACTTTTACGAAATTTAAATTTTAAGTACCCATGAAATTACATAAACAAATACTCACTCACTGTTATGCTTTAAAACGTCGTGTCCCCAAAAAACTGTAGTAATCAAATACATAGATAGAGGAAGAAAACAATGACTTACACTCATTATCTAGATAATGTCCAACAGTGATGTGATTAGTTCATAATATGTCAGTCGTTATTTGTGTTCAATGCTTTCTTTTTGCTGCTGTCTCATTTAAACTGAATTATGACTTTATTTTTGAAAGCCCCTATATCTCACTGTGACAATTAGTGGAAATTGACGTAAAAGAATATTGAACAAAATAGAGTGAACTGACTTATCGTTTATTTTAATGCCAGCATAACCATTTGTTGTTGTTTTCTTTTTCCATTTACTGGAAATGCTGGTACATTATTGGAACACCAGTTCATAAACCTACAAATTCAATGTAAGGGAAGAGAAGGTTTAACAATATTTCTGTTAAGAAATCAAATACTTGCACAAATTGATCAGGTTATAACTGCTATAAAGGCTATTCAGTTAAAAAATCTAACGCCGTGATCGGTTTGACTTGAAATAGAAGTTCAGCATACTACGTTCTTAGATTATTTTGTATATAATTTATTGGAATAAATGTAATGTAGAAAACTGGAAACTTTGATAAATGTACTGGACAGAAGTGCTTACAATTTTGAAACCGTTGTCATGTTAAAATCTCCAACAGTGCTGATTTGCTTTCTTCCGAGTATGTTATATGCCATTATGTTGTTATTGAATATGAAATGAAATAATTAACAATTTCTCACTATTACTTTATAAATCGGAGAAAATTATATTTATATATAATTATGACAATATTTCAATTATTTATTGAGTGAAAACAATTATTAAAGAATTATATTATAATTGCTCGCAATAGCTTGTATGCACGAACCATGAATTAATATATTTGTTTCAATACTTCATTTTTCCATGTCAATTATAAACGGCAATACTTTTTCGATGTCTGAAGATTAAGAATCGATTCCTTGGGGCACACATTAACAACAAACCAGCAGTACAAAATGTTTTGGCATTACATGATTGTAGTTTGCACAGGGTAAATGTATTAATTCTTCATCATCTTCCTCCAACACTTGCATTTATAAAAAGAATAACATATATCAAGAGTCTATGCTAATAGAAAGAAAGAGTTCACTTCGTTGCGTTTCATAATTATACGTCTTTGTCATTCCCTCTCTTTCGGTTCCGGTATCCGAGTTGTAAAAATATCCGCTTCATAGGTCGTAGCGTCGATCCCCGACTGCCAGTGACCCAAAAATTGTAAAATATGGTACTGGTAAAGGTCCCTTCCTTTGCACTCAGCATAGAAGTGTAGCTCCAGGACTGGTTGGCCCGGTTGTGATACATGTATCATGCCATTTGTCTCTGGCGGCGTACTATTGCAGTTTAACGGCACCATATCTGTTTCCAAATGAATAAAATGCAGTCGTTGAGAAGTTACACCCAAGTAGACAAACACGAAAGGCACCCGTAATTGACGTTCAGAAAATAAGGCATGTTCTCAGACTAGTTGATCGGGATACACCGGACCATCAAAATAAGAGGACAGTTACAGTAACCATGCTTGGCGTTCGGACAAGACATACAGATTCAAAACTGAATGCACATAAATCACTTATAACTGTGAATCAGAATTTTATTGTTTGTTTTTTTATTAGCTGTTGTGTCCGTATCAATCCTATTTTTACCAGACAAAATTAAGTGTATTTTTATATAAAATAATGATAATGATATGGATATTTATAATAAATTCGAAACTCTTCTAGATACATCTCGAGAGGTGAGAGCGAAACTATGCTAAGTACTTATATATATGCACTTAGCATAGTTTCGATATCACCCCTTGATCTGAAATTAAGATTATTGTATCATAAAAAGTGTAAGGTTGAAAAAAAAAACACATATTTATTTGTAACGAACTATGTGTAAATGGCGAGAATACTTGCACCTTAACCTAAGCTCTTTTTCAAGACAGTCTGGTCTTGTACTGAGCTTCCAAACATTTGCATTTACTATCCTATGTATCATTTGCATTAATGTTACGCATTGAAAATGTTCATGAACAAATACGATTATTAATTTACAATAATTGATTGTGTCATTAGTTTTGAATTGTAAATCTGCTATTAATAAACACTCTCTTTAGATTCCCTATCATTATTGTTACTCATTGACATTTTTTATGTTAATTACATGTATTAACTGTTAAATCTCTCTGTTCGAGAATTGTAATTGTATGTATCATAAGTTTTGAAAGACAAATCTGTAACTGACGAATCCATTATAATGAAAGTTCGCACATAATTAAATGAACTATGCCTCGCAAGAAGTTCTGCACAAAGCAAAGTTTGGCCTTCTTACAAAGATCATGTAAAAACTTCTCAAAATACTGCTTTTCAATCGTGTCAAATAGGATTAGTTAATCTGTGTTGAAACTCATTCGCTGTATATATTCTAAATGATAAAGTTTACTGAAAATAAAAAACAATTCATAATACGAGTATATCTTGAGAAATTTAATATTTATTACACATTTTGCATAGTCCAAGTAAAATATTCCCTCGTAAATAAATGACAAAACAATACTGATATCATTTAATCTACTCGTGTCAAGGGAAATCAAGGTTTCAAAACGTTATGAAACTTAAAAAAAAACGATCATTTATGCAATTTTGAAAATTGAATTTCTTTATCTAATTCATTAGATCTACATTCTTCTTTCTAGTTTATCACAATTATGTATATCTCCCAAAATATATTTCCTATATGTATTGAAGCGAAAATGTAGTTTGATAAGACTTTTGTTTTACTTGAAACCGTGTCATTATATGCTAATTATTTTTCTATCAAGCAGAGATGTTCTTGAAGCTTTTACTAATAAGCCCCTGGGGAAGGAAGAGAAATAAAGTTTTGTCAACTATCTTTTTACATAATTATGTATCAGATATGAACACAATTAATTATGTAATCAATGTTCCACGCTTTATTTTCAAACTCATGCGTGTATCGACATACATATCGATAAGAGAATATAACGAGCAATATCAGCATGCAAAATGCAAACATAATTTCATGCATATTGTTTAAAAGATCACGATATTTAGGCCTCGTACATGGTTATAAAATTACACATTACTTTCAATATAAAACACTACATATTGTGATAACCACATGTAATTAAACTTTTATAGTCCCCATCAGCTCCAAATAAGTTTTTATGAGTATGAAATTTTACAATGAAAGTAGAGATCTTAATACGTCATCATCATAATCAGCATCATCACCATCAACGACACCTTCCTAAGAAACTAATCGATTTATTTTCATTGCATGTGCAAGTGTTACTCAGCTCTGCCTAGTGTCTTGTGAATTTATAGAAAATTCAGAAAAATGTCCGTCCAACCTGAGCCACGTCTAAATAACTGCTGCGACCATAGATATGAAAGTGATATTTTGTGTATACTCCAATACTCTGTCCAAGACCATCACAGCCACATACGAGTTATTGTTATTGAACATACTGAAAATAGACAATTTATGCACCAATCTTTATCTTCAGCCCTGTCTTGGGTATTTCTGAAGCGACTGATCTAAATGTTGACTTAATTTATTGAAATGCACCGTGATAGCCCTGCGAACAAAAGTGACCCATCCAGTGCTGAAATAGTTCGCGTGAAGTTGTCCGACAAACTAGGTGTTGCAAGTGACACTCTCTGTTCAGTGATATAAATTCATCAGTTTGCTTGTTACGACTGTTTCTGCAGTCAGTTTACGCTTGCGTAAAACCAAGTTTGTTTCTTTTGATTAAACATGTGACAAAACTGAAAATACAATACGATGACTTCACCCTCCTCTCCTCATCCACCTTTAACGATCATTCATCTTTCCGTACGTGTATGCGTTCATCAATTGTTACTCATAAGTGAATCTGCAGATTTTTACAATATACTTGTGCTTAGTATCGCCATTAATGACAAGAGTGTCTGCCGTTGAAGCATCGCACTTTTTTCAATGCCTATGAAATCTGTGTACTGCACCAATTCTTAGCACTCAACTAAAAGAAATCCATGTACTAGTTTTTACTTTTGTGATGCTATGTTATAATACTGCAGTGAGAAAAAAATCCCGATTAAGAAATAAGAAAAAAAAAAGAAAAGTCGTTAGAGCTGACAATCTCGTTTTGGCTGAAACTCGTAGATGCAATTAGTTTAAACATATTCATTCCCATCATATAATACAACATAGTATATACAATTCAAGTAATTGGGATAGGATGTGAACGAAAGCAAAGCTTACAATGTTCTTCTCCTAGAACACTTAATTACACAAGAAGGCAGCTTATTAAAAGGATATATGGGAAAACATCTTTAACTAAATATATCATATAATAGGAGGAAAATAATATTTTGAATTGAGAGTAAAAATGCTAGATCTAATGAATAGTTTTTGGTAAAAAGAATAAAGAAAAAAAAGAAAAAAAGAGAGAAAGTTAAGAGGAGAAAGAGATGTAAAAGGAAACGGTAAGTATTGATACGTGATTTAAAGATATTTAAAGACGGGGAGTTACGAATATCAAGAGAGATGTCATTCCATTCACGGATCGCCGTTGGAAGAAAAGAGTTAAAATATGTAGTTGTTCTAGAGTGAATACTATGAATATTGTCAGCGTTTCTAAGGCGACAGCGAGGGGCTTCAACATTTATCGGTATTAATGATGACAGATATACAGGCGTTTGACCATTTTTCATTTTAGAGATCATTATTAGACGGTGTTTTCTTCGTCTTTCTGAGAGTGTCTCCCAGCCAACTTCCATTAAGAGGTTATTAATGCTGACAAGTTTAGTGGCTCCTGAAACTATTCTTGCACATTCATTCTGTATACTTTCAATTTGTTCAACCTCATATTGTGTACAATTGCTCCATAATATATCGCCATATTCAAGGATAGGCCTTATAGAGGAAAAATGGGTGATTTCTGATGCCCTGCGATTTAAAGAAAACTTAAGTTTACGTAGAATATTTACACGTTGCAAAGCTTTGCTAGTGATATGTGTAATGTGGGTATGCCAGGAACAGTGATTTGTCAAATACAAACCAAGGTGTTTATGCTCTGAGACATCAGGAATTATTTGGTTGCATATTGTGAGCTTTGTATGTATCTGTTGCCTTTTGCGTGTTATTATCATTGACCCAGATTTGGCAGGATTAAAGGTTACAAGCCATTTTTTGGCCCACAATTTAATTTTGTTAATATCAGTTTGAAGTGTCATGGCAGCAGCTTGAGGACAATCAGAAATTATATTTAAGCTATTGTCATCGGCAAAGAGATTAACATTTGAGGTCAGTCCATCTACAATGTCGTTTATAAATACTAGAAAGAGCATAGGACCCAATATGGATCCCTGTGGCACACCGGCCTTTATAATAACCCAGTCAGATATTGAACCAGGAAGAACAACCCTCTGTCTTCTTGAAGATAGATAATCAATGAACCATGCCAATAGAGGACCATCTATACCGGCTGCATTTAATTTAGCAATGAGGCCTTTATGCCAAACTCTGTCAAAGACTTTGCTTATATCAAAAAATACAGCCCTGACTTCTTGGCCATCATCAAGTGCTTTACAGAAATTGTTATAGATAAGAGTGAGTTGGTTTACTGTATAGTCACCCGGTAAAAATTCAGACTGAAAGGGGGTAAAAAAAACTGTTATCACGAAGATGGCTAAAAGTGTGCTTATCAATGAGACGTTCAAAAACCTTCTCCAATGTATTAAGTAATGTTATAGGTCTATAGTTAGTAAGAAGAGAAGGATCACCTTTCTTGAAAACTGCTGTAACATGAGCTTCTTTCCATGAATTGGGCACTCGAGAGCATAACAAAGAAGCATTGAAAAAATCACACAAAGGAGAAGATAGTTCATGATACGATTCGACAAGAATTATGTTACTGATACTATCGGGCCCTACTGCTTTCCCAAAAGGCAACGTTTTAAGAACATCCTTGACCTCTTGTGGATTTAAACATATATTCCTAAAAACATTATTATTGCGAGGTAAATCTACGGGAATGTCTTTATTACTGTCATCAATATTTGTCAGACTTTCGAAAAAAATTGTTGAGAAGGTTTGCTTTTTCAAATTGTTAGTGTGGGGGTATTAATGGAAGGATTTATAAGTGGGGTAATTGATGTTTTACAGATGTACCAATAAAAGAGTTCATAAACTTCCACCATTTCTTTGATGAGGGTTTATAATTGATCAGTTTGTCAAAATGTTTCGAGAAGTACTTGGCTTTTGGTTCACGAATAAGCGTAAAAGTCTCATTTCTGGTTTGTCTAAATTTCCGCAAGTAATATTGTGATTGTGTTGATTTAGCTTTTTTGTATATGTTTTCTTTTTCGAATACAACGTTTTATTTCAGCTGACATCCAAGGCAGATCATTTGAACGTGCTTTTATAATTTTGTTCTTCTTAGCGATATTTAAAAGAGTATGAGTAAATTTTTTGCAATACAAATCAATATCAGTGTCTATGCAGCCGCTCAAGTCGGTAAAACTTATATCATTACGCAAATGTACATAGTCACCCTGTTCATATTTCCAAATGTGTCTATAAAAACATATTTCCTTAGGTTTTGAGAGTCTCAATATTGCATAAACTGGACAATGATATCGTATGTCTTGGGTGAGAAAGTGATACATGACACCAGATTGTACAAGGCGGTCAGTATTTGATAACATAACAAGATCGAGAAGAGATTCTGAATTTTCAGTAAAGTGTGTGGGTTCATCGATAACTTGATGAAGGTTGAATTTTTGAAACAAGTTAAGTACCTTACGACGTGATGGTTTTAAGGGAGATATAACATCTAGATTAAAGTCACCCATAATTACGATATCATAGACATCCGACTCTACAGCATGACGAATAGAATTTTCAATCATATCATAATAAGACTGATTTGCATTAGGTGTCTATAGAAAGTACCAAAAAGAATATGTTTATTTCTGTTGATTATAACTTCAATCCAAATACATTCTAGATCATTAATTTCGAGGTCGGGCCTCCTTTTATAGTATATGTTTTCTTTTACATTAAACAATAACACCTCCGTGTTGGTCACCAATTCTATCAAGTCGTTCAGGGGTTTGAAACGACGGCATAAATAGATCTTCAATGAGAACTGCAGAGCCAAGCCAAGTTTCAGAAAAAGAGAGAATATCGCACAATTCTGTGCATAGCAAGTCGAGTTTGTGTTTGATACTCTGTACATTATAGTGAACAAATGAAAGATAAGATGGATGTGTAAAGTTACAAGTGGCGCTGTTGGAGGATGATGTTGATGAATCCCAAGACTTATGGACCCGGGTTTAATTTAACATACCAGCAATAAAAAGAAGGATGCTTATCCATAGAGAGACATCAATACAGATTAAGAAAGAAACGCAACGAATAGTGAAGTCAATATTTCTCCTTAAGGTGACACCTGGTGTATATTTCCTGATAAATTGCTTATGACAGAGTCTAACTGTACAAGAAGTAAAAATGTAAATTTGAAAAGATGTTAACTGCAAATCTTGAGTCCATAAGGCAAAGGCGAAAAAGATATGATTGGTAATTACAAAATTACTGCTACATCTGTAATTCGCCATGACGACACATTTAAGACCTGATTTATTCATGTTATGGATTCCAAACGACACAAAAGAGACATAAGTGTCGTCATGACTACATTACATGATGATAAAAACATTAGCCGTAAGTCATTGGTAAATATGGTAGACTTGAGAAAAGAAGTAGTTAGAACAGAAGATTGGAGAAGTATAGGACAGAAAAGGGAATAAGCGAAAACTAGAAAAGAATGGAGTTTAAAGGCCATAAGTATAGCTAAGTAATAAGTGTAACGAGGCTTATTCAAAATAATAGCTGTACATAAAAATAATAATAGATGTGTCGGAAAGAAAACAACAACAAAAAAACCGGATGTGATGAATTCAAAAATTACTATTTTAAATTCAAAAAAGTTTTAATTCTAAATTTGATAATATTGTTAAGAAATAATTTTAAATTAAACTTTAAATCATAAAACAAATGAGATATTATTTGTACATAGAGATAGATTTCTTTCTCACCATGAAAAGCTTGTCCCTTATAAAAGTCACTAAAATGATATGTATATGGACATTTCCAATCATAAAAGAATTAAGTTTTTAAATCATAACCCATAATTAAGTCTCATAACTTCAATCAAGGTTAAACTCTAAATGATCAGTTTTGCTAAAGCAAATAACAGACAGTAACAATAATATTTAAGAGAAATCAGTCATTGAATTAAAGTAGTCTGTTATTAAACTACCAAGATTATAAATCATGAAAAAAAATCAACCTTGTCTTAAAAATGAGATAGTATATGTACATAACTTAGAGATGTAGGTAAAATTCTGTCTGATCCTTAAACAAGTCACAATAGGATATTTGCACTAAAACAGTAGAAAATTTCTATCTGACCATGAAGATCTCAACTCTTAAACCAGTTGCAAAAATGAAATGTATATGATCCTTTCTAATAATCAAAGATCCAGTTTAACATCATGAACCCATTAACAAGTCTCAAAAATGAGACAATGCATGTACATAAACAAAGGCGGATTACTGTCTGACCAAGAAGCGCCCTTTAAACAAAATGTTACAAAAATGAAATATTGTAAATAAATAGATTTATTAAAGTGGTAAATTTCTGACCATAAAAAATCCAGTTATAAATCATGAGCAAAAAACAACAAAAAACATACACACACACATACACACACATATACACATACATATATATGTATACGAGTGCATGCACATACATGTGTACATACATCCATGCGTGTGCACATGTACGTACACGCATGCATATACCTGCACGCCAGCGCGCATGCATCCTCAGTAAATATATGTACATACAATGACTCAAAATCACACACAATCGTGTACACGCACATGTACACACACATACATGCACAAATACAGAAGAGATCCAAAAGTTAGTATTTGTTCCATATTTTACATTTTAGGTCTTATGGCTCGAATTCCACCAACATATCTTAGCGTAAGAATTCTTAAATTAAGAAAAAGACTTAATTTAAGTAGGTTTGTATTCCCCAACCTTTTCTTAAAAAAAATAGAATTCTTAAATTCTTAAATCTATATAGTTTTCTTAAGGTTACTGTGTATGTCATCATAGTGAAATTCTTAAATACTTAAAGAAACAAAATGGCTGCTCGCATCAGACGACGCCGGCAAAGGCGACAACGGCGACTTACAGTACCACGTCCTGTCCTTGACGAGGAATATAACGATGTAGACTTTTTCGGTCGTTATCGGTTTCGCCAGCAAACTGTCCGTAATTTAGTTTTAATTGCCGGTGGGGCACTTGACCATGAGACCCAAAGGAACCGTCCCCTCTCAGCATTCTTACAAATTTGTGTCGCGCTTCGTTATTTGGCTGGGGCAGGTATACAACAGATATGCGCAGATTGCCATGATATCGCCACATCCACAGTTTGCAGAATCATCTGGCGAGTTATTGACTTTTTAACTGCCCCTCACATAGCGGCCAGATTTATCTCGCTACCGAGAGATACAAGCCAAGTCAAACAAGGATTCTACTCCATTGCCAGTAACTATGACTTTTATTATGTGTTACTCGTGTTAAAATATGAAGAAAGTAAACAATTACATGTTCTTGTATATGAGACAACTTGGGTAATCTAGGCACAGGATGTTTACATCATTGTTAATAGCAACGTCTAAATATAGAATTGCAATCAAAGTACTGTGAGTAATGAATATTATTTACATACATGCGAAACGATAATCACACTTGAGTTGAACAAAATTAATCCTAAATCGATGATGATATATATGAGAAATATGTTGTTTTAATTTTTTTAAAATAATTGAACCTTTAATCCCCCGACAAAAGTATTTTTTAGGAAAATTATAAGGTTGTCAAAAGTGAAAATGTTTTGCCAATTTTTTTTTTTTTTAATATATATCTATATATATTTATCAGCCTTGCAGAAAACTCTTTTCTTGTAATTCAGTGAATATAACCTATCGAAAAAAACATTCCTAATTTGCTTAAACGTAAGGCAAATGCATATTTTGGGCACTTTAATTAAATTACATGCCACTTGTCATTCACATGTATACAAAAATAAAAATAATTAACAAAAATGTTTGTATTATGCAGATTTTCCAAACGTTGTCGGAGCTGTTGACGGGACACATATCCCAATACTCAAACCTGCTAACGATGCACATGAATTTATCAACAGGAAGGGGTTTGCGTCAATAAATGTGCAGGTTAAGTAATATATAAAATTTTAGTAAAGAGTGATGGGTTCTGACCAGTAGATGAACCCTATCGTTTTTTGTTCCCTAGGCCAAATGTCAAGATCACAATGACCTTCATTCATTGGACATATATGTGTAATGGTGACCCAGCCGCCAGAACATAGCCATATAGATATAATCTTTTATGCAGTGACTATGTCAATGTGTATATATACTAGCAACAGCTATATCTAAAGGACTTATATTTATTCGCCTTGATAGGTTTTTTTGTGGGAATCGACATTTATATAGAAGGGAAAAGAAAAGCTTGCCACAAGACGGTTAAACCAATCTCCAAGGTCATAACCGTTTGAAATAGAGTATTTGCCATGAGTAAAACTTCCAATACGCTGAGTGCCCGTGTGTATAAATTAAAAAAATTGACAGAATGCAATTAAAGTGAATATTAACCTGGGTTAGGCTATGTATTTTCATTTTTTCTTTGAAAAATGCAAAAATCCAAAGGAAGTTCATTCTGTTTTGTTTTTATTAAATTTCAGCTTCAAGCATGTAGCCCATTTACTTCCCCGTCATAGGTACCATGAGGTCACCATGTCACCTTTAAAGTATAAATACATAAAACCGGAAATAATAAAAACTACTGATTTTAAAGATCTCCGACGTTGGATTTTTTGTTTTTTTCCAGACACATTAAAATACACTAATCTCTATCACAATGCATAAATGAACAATTAAAATCTAAATATAATTGACTATGTTAACCCATTCCCTCCTTGAGGATACCAGGAAAAGACCTATTCGAACAGCATGAAACAAGATCAGCCTGCGAGTTTACTGGGCGATCAATCAGTTATATTGGTTGCATTTGTATTTCATCGAGCTATTCGACTAAAGTGAGACCCAAAGATTGATTTTATGTTTATGCCTTAAAATGCATGTGGGTGACTCCTGTGTCAACCCCAGTTCATAAGCTCAAATCATTCCCATGTACTCTCCTTCATGTTTGAACCCGTTGGTATCGCTGTGTCATTATACAATGTATAATTGTATATATTTATTTTAAATATCAATAAAATTGTCACGTCTTTTTTCATTTTATTTTATAGATGATATGTGACCACCGATACCGGATAATGGACTGTGTAGCGAAATGGCCTGGATCGGCTCACGATAGTCGGATTTTCAGGAATAGTCATGTTTGCCAAGACTTTGAAAATG
This sequence comes from Solen grandis, assembly GCA_021229015.1. Taxonomy (NCBI): domain Eukaryota; kingdom Metazoa; phylum Mollusca; class Bivalvia; order Adapedonta; family Solenidae; genus Solen; species Solen grandis. Next base: position 33,455,989 of record CM037781.1, on the reverse strand, counting down.
GTTAGAGTAAACATAAAACTAGTAATTAATTAATATAAGACATTTCATGAATTGTTTGGTGTTACATTTGTAATTATATGCCAATCATGGCATTTTAATATATCTACATTTTTTTTAGTCATATCTTTGTTTTATATGATAGTTAATGTGCTATATTTAAGTGTCCTAATTAAGACTGATTTTTGGTAAGCATTTTGAGTGAATAAACTTAATTACTATTTAATTTTTCTCTTGACCCCCCAACTTTTTCATATTTACAAATGACTCCGAACACCAAGCGTAAAAAATAATAATTAAGATTTATTTTAATTACTCAGCAAGTATGTTTTCGTTTAGTAACATCAGTGTTAATAATTTGCCAAAAAATGCTTCAGGAATAGTTGATGGCTTTCTCCTTGGTGACAGTGGGTACCAAACAAAACGATATATGATGACACCATTCCTGAATCCATCACTGCCACACGAAGTGCAGTACAACAGAGCACATGCCCGAACCCGTGTTATAATTGAACAGACATTTGGAATCCTCAAAAGACGTTTTGGGATATTGAGAGACAAGGTTCGTTTGACCCCAATTAAGGCCTGTCGCGTGACTGTGGCATGTGCAGTACTGCACAATATAGGGATTGATGAGGGCGACATCATTCCCTACCAGCCTGACAATCCTCAAGATCCTGCAGACAATGGTGGTCCAGTCATGGTGAATGACCAGGTTGGACAACATGTGAGGGACTACATTGCCAGGACATATTTCAACTGAAAATTGATCATGTGGGGATAAAATCTGTCGCCAAGTGAATAAAAACAGATAAACAAGGCATTTCAAGTATGGCTGAACCAACATCACCCTCTATCATGAAGCTGTAACCTGGAAAACAAAACAAAAATACAAGTAAATTTAGTTTAAAAAAAAAATGACCCTTATTTGCTCACCTAAAAAACATTGATTCCATTGCATATTACAATATAGACCTTCCGAATACAAAATCCATGCAAAATCCACACAAAAAGTTTACATATGGTAGACATGGCTTCTGACAAGGACGTCTTACAAATCTTTTCTAGGTGATTCAATGTGAAATAACATGACCATTGACCAACAGGGCGGGGCAAATTATGGTCCCAGAGCAATGATTTGAAAAAACTTGAATGAGATCTTAACTATGCTAAAAGCCAAATGTCAAAGATCAAGGCAATATGGTTTATGAGAAGATGATTATTCTAGTTTATCATATTCTAAGCCATTGGAAATAAGGTGACCCTGGGGCTGGGCAAAACTTGACCCCAGGGCCATGATTTGTACAACTTTTGTAGAGGTTAACTAGATTATGCTACACACCAAATGTCAAAGCTCTATGTTGTTTTGCAGAAGATGTGTCTAGTTTTCCTATGTAAAATCAAGTGTTCATTTGTTTATTTTTTCAAATGTGGAAATTCACGCTTGGAAGAAATGAAGGTTTTCCTTTTGAACCCACCGGAGACAAATTTCTGGATTCAATCATGTTTTTCATAGAAAGGTGTGAGTTTAAATTCAAAATTATAAGTACACACAAATTTGGTTGAATTATGAATTAATTGCTTCTTTTGTGAAGTAAAAATTCAATGTTCTTTGATAATTTTTGTTGAATAAAAAAAAAAAGCAAGGGAGTATGCAATCTTGGAAAATAATTATTAAAAATATGTTTCATGCATGTATATTCCAATTATAAAATAATAAAATACTGAAAAGTTGAAAAACAATACTTACCACTATCAACACTATATTCACATGGTTTAATGGTGACCTCAGAGGGTTTCACACAGTTTTCTATGAAATTGAAAAGAGAAAAATATATATCTTATTCATCTAAAATTTGATAACAGTTATTTTATTAATTCAGTATTTTTCATAATTTCTAATTTGGATAGGACATATGTTCATCACATGATGAATATATAATATAAATTTGGACATTAATATCATGTATAAGGCAATGTTCACAAGTACCCTAAATGCAAGTATTTAACACCAGGACTGCTTGCTTCAATAACCCTCAGTTTGGAGGGAAAAAATGAACACTCATAAAGAGGGTACAAGTTTAAAAAAATAACTTTCAGTGTGATAATAAAGCAAAAAAGACCATCATTTCTTTATTTGAAGAATGCATTTCAGACATAACACAAAAAGTTTTTTTTTTTTAATTTTCATGAAAGTATTTTAATTTAACATAATTTTATGTAACATTAACATGAATGACACTTATTCATTTCTTATTTCATACAGAATTCATACATTAGTGAACAATTGAATTGATAAATTGAAGCTACATCAACATAGTTCTGTAATTTAAAAAAAAATATATAATTACCATTCACATCCACACCACCAATTACTCCATGAATTGATGGATTCTTTCTGGCCTCTAAGGCCTCCACCCAAACCTGCTCTGCAGGAGTAAAGGTTGGGGGACGGCCTCCCCCAGTTGGTGGATGCCGCATTTCATCACACTTGGATTTAGCTGTTAAAAAAAACAACAACAAAAGATAGAGTGTTATCTAGAATGAATGAGTGTGTGTTTTGTATTAACTGTTGCTGCAACAGTATTTCAAGCAAATAGCGACATCCAGCTACTGACACGTAAAGGCATCCAATTAGAAACACCGACCTAGGGCAAGCCAGCTGGAAATATTTCTCACATGATAATCCAAATGACCCTGATGGGATCCAAACCCACACAGTGAGGGGCTGAGTAAGTGTTAAAGTCAGTGACAACTGTTGAATGAATTATGGCTGGAATTTTTATCTTACAGACAACAGAAATAAATCCCCACAGAGTCATCTACACTTACAACAGGTGATTTAGATTTAACATTTGGTCTGTTGTAAATGAAAGAGTAAGCACATATGGATCAGACTTCAAATATCAGGAGGCAATTTTGTGCAATCAGATGGAAAAAAGGGAAAATGTAATCTTTTTTATCTAACACCTACTGCAAACATTGACAGATATCACTTGCATGATAAACTTAGCCTTTATCAGGCAGATTTTTTTAGAACTACAACTTCACGCGCACAATCTCGTGTAAACAAAGAGATATGTAAATGTGTATTGCATTACGTGATGATGAGTATAATGATTGAAAAAATATGTTTTTAAGGTGTTTTATTTAATAGATCTAGATCAATATATATTTTATGTCAATATGTCAATAAAGAATGCAAACAAATCATAAATATAAGCCAATAAATGCCAATATTTCATATAGAAAGTTTCTAGATCTGTATAGATCTATGTAATATTGCACTGTGTAAACACATAAAATGACGTATTTAAAATGACATATTAAATTTGATAAAATGACGTTTTAAAATGACGTATTTAAAATGACGTATTTATACTAGATCCATAATTTGTTTTTATCAAATGTTTACAGAACTTAATATAACAACCGGAAAACTATGGTAGAGAATAAAAAATCAACCCAGTTTATTTATTATTGCATTATCTCCCATGTTAAGTATAAAATAGTCTCTAATGTAATACTAAATGAATAAAATTAATTGGGTACACAATATATATTTATGTAGTGATTCACATTCAATTTAATTTAGAGATCAAAGATTAAAGTCCACATCAATGGCTGCATAAGTATTTTCATACGGTTCCAATGAAGGTTTAAACACACAATAAATTTAAAAGAAGAATTACCTGACTGCTTAATGTTTGTAAATTTCTTCTCTACACCTTCCACTGACCGATGGTTTAGTGACACACTGTAAAATAATAATGATATATCATTGACTAAGCTTGTTTATGTTAAACTTAAAAACCTTAGATGCGTCAGAACTGTGTACTCCAGGATACCATAATCATATCAGACAGACTCAATTCCAATACATTGTCGAGCACTACAGACATTTTATTTTGTTTTTGTTTTTGGAACATATCTTTTCTTTTTAATATGATTTTAATTTCATTGAAAATGTATCACAAATCTTAGGGAATATTTTGATGCATTTGATGTTATATATAGATACAGCATAAAACCGATATTTTTATCTCCATAATTTTTCAGAAACAACATTCTCAGGGATACACCTTGGGTTACACATACAGCAAGTTTACTGTGCCAATTGCAATAACATAGCCAGTGAAAAAACAAATAAATCCTTGATAAATATTGGGTTCCTTTATTTTTTTTATCTTACACGCGGCCTTTGATTCATAACATTTTACTGGTACTTACGCGTTTACAGCTTCGGAGATGGTTTTCCATGCCTCTGCCCGCAGAGACTGGCCCCGAACACTTCCTTTAAAGTTACCAAACAGGGCGTCGTATCTATCAATGACACCCTGAACTAAGGCCATTTCTTCTTGTTCAGTCCAATTTGACTGTCGAACACGCTTGTTCTTATTCTCCATTGTCAAGAGAAGATAGATCTACTGTCGTCTGTTTTGACAGATGACAGGGTGAAGGTCGCATATGATCGGTTGTCGATATTTTACAGTATATTTTACGGACTTCCGGTGTACGAACGAGCGCTATTACCAGTCAATAGATTTCTTTCGTCAGCAAAAAGTTTTATATATTTATGCAACCTACTTAGTAGATTTCTTAGTTAAGAAAGGAAAAATAATGTTGATGGAATGTAAATTTCTTAAAAACTTAAGTAAGATAGATTTCTTAATTTAAGAATTTAAGTTAAGAAATCGTTGGTGGAATTCGAGCCTGGTCATATATCTAAACGAAAGAAGATACACGTAGTATAGACGCACGAATAAGAAAAATACAAGGCAATTATAAAAGTGATGACAAAATACCAAGATTCAATATAATAGCTTACAAGGAATGTCGTTATAATTTGACAGTGATTTGTATTACTAGTACATGTATATGAATGGTTCACGGTACCGCTAAGCGTAATCACGCACAACCAAATCACCTAGTTGAACTGTATAGTTTGGGGAAAAGATAGCGCGGGATTATATTAGTCTAAGACGACGTGGCTGTGAATCGTTCAAGCTGGCGAAGTTCGGACACTCTGTGAATAGAGTCATGGTTCCAAACATTTATTCATAATTGAGGATAACTGATAGAAAGCGTTACTGCAGGTGTAGCCTCACTCGTTTGACTTCGAATGTTTTTAATTGACAGGGGTGCCTGGTTCTTTATGTTGAGGGTTTCGCATGAAATTGAGTATACTCAAAGCTGAGTACACTGTTTATGTTTTCAATAAATTCTCTCTCTCTCTCATTTACAACTTATTATTTACTCCTTCTCTCAAACTGCCGTTCCCATCCCTCTATTTCTCTCATTAATTTCTCACTAATTTTCTTTCCTGATTTAGTCAAAAATGTTGAAGTTATTTTAATTCATTGCGCACTAATTCTGCCATCGCATTCACAGCTGCATCCTTTTCGCAAAGAAGGTCATTAATATCTCTCAGGAATAAGAATTATATAGCTCATTGGATGGATGAATTTCACCCAGGCGTCAATCCTAAGATGAGAAAAGCTTTAAGTATTTAAATATCTGATTTTGGCCCCTTAGGTATGAGTGTTATTATGCAAAATGATTAACGGAGATTGTGTTGAATTGATGATGCTGAATATTGTATTAAATTGGTCATTTTCACATTGCAATTTTACTCTCTTCATTGAGTTTGTTGCGCGTCACTCTGTCTCTCTCTCTTACATTTACTTCTATATCCGATTAATCTTTCTCTTCTTTCTCTTATTCGTTTTTTTTCTCCTTCGTTGTGGCATCTGTCTTTGTCTTTTTCTTTTCGGATCGTTCACTCCATTTTTAGTATTCCGTTTTGACAAATTGTGTCTCAGTCCCCAAGAACTCATCTGTTCACACTTAACAATGATGCATCATCAAATATCAAGCAATACCTCATTTCCTGTCGTGTTCTCAAACATTTACAAAACGGATATTTTTAAATTGCATAAAAGCAGCATTTACAATATATTTTAAGATGAAATATTAAGCTACTCATATTCACATTTTTCAAAGATAAAAAAAAATAAACCAATTCAGAAAACAAATTTATAATTTGAATTAACTTTTCCGGTGTATTGATAGTTTTCAGTTACAGATCTACTATCATGATTTATTGCTATGCTAATTAAATTTGTCGTTGCGTCATGAGTATCCACTTTTGTCAAGGCGCACAGTTCCCGAGACATTTGCAGGCTTAGGCTCAAGTATTATACTCAAACATAAAGTCACAATTTGGTAATAAAACAGATTGCTTAAGAAAAGTCAAAAGTCGCCCCTGACAGTATCTGCAATTAATGAGCGTTTATTTATTATCGCGACTCTATTTATACATTATCATCAGGGAGTATGTCTTTATGTCACCTCGTATACTTTTGGCCCGTAATCATCTTATAATAGGTGTGTAGCAGTATATCCAATGCGTGCTTTCCCAACATACATCTATTAGACACGACGGAGTAAATCTCTTTTTTATTTTGAATACCTATATATATTTGGTTGCACCACGATCCACATAATGTTTTCTATGATAATGCGATTTTACGAAGATAAAGCAAGTATCCTATTTTATCCCTTTCTTTAGTGCACTGGTTGTTGTGGTGTAAAACACCTTAAACTTAAATATTAATCTTTGGATTCTTGAATGATTTTTTTCCGTCAAAAAGAAAGTCTCTTCTAGCCATAAACACTACTGTAACACTATTCCTGAAATTGCCATGGTTGCTGTTTAATTTAAAACTCATAAAAGTGGATGCAAATATATTTAAACTAAACACAATGCGAATGGAATTCAGTAACACCCTTTACATTTCATTTCACTGAGGTTCAGTGTTATATACATTTGCAATACAAGGAAATCAATAACGTTAAATGTATTACTTTGGTACAACAATGGAGCTCAATGAAATATGTTATGACGTCAGTGCAATATCTATGTCGATAGTGTAATGATAACCTATTAATACAAGTGATTTGGTGTTCACTTTGGATATGGCAGTATATTTTAGTTTAAAGGTGTCATTTTTTTTTTTGAAACGAGAAGTTATATAGCTGATTTGCGACCATTTTCTCCCACCACCCCGGGGATTCAATTTTTGGTCTTGATATATTATCCCAGCGACAAACCATTCATTGGTACACGATGTAATACCTTCTCAGTTCACATCCTTATTGTAAGTGTCTGTATAAGAATTCGATATTTCATAGTTTTGAACCACTCTAGTAAGTAAAGCTTTGTCCTTTACGTTAAACAGTTAAACAGAAACAAACATGTGGTTGGGTCAAGTATATCCATCATACTTTTTTGTTGAAGAGAAAGAATGTGAAATGACGAAAAGTTGAAAACGTCTATATAACGGAAGTAATTTACATAATCATTACTTTTAATGAATACATATAAAATAGATGAAAATCATTAACTGTAATATTCTCAAAAGAGAAAGTTTTGTCGATAAGTTTGTTTACGTCCTAAATCAACCATTCTGTAAATATATACAGGAGTTGTATTAAACTTACTATTCATGAATACAGCACTCGTTAGATTACACAAGTGTCGTTTCAAATTGCACGAGATACACGTGCATTTGTAAACTAACATTATTATTTTCGCATAATATGTTTGATATTGAAACAGTATAGTTCATATTGAAATAATTTTGAATAAAACAAGTACATTATAGTAGCTAGCATTGGTCGCCGTCCTGGACTGTCCTAAGTGACAAGAACATTGCTTTGAGAACGTCTGCAGGCACGTTTTCGACAGACTGCTTCCGTTAAAAACAGGTCTTTTTCAGGGATACCACGGAAAACAACTCCGCGCGAAGATTGCTTTACCGCTCCTTAGTTTGCTGCTTATCTTCATAATGCCACAGTGACGGGAGTATCGCCAGAAACCGTCTGACAGTCACTCGGCTGCGTGCTCAGCATCTCTACAAAGGAATACCGTTCACAGCACGTCTGAATTAAGCACGTCAGCACATTCGATGGATAAAGCAACGATGGAACAGGATCCTTGCGGCAAACAATATTAAAAAACACGAATGGCCAGAAAAGTCCCCAGATCGCTCCCCGATTGAGCACATCTAGAACTACTTTTGACGTAATGTTGTGAAAGGAGTGACGTCAACAACAATGAAAAATTGTGCTGACTTTGCACTAGGAAAGGGACTTTAAGCACCTAAACACTTCATCGGGTGATTCATAAACAGCATAAGCTGGCGCTTCGTGTCTGTTATTCAAACTAAAGATAGCTATTCCAAATATTAACTGTAATGGCACATTTGATTTTCAGCCTTTGTAAAATCGTGATGAAAAACGAATATTCATTATCAATGTATTCGATTGAAAGTGTTTAAATTTAGTGGATATGAAATGAATTTGAGAACTGTTTTTTGTCTTTTAAAGGATTGTTTCACAAAAATACCTTAGAAGGTGTTAGTACTGACTAAACCTTTTCCTCTGAGCATATATACTATTTGAAACCTGGTTATGTACAGAATCCAAACTGATACAACGGGACTGACTACGAATAGGGAAAAGTGAGGTAATGATTTTCATATAACATTTAAAAATGAAACATGTAAACTGATTTTTAAAGAAAATAATGATAAAACGTGCTGATGGTATACGTCCCTAGAGGTAGTTCAATTCTTTTGGAAAATAGGCAAACTGAGACAGATACATACAGGATATTTATTTTTAGTGAATATGGAATATATGTCATCTCGAGGTGATACAATTTCATATATCATGTGAAAATTGTATCATTTTGAGATAAGATATATTCCATATTCACTCAAAACAAACAAAAAACCTTTTTATTTCGTGCTAACTGCTGCTACATACCCAATAATATTCACTTCATAAGTAAACAAGAGCTGTCCGAAAGACAGCATGCTCGACTATTCGGGTATTTGATAGTGACGCAATACCATTGTATTAAAGCAGTATTAAAATAATTTATGTGACTCAATTTAGCAGCATGTTCTCTGTAATTCTCAGTAAAACTCAGGTCATAATTCGAAAAAAAAATCATGGAAAAGTTCATCTTTGATATGTTGGTTGTCTCATATTTTGGATGAATTAATATGTGAAGTATAAATCCAGTACAGTACGTGGTTACATTCAAGTCAATTTATATTGTGGTCACTGATATGTAACTGTTTAGTTCCAAGAGCTGTCCCATAAACAGTATACTCGACTATTAACATTCAATTTTGACATTTAAAAAAATACTCAACTTTTACAGGATCATCAGGATGACTTGTGCGAAGTTTAAATCCAATACACCAAGGGGTTACTGAGTAATGACATTAATTTAGTTGCAAAAAACTTTAACCAAAAATGTTAACGCAAATTTCTAAGTCGAAAAAGGCCCATGATTTAAATAAAATTCTAGCAAGAGTTGTTCATCTTGGTTCTGCAGGTCCATTTTATGTTTAGGAAGACTTGTATGAAGTTTAAATCCAATACACCAAGTGCTTACTTACTGAGTAATAATATTAACTTAGTTGCAGAAAAACTTTAACCAAAAATGTTAACGCAAATTTCTAAGTTGAAAAAGGCCAATAATTTGAGTAAAATTCTAGCAAGAGTTGTTCATCTTGGTTCTGCAGGTCCACTTCATGTTTAGGAAGACTTGTGTGAAGTTTAAATCCAATACACCAAGTGCTTACTGAGTAATAATATTAACTTAGTTGCAGAAAAACTTTAACCAAAAATGTTAACGCAAATTTCTAAGTCGAAAAAGACCCATAATTTGAGTAAAATTCTAGCAAGTGTTGTTCATCTTGGTTCTGCAGGTCCATTTCATGCCTAGGAAGACTTGTGTGAAGTTTAAATCCAATACACCATTGGGTTACTGAGTAATGATATTAATTTAGTTGCAAAAAACTTTAACCAAAAATGTAAACGCAAATTTCTAAGTTGAAAAAGGCCCATAATTTTAGTAAAATTCAATCAAGAGTTGTCCCTCTTGGTTCTCTATGTTTGTTTTGTGCCTAGAAAGACTTGTGTGAAGATTGATTGCAATACACCTACTGGTTTCTTAGATATGACTGCCGACGCTGACGCCGACGCCGGGGCGAGTAGAATAGCTCTCATATTCTACGAATAGTCGAGCTAAAAATAGTCCCGATTAATCTGTATCCCCCACTCTGGGAGATAAGGATTTTATCGCTTTGATAGAACACAATATATCATCATTTAGCATGAAATAAAATGATGTTTCACTGCAAATTGACTTTGTACACATTTATTACGATACCACATTCAGTCACGTTATCCTGGAACCGGGTCAGTGAGTCTTTCCTGGAAATTCCCCATATCTATGCTTATATATAATCTAAAATTTAAGTGTTTACTTTATATTTCTTAAACTCAGAAAGTTAAAGTTCTTTTTTTAATATTTTAACATTTAGAAATTATATACGTTTTAACCGTGCTTACCAAACGAAATATTCTAACCGAGTATGATCATTATAATCGGGAACTTTTACTATTAAATAATCAATTTTAACCACAGGTTATTAAAACTTACTCCTTTCCAAAGTAGACCACGTGTGATCTACTGCTCTTATACATCTCTCCAACCAAGAATCAAAAGCGTGACGTAAGCTATAACATAGCAACATTCTCAACATTGCCTTAATAGCACTACCAAGCTCTTACCGTGACTCAAAACTATGACCCTCCAACTAATATTTAACACTTTGAAAGAGACCGAAATCACTGACGGCCAAATTCTGAATATACGGTGAGTTTTGTACATGTTCGATGTTTAATTTTGTCATTGTGGCCCTTACAGCATGGCTGTACGGGGCGTTATCGTGGTGCAAAATGAAACCCGACCTGACATGTTCTAGGTGCTTGCTTTAATATCCCGCCAGAATATGATTCGGAGTATGATGGAGTATTCTCCGGTATCATGTACATGTAATTAAAATTATACTCGAAGTGCCACAGGAAATGATTGAAATGACTTACCGACCGACTTGGAAAGATATGCTTTTACGGGAGATGGAAACAAATTATGCTTCCAAACCGAACTCTGTTGCTTCCTTTCGGCTCAAAGAAGTGGAACTAGGTTTCTTCACATAATATTATTCTATTAAGAAACATATTCCTACCTCCGAAAAACGACTCAAAAAATCTTGGCACAAATTATTTCGGACCTGTTTTTGTTCCGGTGTTTAAAGTCTAGGCACCACCTAGCACAAACCATTCGCATAGCCAGTCTTTTGGTTAAAACATCTTGTGCTGTGCCATAACTTACACCAAATTCATCAGCAACCTGTCTAACAGTAATTTTCTTGCTTGCTTAACTAACGCCTCCCATGACAGATTCGAAATCAACAGTTTTGATAAAGATGTTCCATCTAGTACGGGGTTCATCTTAAAGGATCTCCCATCACTAAATCGGTGAAACTGTTTGTGGATAGCAGATTTAGAAAAGGCAGACTCGCCATAAACTTTTTTGCTCTGGTCTCTATCATAGATTTGCCGAGTTTTTCATAGATTTTGATAACGGCACGCTGTTCATTCTTAACGAAAATGTGCACGAGCGGCTTAAGCAAAAATACGTTATCAAATAGATTATGATGTCATGATAATAAAATTGACTAAAATCGTTAGAACAGGGTTGCACATAACTGTAAATGTTTTAGATCTGATCTTTATGGACTGATAAAGGAAGTATGGCGGAAGTTAACGATTATAATTATCACCCCTCGTAAACTTCAAAATTCTTGGATGACAAGCGGTGTGTTTACTACAAAGCCTTTTTCAACGTTTTAACAGGGTCTCCATTTTATAAAAATTTGTTTTATGTATATTTTCTTTGAACCCCATTTCAGCTGCCTCCTGATATAAAACAACAAATTACACTGACATGCAGCGTGCATAAATGTTCTTTGAGAACGATAAGGAACTATTTTTAAGACACTGAACATTTGAAATTGGATTTCTTTCTTTTCGTTTACCATAACAATTTAACAAACGACCCTCTTGACTCGAGACATTTTTTTCAATCTTGAGAAGATTAATCTCAGCCTCAGTGAAAAAGACTCTTGAGTAATGAGGAAATATTCTATTGACTCTAGATTGGCACTCGGTGATAAAGCCAGTTCTGAATCCGTTAAAATGAATTAATACAAATAAGTTGGTAAAATAATCTCTCACTTTTGCAGCATTACTTGGCAAATGTTATAGCAGAAAACACCTTCTACAATTGCTAAAATATGTTTTCCGATTCTCTTTCCTTAATCTTTATCGTATTTTTTTTTCCAAACAAATCTCATTTATGAGGATTTAAATACCTGTCCAAAACTACTGTACCAGATTTACCTTTATATGTCATAAGAAAAGTAAAAATATATTAAACCTTTAATTTGTTCTATATTTCTGTAATGATTATAAACAATTTTTTATAATTAAAATAATTTATTTACATGTATATTTATCCATTGTATTAACTATGAAACTAATGTATCTTAATTATATCTAATTACTCTCATACACGAACCCATAAATTTAATATCTGAAAGAATACTAAACAATTCATGATCATCGCTGAAGGTGAAAAGCTTTAATTCACTGAGAGCTGAAATTTTTGGGCAAATCTACTGCGAAATAGCAATTCAAGTTTGATTTACATAATTGAAATAAATAACAAATATTAGTTTTGTGTCGAAGACTTAAATCAATTTCAAACATGTTTTATACCAGAGGAAACTGTCAGTCACCTGCGGGACTTTTAGTCAGAAGCAGTTACTTGCATATAAAATGATAAATTGTCTTTTAATACAAATATCATTTTAAACAAACTTCGTATCCATATGCTAACCATACTGAGCATAATAATTCAATAATGATTTAATATTTTTTATATTTAAAGTTATATTTCTTATTCTGGTAATCGAACCTCACAAAAAAACGATTGGACAGTATTTTATTTTAAACATTCAATAAAATAGAATTATCTTATTTCATTTAGCGACCTTCTTCTGTACGAACGCAGATTGTTATGACCTTTATTAAATATCATAATAATGCAAGGGCCCTTGCAATATAGCTGATACTGTCTTTTTCCCCAAATTATGGTATCTCAGCATTTGATCCCTGGTCATAATAAACTTCATTTGACTTTTATCCACAACTTTTAATATTGGGTGTAGAGATGGAAAGTTGGGTAACTTCTATGAAGATTTCCTGACCATATCTATTAATAGATAATTTTTCATACTCAATATACACTTTGTAGTTAATAAGAATTATTAGATTTAGTATACTTTCGAGAAATAATAACAAATAGGATTAAAGGTTATAAAAAGGTAATTTTGTTTACACCAAGGTTTTCGGTTTTCCAGGGGGAAATAAATTAATTCAAAGGTAAATTCACTCAAGCCAATATTTCAGCAACACTTGAATTAACCAAGGGAAAAATGAATGTTAAAGCCATTAGGCAAAAAAAAAGTACCATTCTTGGTTTGCCGATGACTCTTTTTTCACGGCCGACCCTTAAGTTTTTTGTTTTGTTTGTTTGTTTGTTGTTGTTTTTTTTGTTTATTTGTTTGTTGTTTTTACATTTCCGCCTTTACCTTACAAAATCTTTCCCTTCTTTTTACTTTTCGCATCATTCGGAGGTGAAAAAAAACAACATATCCCTACCTACCGTTTTTTCAAGCTGGAGAACAGAAACGGAACTGTTTTTAAGCTAACCTGAGCAAAGCTCAGGATGAGCTATTGTGATCCCGTGAGTGTCCGTCGTCCGTATGTGCGTCGTGCGGCGTCAACACTTTTAGTGTTTACACTCTATCACCTTTATTTCTTAAGCAATCATCTTCAAACTTTAAAACAATGTTTATGGCTATAATGTCTCGATTGAGTTCGATTATGCTGAGTCGTAATTAGGTCAGGAGTTATGCCCCTTTTAATATTCAAAAAATGCCAGATTTCATGTTGTTTACACTCTAGCATCTTCATCTTTTAAGCAAACATCTTCAAACTTTATGGCAATGCTTATGACCATAATGTCTCAATTGAGTTCGATTATGGCTGAGTTCGGTCAATTAGATCAGGAGTTATGCCCCTTTTAATATTCAAAAAATGCCAGAATTCACTTTGTTTACACTCTAGCATCTTCATCTTTTAAGCAAACATCTTCAAACTTTATTGCAATGCTTATGACCATAATGTCTCGATTGAGTTCGATTATGTTGAGATCAGTCAATTAGGTCAGGAGTTATGCCCCTTTTAATATTAAGAAAATGCCAAATTTTACTTTGTTTACACTCTAGCATCTTCATCTTTTGAGCAAACATCTTAAAACTTTATGGCAATGTTTCTGACCATAATGTCTCGATTGAGTTCAATTGTGGCTGAGACGGGCCAATTAGGTCAGGAGTTATGTCCCTTTTAATACAAAAAATATAAGATTTCACTTTGTTTCCTCTTTACCATCTTCATTTTTTTAAACAATCTTTTTTAAACTTTAAGACAATGTTTATACCCATAATCTCGCAATCGGGTTCAATTATTATTGATAGTGACTAGTTAATTTAGGAGTTATGCCCTTTTCACCATGAAAAAGCCAGATTTCACTTTGTTTACACTCTAGCATCTTTATTTCTTCAGCAATCATCTTTCTCAGGTGAGTGATCAAGGGCCATCTTGGCCCTCTTGTGTTTTGTTTTTTTTGCCTTACTTCGTAGTACCGTTGCTATATTCAATAATGCGACATGAATTGTTGATAGAAACTTTTTTCAATAAAATTAAGTTTCACCTTTTATATATTAGACAGTGCAAAATGTAGAGAAGGCATGGTCAAAACGACTTGCAGATATTATAAAAAAATTGTTTTTCAATATTCACAATAAATTTTAGCCCTTTATCTTTTGGCAGAAATCTATGTTGTTTTTGTACAGAAAGCTCTGAAAGCCATGGCTGGTTAGGCCTATGTTAGAAATGATAAGAGTGAATAACATACCCTACTAAATATATAAAAACTGGCTTAATATTACCATGGATGACATGCATTGGTGAAGACAAGAAGTCTAGTATCATCTTTCCAAAGACATTAACATCGAAAGTATTCGTAAAAAGTTTATTAAATGAAGTAGCATTCAATCTAATATTAAAAACGGACTCCCCAGTCAGAAAATATTGTTTAAATTTAAAGCTAAACATATGTAAGGCCATTTTAGAAGATTAAATCTTTTCTCGATATTTCTGAATGGACCATTTTAACATTATTTATTATATATATTAAGTAATTTTAAGTAAGTGTTATTTTAATATCTTTGAAATGAGAGATGTTGGAAACTTTAAGAAAAGGGGATACTTGAATGAATTCATACAAAGTTAAATTACTTATTTATAATTTTCCTCTATAGAGAACTGCTGTTGAAAATGACTTACATTGGCTTAGACAAATTTTAACCCTTTACGTCATATATAAACCGACGAGAAAAAGATACGCCTCATTCCAACTCGGTATACAATTTTTCATTATTCGTGATTCAGACACGGATACGTCCGTCGGCGTTTCACAAATTGAAGTGCGACTCATCACTGAACACTACGTTCTGCCAACGCTGGCCGCGAAAGTTGCGGGCCCAAAAATGACGCTGGTTACGGTGGCGTAACATTAGAACCAGACCGCGGTACGGCCTACGGCAGGTAATTACCCGTTCAATTTCTGACTGTATTTCGACTTATTGGGCGTCCACGGTTACCTACCACTACACGTGACGTAGATTCTGCCGTCACAAATCTGTCACGCAAATTGCGTTGACGTATATAATTGTTTTGTCGTACTGACGTTACACGTGGTCTACATGAACGTGGCCTATCGACAAACGTTACCGTGTCTCTAGCACGTCGAACAAGATGCAGAATTGTCGAACGTTAAAACGTCTAGCGACTTGTTCTTGCGTTCGCCCACATTCAAGCATGGCAAAAAACTTTAGCCCTCTCTTCCGAATTTAGCCTCGGCATTATCAGAAACCGATGTTTAGTCAGAAAACCTCTGAAATTATGGTTGTATGTAAACTAATACATGTACTTGTGTAAATTTACTCAATAAAACCACATGGTTGACATGCACGGGTTGCAAGAGGAAAGCATGAGGTGGACAATTGGCTGTTAAGAATCGTTCGAGTTTTTGCTTGCCGTGTTTGTTGGTCGCAATACATATACATTTACTATATTTCACTGTATTTTCTTTTAAATACAAACCTATTTAAAGATTGAGAATACCTGCACAAAGATAAAAATAAAGGAAACTTTATATGATTGGTCTTCCGTTAATAACTTTGATGTAAATGTATTTAACCCTTTACTTCATGAATATTCATGTAAAATTTATGATTTGATGAATATTGATTAATTTAAATGGTTTTTGAAATAATGGATTTTTTTCGCCACAGGTTACTGTGGAGAATCAGAGTATAATATTGTATAAGCAACCAGAGGAGACCCCGATCAGACAGCTCCTGGAATGTGTGATCTAGATCTGCCCTGTTTGCCTTTGCGTCAACATGATTATACAGACGAGATAAAGAAACGCCTCATTGACTTTGGCATTATTTTATTCACACCGTTTTAAATTGTACTAGATAAATATCATTTACGTGGATTTTAATTCGTCCTCGTTCCTCTTCTATGGACATGTTTTGTATTTGATATAATTGATTACAAGTTATTATTTTAACATTATAGATTGTTATGTGTTTAAAACGTGATTCTGAAGACATAAATTTTATTAATATCGACTCTCTTTAATAACAAAGTTGTAATAGCAAATATATTCGATACATTTCATAGTTCACGTTCGTTCAGTGTCTTTCAAAATACTCTCGATTTTTAGCTCACCAGAGTACAACGTGCTCAAGGTGAGCTATCAGGATCACCCTGCGTCCGTCGTCAGCAGTTTGCTTTAAACGACATCTCTGAAACAGATGAGTAGAAAATGATGAAACTCGGCATGGATCTTCATTGGGTGAACCTTCACAAAAGTGCAGAACTCTGATTGCCATGGTAATAAACAGAATTTTTCTTTAAAAATGTCCAAAACTCTTCTCTGAAAACAATGGTTAGAATTTAATTTCCTTTGGCACAAATGAACACCTTATAGTGTTCTACAATAACTGCTAAAATAAAGCTGATCCCTTATAAAATTAGGCCCATAAGGGGTTGCTGATTTCCTGATATCCTCTAGAAAATTTCAAAATTCTTTTTCTATGAAGCCAATGGTCAGAATTTAATTTCATTTTGCACAAATGGTCATCTCGTGAATGGCTACCACAATTGCTAAAATTATCTCTGGAACACGTGTGTCACCTGCTGAAGCATGACAAAAAAGTGTGACGAACAGACAGACGACGGAAAAGTGATCCCTATGTGTTACCTCTGCTTACAGCAGATGACACAGTGAGGCTCCTATGGGGGTCATCTAGTTTCCTTATATACGCTGTATAGAAAAATTAAAAAAAAATTCCTCTGTGAAACCAATAATCAGAATTTAATTTCATTTTGGCACAAATTATCACCTCAAGTCTGCCAACCATATTTGCTAAAATAAAATTGATACCATGGAAAGTTAGGCCACTAAAGGGTCAGCTAGTTTTTTAAATATACATAAAATTTCAAAATTATTCTTTTGTGGTAAACCAATGGTCAGAATTTAATTTCATTTGGCACAAACGGTTACCTCATGCATGTCTAACATAATAGCTGGAATAAAGTTGATACTTTGTAAAATGAGGTTCTTATGCGTCCATTAGTTTCCTTATATACTAACTTCTAATATAGAAGATTTCAAATATTTCTTCTTCTCTGAAACCATTGGTTAGAATTTAAATATTTTGGAATGTATTGTTACCTCACGGCTGTTTGTCATGATTGCTAAAATAGTGTTGATCACTTGAAAAAATTAATCGCATAGAGGTTCTGTAAATATGATGTACTTTGGTGAGCGATGTAGGGTCATATAGCCCTCTTGTTTTTATACGTTTCGTCAAATGTAAAATTGCTTCGTTTTCTTGATTGGACAGCAGTTAACGCCTCGCATCCATTGGCGCCGATTGTTGAACAACTAAGTTAAGATGGTTATTATCTTAACTAGACTCGAGTCTTCATCAATCCAAACTGACAAAAGCTTCTCTCTGATAATGCCTCAATATTTCCCTAAAGTATTTCTGTCTGTCATGTACTTTGATTATTTGCAAATATTTAGAGCAATGTGGATAAATTCCAAGACTAGATTGACGTCGTATTTATTCTTTTCAAAAGCAACTATAAATTATAAGTTCTAGTAATTCCAAAAGACTTAGACTTACCATTACCAAATTAGATTACACTGCTTGCTCTATGTATACTTGATTACACTGCTTGCTCTATGTATACTTGATTACACTGCTTGCTCTATGTATACTTGATTACACTGCTTGCTCTATGTATACTTGATTACACTGCTTGCTCTATGTATACTTAATTTTCAAATTATTCTTTAATTCAATTACTCAATAATTTGTTTTTCTTAGTGTTGATTTTTTTTTCTTAAATGATTCGTTTTCATTAACATATGATACTTATAAAAGGCCGTACATTTGCATTTGTCTTAAAAAGTACATGAAATTCTCTTGTATCGGTCCCGGCGCGTCGACCCCGGAATCGGGGTGGCAGCACTTTATGTGTTTCAAGTAGACATCCTCTCCAAATAACTGAACTACTGACTACGGGACGGTAAACCGAACAAATAAAACTATATTGTATTTAAAGTATGATAGGCCAAGCATAGAAATAAATAAACGTGTACCAAGTGTCCATTGTATGTGCTTACAACATTAATTCTTGAATAGACAACCGTTTTTTTTTTTTTGTTGTTGTTGTTTTTTTGTTTTTTTGTAGTTCGGGTGATTTTGTTGTCGCTTAAACAATATAATACGACGGCTAATAACAGGTGGAGGTAAATCCCGTATGCACAGAAGCACCGAACTATCGCAAACACACACAAACAATAAACGAAGTAATACAGATTACAGCTCACGATGTTAAAAACACCTCTCATACAATTTAATGTAAGCAAATATAATCGCATTTAGTAAACAGTTAGTTTAACTGCTTTTCAGGGAGCATCGCATGTATACTCTTGTCATTTGTATATCTGATAATTGATTCTATTTGTTGTTACTTAATGCAAAATTAATATTCTTATAAAATACTTTACTCAAAGTGCGCGGGTCGATCCAAAACCTGCCAAGCAAGGGCTCACCTGCTACCTTCACACCATTGGTTAATTTAATTATTTGATAGATTGTTACCCTGATGAACTTCGCTTATTCCTTTGATATCTTCTGTATGCCTCCTGGCCAAAATGAAAAGCTCATACGATGAACTTATAGCTAAAATTCATTCCAACTGTAATCTCTTTTTCCAACTATAAATATTTTATTACAAACAGAGAATCAAATTTGCCACTTTCGTTTTGATCTAAATATATCAGCTCGTCATTTGATAGGTATGTGTGTTACAAATGAGTGTAATACGAATATGATTTGCATTCAATTTTGATACAGCTGCCGTCTCTCTCGGATCATCTTTGGAAGCGAAATTACAGAATCTTGAATTCTACGAGTAAAGTTTTGCTTTGTGTAAGGGGATAATGATTGACTGCATTGACACTATGTCTCATCCCACCGATTAGAATTTGGAATTTATGAATGGTAGTTGTTTTCTCTTGAGATACAGGCCTGCTTGCAGATCGTACAGTTTGTGCAGGAGTCTCAATTTTGTTTATCAAAAGGATGATCCAGATCCAAATATGCTCCAGCGGACTCAATTCTGGCTTTCTAGTTGATCAAGGCAGTCATCCGTGCACGTATTGGTTTCTGAATCAGGTGAAAATGTTTTTGTATTTTCTGGCCAGGTTATGTTAGCCATATTGTGTATGTTGCATAGATCATCTTTATTCAGGTAATTTTCATGAAGAATATTGATACTTTAACCACTGCATATCTATCCGAGTGTCTTTAACATTTTCTATATGTATATATATTTGTTAGGAATATATAACGGTTGTAAAGATAATTCGATTCTTAAAGGTGTGCTCTCATCCTGAAAAGGAAAGTAAACAAAATTCGTATTTTTAAAAGGAAATTAAATTTTTTTTTAAACGTAAAGTTTTGTGTTATTAATCTACTTTTGATAAATCCACCATTAGGATTTTTGCACTTAAAGGAACTGTTACACTAAGCAATATTTTCTACTTTTCTAAACTTTGCCTAATTATTTGTCTTTAAAATCAGCTGCTTAATCATGTACATGTAGTTCTGCTACGTTGAAACTTATTTTCTCTACATAAATATCATACATTATTATTTTACTTCAAATGAATAAATTTAAAGTTTGACTTGATAAATATTATTATGACACCATTCTCGACATCAACGACATTTATTCCCCCGCCAAAAATAGTGACCTTAAAATACTGATGCCATTATCTCTACCAAGAGAAATCAAGAAGATTCTGGTAAACAAAAATGATTCTGATTCATCTTTAAACAGAAATTGTTAAAGATAAATACACGAATCTCAAACTGCTTTTTAGTTTTGAAGTCTAAATGACCAAACAGCCATTTTTTACATTATTTTCTCTCTTTGTGTAATTCTTTAGATTTTTTTCTTCTTCTTTTTAATCCATTTCTGAATAGGGAAGTACGTCTTATCCAGCACTGTATCTCAGATGTGTATGGACGCAAAGCATGAGCTTTATAATTGAGGTACAATTTAACTGAAACCTTATTATTGTTGGTTAACACAGTTTTTACTATGTACATGTACTTAGTATTAAAAATGGTTGAAGAGTGTCAGGTGTTGGAGTGCAAACTGTTTAGTTCGATCTACTCCCGGCCGATACAGCATCCTCAACTGACATCTACATTTCTCTCATTATATGCCTTTGATAATCTAGTCTTAAATATTGGAGTTAATCGTAACTTTTTCTGCTCTTACATTAGCAGTGGTTACCTTTTTTCTTTCAAACTTTTGCCAAAATATTGAGTAAGAGTGAATTGAATTATATATAGAACTAACTGTTCTATCCACAGACAATTTATTATGCGAGGAAAAAGAGAGCGTCAGTCTGAGTACTCTGTAGGTCTTTCATCAAATCTTAACCTATAACACATATAAAAGCACGTAATGTCTTGTTATATAACTTTGCCACGATAAAGTAACATATGGTATCAATAAATACAACTGTAGTGGTAGCCATAATTTTGTATAGGCCTGCTATTCCTGAATAGACACACAATTTGTACAAATACGGCGATAAGGATCATACACAAAAGGGTTTTCTGAATATTACCACGAGTTTCCTAAACATTACTTAACCATTGTTTGGGAAAGATCTGATTCATCAATACATATTTTAAACCGACCCTTCTCTACGCTTCCTAGCTTAAAAAAGTATTTATCGACGTTATAAGATTCGGC